>CM067493.1:22768815-22847491 GCA_034552555.1 Semaprochilodus insignis | reverse complement strand
TCTGTCTTTGTCTCTCTCTCTCTCTCTCTGTCTCTCTCTCTGTCTCTCTGTCTGTCTGTCTCTCTCTCTCTCATTCTTTCTTTCTCTTTCCCTCTCTCTTTCTGATGCGGTATTTACTGTGAGGTATTGTCTGTCTGGGTGTCCGTAGTATGATGAGTGGGCCTCCGTGGTTGCGGGACAGGACTGATGCGATGAGAAGTGACAAGGGGACAGCGGTATAAAGAGCAGACAAGGCCCTAAACTCTCAGATTTATGTCCGTCTTTAATCCTCCTGCTGTTTGTTTTGCTGCTCTCTGACTGTAAGACCCCATAACAGTGCTTTAAGGTGAATGTTTGTCTCTTTACGCCGCAAGCAGGGGTTTCAAGCTCAGGAATGGCTTCTCTAAAATGTGTGGCAATATTTTTTTTGTTCTTTTGCCAAATCCTGTTTCAAGACATCAAACATGCAACAACAACAAAGCCAGAGAATCAGATCTTGCAATTCTAGTGAATATGTCTGACAGATGAATAACAAGCCATGGGGCAAAAAATATGTGGACATTCCTACTAATGGGTTCAGCTTTTTCAGTGACGTCCATTACACACAGGCACATAAAATCAAGCGTACAGCCATGCAGTCTTAATTGATGACCATTGAACGACCATTGACCATTGTCGTAAAATGCCACCTTTCTAACAAGTCAGTTCAGAAATCTGCCCTGCTAGAGCAACTCCAGTCATCTGTAAGTGGTAACATCTTCTGCTGAAGATCACACAAACTTACAGAACGGGACCACTGGGTGCTGAGGTGCAAAGAAATCATTGTAAGTTACAGTAGATCCAAATCGCTTCTGGAAGCAATGTCAGTTCAAGAATTATGTATGGAGAGCTGCATAAATAGCCAAAGATCAGCATGTACAATGCCAAACTTCAGCTGGAGTGGTAAAGCACTGAAAACAAATTTCTGATGAATGCCTGAAGAAGGCTACCTGCTGTTCGGCATTGGGACCCTTAGGCCCAATCCCATTTCTTATTTTTACCCCTACCCCTTGTTTTTGAGTGTAACCCTCCCTCTTGAAACTGAGTTAGAAGGGGTAGTGGTTGAAATCTTCCCCTTATGAAATGGGACAACCCTTCAAGAACCGGATACGTCATCAGTTGTCGTCAGCAGCTTTTATGTAAACAGACGAAAAGCACGGGCACTCATGATTCACATCGCATCAATCAATCTAACGAGTGACCAAATAAAAAAGAGCACAAACAAGAAACTACACTACTTCATTAACAGGCTACTAGCGGTGCTCGGTATGTAAAGTTCAGCTCCTCACTGTTTAAACACATTTAGGCATCATATGCCTTGAACAAGGCGGATGACAATTATTTATTATCTCCACCAAGAATTCTTCAGTAATATAAAGCTGAACTTAGCTTATTAATCGCCAGCTTCATGATCGAATTATGTCATTCAACCTTAAATGGTGCAGCAACCTCAGGTACCAGAACGTGACAGCTGCACCATTTAAGATGGAACTAAAAATTTTGCTACGTAGCGACCGAGACATCAGCGTATTACTAGTAATTTTTACGCGTTATGAAGAAAATGACCATAAAACGTTATTTCAGTGGTTATCTTACAGTACAGCTGCATATACATTTATGGGCCTCTTTGGTTGCTTGTGCAGCCATCTTGCCGATGATTTGCAGGGCATTCTGGGAATTTTCTCATAACACTCTGTTTGGTAGGGCTAAGTGTTAGGGGCAAGGGGTGAAATGGGATTGGGCCTTAGTTTCAATGAAGGAACAACTTTAATGCTACAGCATACAGCGAACTTCTGGAGACATGCATCTCTAATGTTGTGCCACACAAGGAAGGCTCTTTCTTGTTTTAGTATGACAATGGCTTGTACACAAAGCCAGATCCATAAAGACATGGTTTGCTGAGTTTGGGTTGATACCGACTGGGATCGAGGCCTAAATGGTGCTTGACCTCAGTAATGCTGTTGTCCCTTACTGGTTTGAAATCCCCACAGCCATGTTCCAACATCTAGTGTCAAGCAATTCCAAGAAGAGTGAAGGCAGCAGAGGGGAGGACCATGTTAATACCCATGCTTTTGGAGTGAGATGAGTATATACAGATATACAGATTTAGGTGTCCATATTCTTTTGATCATGTCGTGTAATTCTATGCAGATACCAGTCTGTTTTTTCATCTTATTAATTAATTTATTAATTAATGGATTAGTGGCTGAATCTCCCTCGTTCTACCATACAAGCCCAAAATACGAGTGTTCCTTCTGCTAAGTCTGTGTATAGTTGCTCTCGCAGTATAACCAATGTTGTGTGCCAGTTGGGCCAATAGAAATGGTCTGCAATCACTGGAAGTAAAATCTTGATGCATTAAACTTCTTTGTTCCTTCTACTATAAAGTTCCCCTTTCGGAGTTTTGCTGCATTATGCTACAGCCACGTATAAAAGTGAAACTAATATGTTTAGTCATTTAATAAATACTTCACATACGGCTGTAACTCACAGACATAATACATAACTTCACATTTCTCTTCTTTGTGCTCTTAAGAGCCTTTTTAAGCTGTAATAAAAGAAGTGTCATTGATTTACTTCTCAGACATACTGTTCCTGTCCGTGTAGCTCTTGGTGTGTTTTTCAGAGCTCATAGAAGACACTGTGTAATCAGAATTGGGGATGCGGTCTGCATTTACACACTCGCTGGCTTCTACACACAGAGACAGAACAGTTTGTTACAGAAGAGGGTCAGTCTGCTTTTGAGGGGCTGCCAGATATGTCTTTGAAGGTTGGAGTCTGGGCTGCAGAGTGTCTGTTGAACGGCAATTTAGGTTGATATAGTAAGGAGAGTTGTAAGACTCAAATGCATCGCTTTACGTCATTTATATGATTACTTTGGTGGGTACATGCATTTAAACAGACCTCTGATGTCATTTTGTAGTCGGTGTGTTGCCCATATAAGAACTCCATAGTGGAAGAAAATGGAAAAACATTAATGGCATTTTCAAAAATTTCCATATCCTAGCTTTTATCCCTCCCTGCCCAGTGCCTGCCATAGTTGGGACATTTTTGACTTTTTCTGGGCCTTTCGAACTAATAGCTGTTGTTCTGCAGGAAATAATCAGATCCTTGATGCTGTTTGCACAACCTCAGGTGTACTGGTTTTGTAAGACGATACTGATAAGTAAAGTAGAAAGCAAAAGAAAGAATAAACATGGCATGGAATCCCTTCCTTCAAAAAAATGAGGGCCCTTTTGCGTTACGGACACAGTAAAAGCGCTTCCGTAATATCAGGCTCAGGGTTTTTTTTTTTTTTTTTTTTTTAGCATTTGCCCATGTAATTTTGTTCCAGTTAATCTGTAAATCTCTAATCTGGTCTGCTGAATTGTATTCTGTGTGTTTTGGCTAATTCAAGTTTGTTTAGTTGCATCATTGTTACAAACGCAGGACTGAAAAGCTTGTTTAAGGACTGCGGGTCAAATATTATCTTATAGTAAGTTTTGTAATATATCCATTTTCAGTATTTGTATGTGGTAGATACTGTATTGAAAATGAATGCCACTTAGCCGCACAGGGAAACGCATCATTGCAACCGGTGCTTAGCAGTTAGATTGTGTTGTTGGAAAGTAACTGTTGTAAGATTCTAGTGCCACAGGGATTATGTGCAGTCACTGGCAAAAATGTGGCTGCCCCTCTTCAAATGAAGTGAAAACAACCCCCCTCTACAGAGAACACAGTTCTGCACATTTGAAAGCACAGCTTTAATACTGCCTAAAGGAATAAAACGTAAACTGTGACCTGTGTAAAGTTATTTTACATTTTTATCCCCCACAATATGTTGAACTCAGTAGTGAGAGTGCGCAGAAATGGTCATATTTATGCGTGTTCTCTATAGAGGATGTTTTAAAGTCCCAGGGAACCAAGAGTAAACATATTTACATCTACAATTATGGCATTTAGCTGACGCTCTTATCCAGAGCGACTTACAAGGTTAATCATATTACAGGTAGGCCAATGTAGTGTTAAGAGTCTTGCCTAAGGACTCTTATTGGTGTAGCACAGCATAGTCACCCAGACTGGGATTCGAACCCCTGTCTCCCACATGTGGTGGTGGCTCCCTGGTGGGTAGTGGTGTTACCCGCTGAGCTACACCAACCACTATTCAACTGGTTGTTTGATACTAACCTTGAATGTTACATTAAACGGTAAAATATAAGTATAAAATATAAATATAAAACACTCTGTTCAGACTTATCTGAGAATTGTGTGGGTGTGGCTGTGAAGCAGCTCGTTTGACAGCCCTTTGTCCAACACTCCTAGCCTGCTTTGCGCCTTATACAGAACTTAAATAATTATCTATCTTATATGTCCTGCTTACTGGATGAAAAAAGCCATGGACAGACGCATGGACGAACTAACAAACGGACGGAAAAAGGGACAGACCTGCAGATGGACAGACTGACGAAGGAGCAGATGTACAAACTGACGGATGGTTGGACAAACAGACAAAGCAACACACAAAGGAATGGATGAACATATGTGCAGATGGACAGACGTACAAACACACTGATGAAGCATCACCTGAATGAGGGAGTGAACAGATGAACGAACAATGTATGGATAAACAAATGAACGGGCAGGCAACTCAGAAATTGTGTTGTGTGGGCGGGGCAAGAGCCTTTTGATTGGTTTGATTGGTTAGGAAGGAGAATAACTATATTAGAAAGAAATCTTTAGGACTTTGGGACTTTTCGCATATCATCAGAACATGACAGTGATTGTTTATAATTTTGCACTCGATTATAATGTCTATATTGTTAAATGTTCACATGTTTACATAGACATATTTAAACATGACATATATAAGAAAGAGTTTTCAGCATATTGTTTGTGTGCATCTTGTTTCCTTGCGGTACCTGTCCTGCCAGGCTGTCTGTAACTGAGGAGCGAATCTAACTGAAGCCAGCTGGGCTTCTCCCTCCGGCTCCGCCAGCCAAGCTCTCCTAATTTATACCACTAGCCCAGCGTAGCCTCCCCTCTGCCTGACAGTACGTGTAAACACTGACCGTGTGTGTGTGTGTAAGTGAGTGTGTGTGCGTGTCACATGCCACCCCGCCGATTAGCGTCCTGTGAGGAGAAGCAGAGCAGGCTTCTCTCGGTCAGCGCCGACATATTTAACGTGTCTGATGTAATGGGGCTGAATCAGCAGATAGTTCCACAGGGAGCCATTAGACTCCAACATGTGTCATTAACCCCTTCCCCACTCTCTACATACACAGCCCAGGTGGGGAAGAAATGGAAAGAAAGAAGAGGACAAGCAGACAAAGTTTGAATACGGTTCTTGTCTTTTTGACATACGGTACTGTGTAAAAAAAGTCAGAGACCTCCTGTCATATATTTCATTTCCAGAAACAGCCATGAAGTACAAGTTATTCAATTTTCAGAGAACATTTCTGAGGATGTTGCATAAAGAAAATGTTACATGTTAATACATGTAAATGTTACATGAAAGTCAAATGGGACTTCTAACAACCACCTGCAAGACCTAGTATAGACCAATAAAGCTGTCCCTGTCAAATAAACACTTAAAGCTTTCGTCTGAGAGAGAGGGACAAATCAAGCTCCGGTCTGTCCAGTTCACAGTGTTTCTGTGCATCCTTTCATTGTAAGAGGACGTGTAGAAAAGGAAATAAATTAAGAATTGTGATAAGCAAAGATTGCGAAACCAATTTCTAGGACTGAACCTTGGAATAGTGGAAAAATATCTCTGAAGACAATTGTCCTAACGAGGATAGAAACTTTTTTCATGCTCTGCTTTTACGCTCTGGCCTCTGAGGATGAAATGAAAAATGATTAACTATATGTACAGTGGCAATTAAACAAATGAAGGGTAATCTTTAACTTGTGCACACTGCTGTAAAGCTAGCAAATTAGTTTTCTCTTTCTTACAAGTAGTAATTGCCCTGTCCATGCTCCAGCCCCACTGCTTTGTTTTGTTGCAAAGATACTTTGCAGAACACAGACACCGGAACACTGGAATGCGAAAACATCTGAGACATCACAATTATTGGGTGGATAGATTGAGGGTAGTTTTTGTTGTTATGTTTAGTTTAAGACATTCCAAAATTAACTAAACTCATCAACACAACGTGAAGACGGTTTGATGGTATGTCAGAGACGTCTGTGTATCTTGTTGTAGAGACATCTTCTGAAGCTAGCATGGTAATCAGCTAGCCCCGGCCCGGTCCTGTCTCGTAATACCACGTAGTACCTCTAGAGGTGATAATGAGTCACTGTAGCGATGTGTCGAATCAGTCCAGCGAGAGAGGATGGAGAATTAGGACTGCTGCCCTGATGATGTACACTAACCTCTTGTCAGTCATATTGAAGGTGATACTCCCGGTTAGGTAATTTAAGGGCAGGCAACCAATGAAGGGAAGAGTAAACGCAATGATGGCTGGAGCTCTTGGCATGCGACCATTATCACCACTGGAAAACGTTTAGCATCAAACAAAACGATAGAAACAAAACAAGAGCTAACATTGCCATTGCTTTCCACCACTAGAGATGCTCCTGGTGAGTAAAGGGAAGAAGTTTGCTTACACTTTTTTCTAGACTGGTGAGAACTGAAGGAGGTGGAGAGATTGTATGTATTCTGGTTGTATTGTGCCCTCCCCCTTGTTTGAAGTTTGAATTCAACAGATTGTGTCATCTTACAAATTGCCCCTTTAATCTAATGTTAGAATGTTGGCTATGTTGTTTCCATTCTGCCTAGTTTCAATTCAGCAACGTAGTCCAGCTCGGTGGTGTTTCATTTTAAACCCAGAGTTATGTAGTGAATGTAAACACCAGGCTCAATTCATTAAGTTCATCCATGAAGGGCCAGGACCCACCCCGTCAGTGAGTCCAAACTTTTTTTTTCATCATTTTCCATGTAGTTACTGAATAATAAGCCTTAGGATATAAATGTTTTTTAAAGCTTGTCCAACCTGACACTTGCTATGAAAGAAGCCATTTGTGGGCGGAGCATGGATAGGAGCATGGATGGTAAAAAGTCGGAGCCAGAAACCAAGTATGCTCTTGAGATTGTAAGATGTCTATTGTTCATCAGCAAAACAGTTTTTTTTTTCTCCTTCAACCTTATGAAGCTTGTCCAAGCCACGGATTAGGGCCCCTCTTCACTGTTCTTGGAGAGAAGAGAGGACGTAGTGCTTCTTTTCTTCCTTTTGAGTTGGACTTTACAGCCTTCTTCTCCCCTACTAATAAGGCTACAATATGGAGAAGCGGCAGAATCCCAGCACCTGCCAGTCCTAATGGCAAACGTATGTGCACACAGAGATGGAGAGAGAATCGAAAAGCAAAGTGAAGGAACGCTCTCCCAAAAGAGGGCAGCAGCGCTGACAGAGTGAGACAGAGATTTCAGTGTCCCTGTGTGTCCCTGTGTGTGTGTGTGCGTGTGTGTGCGTGTGTGCGTGTGTGTGTGCGTGCGTGCGTGTGTGTGTGTGTGTGTGTGTGCGTGCGCGCGCGCGTGCGCTTGTATTTTCTTTCGTGCATATGTGCGTTTGTCTTTGAGGAGCCAGTGTTTGAAGTTGAAGCAGATTCTGAGCCAGACTGTAAAAATCAAACCTGGAACTGCATATATCCTTATGCTTAAGGGTGCGAGGGCTGTGCAATAATATAGAATTTCTTTTTCATACATTAATTTCTTTTTTTCCTTTGTGTTTTCTTTCTTTCTTTGCACTGTAAATCAGAAACCTCCATCGCTGTGTGGCCTGTGAGGCAGCTTTGTATGGCTACTTGCATATTTATGAATTGCATTTAAAGTCTGCTTTCTTTTATTCCATTTTCTGCACGTAAATATACACACTGTAAGCTATATAAAATCACCTAATCTGATAAACTGATAAGTGAATGTTGTTGAAATGAGAATAGAGCACTGTGTACAAGAGGAACCATTCAGACAAAACCCTGGCGCAGCATGAATGCTGCACACGGAGCACGACTGTAATTCAACTATAAACTTGGCTCTTATTCTAATTTAGACAAAAATCTGTCCTTGTAGATTCATTGGTGACATTGCAGTAGATAGCAGGATGAAGAAATGAATGGTGTTATTGAACAGATCCACTGAGAACAGAAACTGAACTGCCGTCCAGTAACTTCACATTCAGCGGAAACAATCAAAGAGTGCAATCAAAATGAGTTCCAATATAATTGGGTGGTGGATCTTATTCAGCGCTGCAGTGCCACTGATGTGGTGGTGGTGTGTTAGTGTGTGTTCTGCTGGTATGACTGGATCAGACACAGAAGTCGTCCTGGATTTTACATTTACATCAAGGTCGAAGTGTCTAATAGAGTGGACAGTGAGTGGACACATTGTTAAAAGCTCCAGCAGTACTGCTGTGTCTGATCTGTGGCTGAGAATGATCCATCACCCAAAGAATACCTGCTCTGTAGTGGTCCTGTGGGGGTCCTGACCATTGAACAACAGAACAGACGGACTACAGTCTGTAATTGTAGAACTACAAAGTGGAGAAACAGGGAGGTATTTCAATCAAGTTGCTTGTTGGTTTGCTTACTACCACTGCTAGGACAACAAAATACTTTCATAAGGTCGACCTGAAGAGGATGGGTTCCCTTTTTGAGTCTTGGTTCATCTTGAGGTATTTTCCTCTTGCTCTGAGGGAGTTTTTCCTTGCCACTGTTGCCCTTGACTTGCTCACTGGTGGCTTTGACCCGGAGTCTCTGTAAAGCTGCTTTGTGACAACATCTGTTGTAAAAGGTGTTATACAACTACTGCCAAAGATGCGACTAAACGAGTACTTTTTTAAACCATATTTAAAACATGTTAGACCCCTGCTGTACACTGCACTGGTGGGCAGTTTTAATGGGGCGAAACAGATTTTAGATACTAACTGTGCATTCAAAAGCAATGCCTTTTATATCTTATTAAGCCACTCTAAAGCATGTAATGTCACTACCTTGCTTGCTAGTTAGCATCACTTATTGACTGATAGATATGTTTTGCTGCGCTGTTCTATACCCACGTGACAAAATAAAATTTAAGATAAATGTAAGATATGTGGCCTTCAAATCTTATAAATGGTTAAAAGAAACTTGCTTTACATGAGAGCCATCAAAATGCTCACTTGTTAATCCAGTCTGAGCTATGAATGGACTCATGAAGGACTTCTGCAGGTGTCATGGATCCTCATGAACACCGTTTTCTTTCAGCTCATATCAGCAAAAATCTTCTTTTGTGATGTCACACGCTGGCTTTCCCGGCTTCTCTCTGCTGTGCCATAAATTCGCTGTAATATACATATGCTCTCTCGACCAGCACCATGAGAATATGAAGTGTTTGGATATGAGCCAGGATCATCCCTTATGGCCTTTCGGTTCCAATAAAACTTGTCAGAGAATCTGCTGCTGAATCATCCTCTCAGATACGACGAGCTGTGCCTCAAGGTGCCTACACTAAATTCTACTTTTTTAAGCCAAAATCAAGATCAAGTTACAGTTCAGTCTGACCTGAGCCTTTATAAAACATAGAAACCTTGCTGCGTGCACAAGTGTTGGCACAGTTCCACCCCACTGTAAAATATGGGGGAATGTTTTGAGCAATAGCAGTATGGGGATATGATTTTATTAGGTGTAAGCCATGATCTGGATAAGGACTGAGCTCTACTACTATTTTCAGCCTGTTACACTCCCTTTTTCTACCACTTTGTCCCCAGATGCATCACCCTGCTTGGAGGCCCCCTGATCTGAATACCACTTTTAGGTGTAGGTGCCTCCTATTCATCAAAGGAATAGTTCAGCAAAAATCTAATTTACACAGTTTCAACTCTCTGACGTTGGCTTCTTCAGGTCGGCTAGACACAATGAGTCTAATGTAGCTGACAACTGATAGAAGCTGAAGTCTCATGGGTTAGTGTAGTTCAGACTTACAGTTTAGCAATACGTTGTACTTCTGTTTATAGAGTGTGTCATGGAGTATCTGAAACCACATAAGCAGTGTATTAGAGTGTGTATATATATATAAATGCTTTTCCTACTAGGCATTATACGCTATAAAGGTTGCTTTTGAGAGTTTTGATCAAGCTGAAGTAGCCTTTATGCCAGATGATACTATTGCAATAAGCATCTATAAAGGTTTACATTAGTTGTCATGATAAGCTTATATAGGTGTCATGTAGCTTTAACTTCGTCCCACAATTCAAAGATGTTGGGATAGGCTAGACTGGGATATTCTCCAGCACTAAAAGAAAAAGCTTTGTAGAAGATGAACGAGTTAAAAAAAAAAAATGTGTGTTTCACAATGTCAAACCTACCCACCAAGTTTCATTCCTGCCGGTTGATTCCTTCTGGAGGCAAAAGCATGGTCTGCCCTCATAGTAGGCATTGTTGTTTTATTTGTAGAATGAGTAATAAAATGTGTATTTATTTGCTCAGTTATGTGTTTGATGTATGTTGAATTTTAGAGTCTTGTGCTGAAAAGTACGATGATACATTGTGTTGTTACACTACTAGTAGGAGCCTACAGCTAAAAGCATTAGGGTAGTTGATATCTTTTTTATAAAGACTAAAACAAATTATGTGTTGCGATACAGCAGTCAGAAATAGTATGGATAGAGAAGACATTATTTATATCAAATTCTAAATTAGACAATGTAATTCATACAGATTAAGCAGACTAAAGTTGAAATACAACAATAGCAAAATCTTTTATTCGATGTCAACAGACTATAAAAGTAAATTAGGCTTTTATACAAAAATGATGGAAAATCCCTTTATCAGGGTTAGTGGTTAGGCCACAGCGCTGTGCAATACTCTTATTCATATAACTCACCCAGGTAATAATGGTGTATGCAGTTTGGGAGCCAGATTCAATTTTAAGTCCTGCTGATAAGAGATCCTCACTTTCTCACACAAAAACACCTGCAATAACCTCCTCCCGTCAGTGTGAGTGTGCACATTGTGAATGTCGCACATCACTTTTCATTACTCAGATACACCCCACATTCCATTTATGCAGATATTTCTGGAAAAAAAGGGAAAAGCAAAGAAGTGTTTGATGTTTTACAGATACAAGCAAATATTCAACTATATTTACACACACATATACAGGGGTTGGACAATGAAACTGAAACACCTGGTTTTAGACCACAATCATTTATTAGTATGGTGTAGGGCCTCCTTTTGCGGCCAATACAGCGTCAGTTCGTCTTGGGAATGACATGTACAAGTCCTGCACAGTGGTCCTGCTGTCTTGGTCACAGATGCGCCAGCAAGACGTGCACCAACAATTTGTCCTCTTTTGAACTCTGGTATGTCACCCATAATGTTGTGTGCATTGCAATATTTTGAGCAAAACTGGCTCTTACCTGCTAATTGAACCTTCACACTCTGCTCTTACTGGTTCAATGTGCAATTAATGAAGATTGGCCACCAGGCTGGTCCAATTTAGCCATGAAACCTCCCACACTAAAATGACAGGTGTTTCAGTTTCATTGTCCAACCCCTGTATATATTTACCCATACATATTGAAGAAGTATATTGAAATGATTATGTGTTCTTGGGCTTAGAACGAGAGAGACTGATATGAGGTCATATGGAGAACACTAGACTGATTTAGTTTTATATGTAGTACTTTTTGTGCCCAAACAGCTTTCCAGAAATGCAAGTCAAAATCATTATTAGCATCACTGTGGGGGGTTGTGGCAGGAAGAAGTCTGGAGTCATATGCACAAGAGCAGTAAAGCCTCCGCTGTATATCCAAACCTTTGTAGAGGCCTGCTGATCATTTATCTGAGTAGGAATTAGTCCCCATTTTCTGCAGTAACGGCTTTTATTATTCTGGGAAAGCTTTAGAGCGCCTTGGAATATGCTGTCAGGATTTGATTGCATTTAGCCACAATAACGTTAGTAAGGATCAGCCACTGATGTTGGATGTATCAGTTCTGGATAGCTCCAAAAGGTAGTGGGTGGAGCTTCACCATTCAAGAGCATGCAGTTCCACTGCTCCTAGGCGCAATGATGGGCCCTCTAGCCCAGGATTGGCATTGGGCATGGTGGCCTTAGGATCATGTGAGGCTACTCCAGAGTATCCCAGTCTATTGATTATTGCTTTTGTATCGAGGTTGTATCCCTTGTGTGTGCAATTGAACACCTGTGTCTGTATCAATGAGTGCATGTTAATTAACTGAATTCACTAATTAGAAGGATACTTTTTGGCATGTTGTGTAAAGCTGGGCAGTTTTACGAAATGTATAATTATTGTGATGTCACATATATCTGAGTGTATTGTGGATATCATCAGTAAATATTTCTTTTAACTGATGCTAATTTGTGCTAGTGTTTTTAATCTGACACCACTGTTTTTTTTTTTGTCTGTTCCAACTCATCAAATGTCAGAAACAAATAATGTGAAATAATGTGTAGTGTGTAAGAACAGTGCAAATTCCAAAAGCATGGTGGGACAAGACACGATTTCATAACAAACATGTCTGGAGACAGCCATGAGAATTCATGTACTTGGCTGAGGAAACAGTACATTTATAAACCAGTCCAACATCACATAAAGGTGGAGCTTAAAACTGTCGATTGTCTGATGAACTGCAAGCCTTATGTCAGTGTAGCCAAGAAGTTCCCACGAAACCTCCAAATAAGCATGTATATGTGTTTGTGTTGTGTGTGTGGAGAAAACTTTGGACGTGGTAAAGATAAACGCCACCTGTTAAAAGAGAAAAACAAGCATTAAAAGAGCTTGGACCAGAGGAGTTCGAGGGTGGGTTTTAGAAGATGTTTGAGCTATTGGAGGGGATGTTGGAAAGTTGGCTTAGGTCTCTTTTAATTGCCCCCTCATAGAGAATGTACTGTTTTCACTACAGCTTGGATAAGTAATCCTGTTTATACCATCTTAGGGCTCACTAATGGTGTTTTTGCACTGGACAAAGCAGTATGGTATGGTTACAACTCTATGATATTTTATTGTGACGCTGCCTAGCAAACCATGACAAGCACTTGACTTGCAGGTCCCTGTGCTGCATTTGGTTACCATTTTCACTGGAGTAAAAGCATGCCAAGCCCGAAAAACTGGGTGCTGCTAATAATGGTGTCAACCATTTATCAATCAAATGCACTCGTCACAGAAACATCCCATGGTGTCACTGGAGCGAGCTGAATTAAAACAAGCCCAGCACTAGCCTAGTCAGAATTGCACTTAGCAGTTTTAAATGCAGTGTATCAGAAGTTGAAGCTCATCCAGTGTTGCTACTCTTGTTGCTTTATTGTTAACACTAGATTCATGTGAGACGAGACAAACTAAAGAGAACTCAACCAACCTTTATGGTTTTTGTTGTATGTAACAGACACAGGTACTTGACCAGGGCACGGATAGCTCTGTGTTTGGACTTGTAGCTGTACTGTAAATGAAGTTGGCTTCTTATTTGATTCTCTATTTACTTTGGCTGTTAATATTTGGTCTTATTAAAGGGACATCCCAGTCATAATAGTTGTATGGCGATATCATTTTTTGGTCATAACGCCCTCTGCTATAGCGACTGTTCATGAACATGGCACACTTGTATCCACCCTTCTGCATTTCATCTATTCAGGATGATCCCCTATTCAGTGGCACAGGCAGGGTGTAATGTGCTGTCTCCGCGTTTTGTAAATGTTTGGTTTCATATGCCTCACGTTCAAGCAGCAGCGACATACACACCTGCGTGTGCACTCTCCCACTTCCCTGTACACGTACACGCACACGCCAAAGTCTCCATCTTTTGCAGCAGGAGTCTAATAGCTCAATGTGTTAAAAGCATTAGGCAAGCACAAATCCAAAAAGTGCTCCTCAGCCCGCTATCATGTGTCTTGGCTCATTGCAGTCTGGTGTGTACGTTGAGCTCCGTGAGTCACCCGTCCCCTCCAGAGAGCCCTAAAGTTAGGCCGCATTGCCATGTTTGCAGAAGAATAGATGGAGCACTATTATTTTAAAATACCGTCCGTTTTGGGGGTCGGTGGAGCAGGTCCAAGCACAGCGCGCCCTTGTTTTGAAAAAGGTATATAAAAGTGAACTTCAAAAGCCTGGCACTGGTCCTTCGTGCGGCCAGAGTTGTTTATCTTTGCTGCACCCACCTTCAGAAAAAAAAAAAAAGACGAAAGTCATTTTGAGTGTAGGATTTATGTGGAGGCAGGTGAGGAGGGAGAGAAAGAGAAATATGGGCCAGGAGAAAAAGCAAAATGAAAGTGAGCGCCACCTTTGAGGAAGTGCTTGCACGGACTGGATGAAAGTGTGTATTCGGTGGCTATTTTGGTTCCTGATACGCTCTAGCAGGAGGGAGGAAGTTGACCTGAGGAAAGCTTCTATTTTCACCAGTGCCTGGCTTTAAATAGCGAGCGGGGCGGAGTGATCAAACGCCTCCAATTCAACCTGTCAGCTGCAACCTTTTGCCTTGATTGACCGAAGCGGAAATAACGCCTCACCTCAGAATCTCAAATTAAGACAGACTCCTTCTTGTGTGCTGGGAGCCGGCCAGAGGCAGCTGTAAAGCTGGTGATTTTATTTTTGTTAGATATATTTTTTTACTTTTTTTTCCTCACAATCCCCCCCGTCCTTTCCTCTCTTCTGGTGCAGCCAGCCACCTGCACACATTAAGAAAAGGCTGATTCTGTCAGGTCAGGGGTCATGGGATGGATGGCAGCGGTGTTTGCGGCCAGGCGGCACGTGGGGGAATGCCGTCATGTCGACTACAGAGAGAGGGATTGTTCTGGAAGAGAAAGAGAGAGGGAGAAACTGAGCAGACCAGAGAGGGAGTGTAGGAAGGAGAATGACGGAAAGTTCAGGAGAAGAGTGAATAGAAAAAAAGGATAGAGAGTGGGTGATCTGTACAGGCCCTTTTATCCCCTTATGCCCCTTTGCTCGAATGTTACTTAGCTGCTTTATATAGCCACCTTTGACACTGATATACTACCATTCAAAAGTTTGAAACCACTTTGAAACCATATTATAAGGGTGTGATAATGCTTTGTGATGCAGTGACATTGTTTTCTTGTTATGGTGGTAACAAACCCCAGTGGCCATAAAAATCATTGGGCCTCATTCATCAATATGCAATCAACATCAAAAAAATAATTGCACCTAGAAGCAATCAACCTACAGGAGTACAACTTGGTGGGTAGGTTTGACATTGTGGGGTGTGCGTAAGCAAGCATGGGCCTTATCACTGAACCTGACTGCTTATATAAGGTCGTCCTGTTGTGTGTGCTATTCTGACTCATGCTGTGTTGGTAGCATCCTTTGCAAGCAATTGAGCAATTGCAATTTGAGCAGCTGGAACAGTTGGAGAGGGGTCACATCGTAGGGTTCCGGTTAGCGGAATGGTCTTATTAACATATTGCGCGCCATGATTGCAGACATTCAGTGAGCAGTGATGTCCTCCATGAGTAATCCTGTTAGTGCCAGCACCATTGGCAGGCGGCTGCACAACGCAGGACTACATGCACGCAGACCGTTACAACGACTGCCCTTAACACCACGACAGTGTCGCCAAAGATTGCAATGGTGTCATGCCAGACTGTCACGGAGTGATCTGATTTTTACAGAACTTGTATGAAAACATTGGCAAATGTGAGACTGTAAATATCATGAAAACTACATCAGTATGTTTTGAGAATACATTTCTTTGTAGGAATGTTTGGTGAAGAAGCCTATAGTTAATTTAATGATTTATTTCAATTTATGCAAAAGCCTACATTAAAATCACATGTCCAGTGTCCAGTTCCTAGTCCCTAGGTAGGTCTCGCCAAATCGCACAGTGCTAACGGAACTAGTATTGTGCTTCCCACAAGCCATTCAAACTGCTGATAATGCTATGTCACTGGATATCTGAATGATGTCATCGGAGAACGCTCACTGCAAATTCTGTTACTTTAGCTAATCGACACCTGCGTTAGTTTGCATCGTGCTAAACGATTTGGGGGCCAGCTGTGTTGTCTTGCACTCCTGGCAGTGGATGTCTGTGGCATCACCAAAGGTCCAGCTCTTGGAGCCCTCCGTACAAAACAACTAAACATACGTTAGATTACCCGGGCCGTTTCAAAACGTGAAGTAAAGATAGTGCTTAAAGCTAAACCTAGTCTTGGATGCAAGCCATTCGTAATTTCATTCATTCCTTCCCAATAAATTGTAGTTTTATCTCCAAATTAAAAGTAAAATTATAAAATCACCGCGACTTCTACTGACCTGTGTTTATTTTTTTTTTTAGCTTTTATTAAGCCTGAACACGCATGTCAGCTTTTACAGACCCGCTCAAGATTACAGGAAGATAAAGTATTATTATCAGATTTGTTGCATATAAAACATTGATTTCTAGTATGCTTGAATATAGTCTCTGACTACACTCTTGACCTCTTTCCCTCTTCTCTGTGCTCTTACCATGAAACTATTCTTCCCTGCTCCTTGAAAAGTCTAATGTAGGCTCAAACGTGGACTCTAAATATAATCCGTAAACACCGCAATTACACAAGTGTCTGTAGAACGCCTCCAAACTGCAGTTCAAACCCAAACCAACAATAGCAAAAGCCTCGGAGCTGGGACGCTCTCCACTGCGTTTTATAGCACCTGAAACCAGAGGCCGACTAACAGAGCAGACCCTGTTCAGCCACGCTCTGCAGCCCATCACATGAGAGAGGGGGAAGGAAAGGACAGCAGGAGAGAGTGAGGAGAGAAAAACGAGTGGGGGTGAAAAAGGGAGTGTTTTTTTGGGGGGGTATTAGTTTCACTTAGAAAGCTCTCTGCTTCTGAAGTACTCGAAAGAAGAGGTGCTACACATCAGAAGACACAATGAACTAATTAGAACTGGAGAAGGTGTTATTAAAGCATAACTAAATAATGCATGTCATCACAGGCATATCAAACAAACTTGTTTACTTTCTGTAGCATACTTAAACCCCAGATTCGCTTTACATTGTAGAGACATTTCTCAACAAATGGACCAATAAAAATGTTCCAAGATTAGTTGGTTTAAAAAAACATCTAAATACACCTACTTATTTCTTCATTTTGGTATATGTAAATCGTTGATATGAAAACAAAGTCATTCCGAATTGTCTAATCTGAAAAGCTCTATTCTATAGAAACTGAGTCAGAATTGTTAAGAACCAGACAGTTAATACATTTCATGCGTGATGCCTGAGGCACTGTGTTATGATATTTTAGGCATAAGATTTTGGTCTGAAATCAAACTCTGACATGCACCCATTAATATGAGCCCAATACATATTCTGCTGCTACTGTTATACCATACTGTTTACTTTTGTACTTGTACAGCGCACTTTACACATGCATATGCACTTTACGCACAACTTGCACATGCATCCATACAGTACTGTACTTTCAGTTCTTATTTACTTAGTATTTTTCTTTACTTAGTCGTACTTAGTGTATTCTTATTTTTCTCTCCTTTTTATATTGATATTTATTTTTTAAGACTGTCGAGAATGGAGGAACTGCAAAGTAAGAATTTCATTGTACAGTGTAACTGCTTGTTATACTGTGCATATGACAATAAAACTCTTGAATCTTGAATCTTGAATTTGTAAAGCACAAAAACAAATAGCCCCCAAATGGTTTTTACCATTATCCACATTAGAAAAGAAAACCCACATGTAGGTTCTACCCACCCAAGACTACCCACTGGTAGTCTTGGATACCAAGAAAGTGGATACATTTGTCTTGTAGACCCCTGGTTCCTATTACCACCACTGCAAAGAAATCTGAGATAGTAAGTTTCTCCACAACAAACTATTTCATGCCTAACCAAACTTTGTTTACATCTTAACAATTGAATTAGCCATCACTTTAGCTACAGCAGGCTTCTTTTTTTCCTTTTCAGAAGTGCTCAAATATACCCCTAAAGTGTATCCACACGCAAACACCTCCTCTGGGTGCGGCTTATAAATGGCTGTAGCAGAGCGCATGTTTACGAGAGTGAGCACGGGACTTGGCTGGAGTGGAGCCATGCAGCATCTCACAGTTCATCACTGCAGGCCGGCCACAGCACTCCCCCATTCCCTCAGAGTACGAGACATATTCACTCTCCTTACCTCAACTCCCCTGGGCTTCTACACAAGAGGCGTTGTCTGCTGCCTATAGACCGAGCGCCTATAGAAATGCACTTGTAACGTCCAAAAATAATCAACTTCAAAACTGAAGAAGTAATTCTTACTGGGCCAGTAATGATACGTTAGAGGCAGGTTTTGGGAGCCCAGCATTGTTTAAGCTAAAGAACCCACGCTTGCTCCCTCTTTCATGTGGTTATGCAGTGTCTTGGCAGTGTTGTCAGTTTGACTGCGAACAGTCTTAAACATAAAGGTGCCAGAAGGGATAGTTTTTGTAAATTAGATATATGCCTGTGAAGAACCCAAAGAAGGGTTTTTGGTATAGTTGGTGTACTACCTTTGTATCATGTTATGGTTCTTTCAAAAGGTTCTTCTCACTCACAGTTCTCCATTGTTCTTCAGGGAGCCAAGATATATTCTTCTATGGAATGACTCTCTCTCTTTCTCTCTCTCTCTCGCCACAGTGGTCGTATGCTCTAGAGAAACCAAACACTGGCAGCGTGTTCAGTCTGGCCTGGTCTGCTGATGGCACCCAGCTAGCAGGGGCCTGTGGGAATGGACAGGTCATCTTCGCTCACATCGTGGAGCAGCGTTGGGAGTGGAGGAACTTTGAGATCACGCTCACCAAGAGACGCACCATGCAGGTATATCTGCGCGCTCAGCACTGTTAAATCAGATTTGGGAAATTTGGCATTTGGGAAACGACTTTGGCTCTTCAGAACACCAGTTCCGTTTTGTTGTTTAATAGACCAGACAGCAGCTGCATTAAGCCAGATCCAGTTTCGATCCTTTGGTTTTTGTATTCCACCTAAATCATAGAGGAGACGTAATCTAGCATTATCCCCAACCTGCAACAGTAAGGCATAGTCTCAGAATACAGGAATATGGACTTGGAAGATGTGGAACTATTTTTGAGACAGTTTGATGACAACTAACATAAACCTACATAAACATTTGTAAAAGATTATTTAAATAACCGTCATTAAAGCTGCTTATATTTATCATGTATTAATATCTACATAGGTATATGTCATGTGTAGTACCTGCTGTGCCAGTGTTTCACCTGTGTTTTAGCTAGCCATGTTTAGTCTAAACACTGGCACAGAAAGGGTTCATTTTCCAGAACGTGATGAAGTCTATGATTCAAATAATCAGGTTGACCCAAGGCTAGGCAATACGCATCAGAAATCTCAGTATTTTTAAGATGAATGGAGAAACAGAATATATATCTTGGTGTTTTACACAAATTGGGTTAAATGTTCAGCCTTCTTGTACTGCTGTTGCGACAGGGACCATATATTTAGGGATGTGGTAGACCACCACACTTTTACACTTATTTCCTCCATGTGTGAATGCTGATGAAAACTGCTCCGATAAAATATTACAGCGATGGTGGTGAATAATAAGAAGATAGAGCTGAGCTTGTGGCTGTTTATTAAGAGGAATAACTTTAGTGCAGCTAACACAACAGCTAACACAGCAGCTAAAGCTGGAAATAGTAGCTGAAAGTGAGAAGCAACGATGCTGTGATAAACAACAGTGAATACACTTACAGTATTCTTAATTTCCAGTTTGTTGCACTTTAGTGTTGTATTAATGTTTTCTTGCATGAATCCAGTTTCTGGGTAATTCTTAAGAATTAACAATTAATTATCAACCTGGATTGCATAGTTTAGGCTTTTTACCTCGAAATAAGGTAAATAATAATAATGGTAAGATAAAAGATAAGATGGTAAGATAAGATAAAAGAGAGAAAATTCCTAAATGAACATAATCTTCTGTAATATGAATTTCTGAAGAAAATCTTCTCTTAGCGTTAGATTTATTAATTTAGCATCATAAAGTTTCTGAGTGGTGGGGGGGGCATACACGGGAAGGGGCTGGGGGGCGGCAGGGTTCCTTTGCACCCTACGTGGCTTTACACCCCGGGCACGGCTTTATGAAAGAAACGGGTTATGTATTTTAATGCATCATCAAACTGTATTGATATAAACAGCATTGTCTCATCTTGTATCTTGTTTAAAATACACTGTATATGGATATATCTTCAAAACGTGATATGCTGCCCAGCCCTAGTTGACACCTTAATGCGGTAAATTAAAAAAGGCAGGCCGAAACATATCAGTGCAGCATGCCATTGTATGCTCAAAATAAAGATTAACTAATTTTACTGTAGAATTAATTGATCATTGATATTAATAAAATAGGTGGCTGTGTTATTTATGATGACTCAGATACAAAGCTTAGATCAGCACCAGGTGATAATGAACATGCTTGTCTCTATGACCTGTCCAGGATTGTTTGGGCAAGTCTACCTAATTTGAATATTTAAACCCGTTTGATCAGCGCTGGTTTTTCCCTCACAAGTTAAAACCTGAGATGACTTGCAAGCACAGCATAACTGACAGCAGGCTGCCTGGATTATAGGGCACAAAACAAATCTTAAACATCTACATAATAAGCAAAAGAGGTTTGCTTGGTTGTCCAATCCCATTTTCTTGCTCTTGTTTTTTTTCCGCATTTTTGCGTTTGCATTAAGGCCAAGAAGCCAAAGCTCTGCAGCATATACTTCAGTGAGTTCAGAAGTGAACTGGACAGCGGCGCTCAGTAGCAGTAATTGGCCCATTTCGCAGCTCACTGTGAAAAACAAATGCGCTGTCACTGTTCCCAGCTTGGCTTTGATCAGGGCCTGCACAGCGTCGAGCCCAGGCCAGCCGCTCAGCGGCAGCATCCTTCAAATCCTCTCAGCTGTTCCCAGCTCTCATGGACCTGCTGAAAGCCGAAGCACAGGGCTCTGCACTTCGTTTCATTGTCCTGGGATCCCTGCAACTTACAAGCCAGAATGTTGCCTGTTAACTGTAGCAGCGCCCTGAGTTTCGGTTCAGGTCCCAGCACGATGGTATGCTCACAGTACAGCACCAGCTCAACTGGCCACTTTACCAGGTGTGACGATTGGATGCTGCCTACATCTGCCTAATCAAGATGCATTGATTAGTATGGCTGTGATCAAGACCACCTTTGACTCCAAGGCAAGTCCAAGAATATCATCGGTTGAGATCGAGTCAAGACCAAGTCTAAAATGGGCTGAGAGCAAGTCAAGACCGGCGAGTCAAAATCAAGAGCCAAAAAAAGAACCTGTCAGAACCAAGCTTTAACTAGTCTTTAATTGCTTTCAATCTAGATCTCCTGGTCTTTTTTCCAAGTGATTCTGAAAGCTGTACACAAATGTGGTTAGATTGAGAAGTTCAGAATACGTCTCCAACAGTTGATTTCTAAATTTAGTCACATGTGGGGAAAGTTTTTCAGAAGACTTGCAACAGAGTTCTTGGCGTTCCATGCCCACTTTAAATGAATCCAACCAATGCTGTTTGGCAAAATCAAACAAAAACAGATGCAGTGATTTGGTTTTGAGTTGTCGGTCGAGACCAGAGACTAAACTTGGTCAGACCAGTGGCCAAGACCAAGACAAATCCAAGTACAAATAGTACTGAGTCAGAAACAAGTCTGGAGTCTGTACTAGAGAACCATTAATTAGACGAGCACCCATGGCCATGTTTTTTGAGTGATGACTTGCAGAGCCTTGACAAATGCGTGTTGAGCCTTTACCTTCCCAGACGTATTATACAACAAGAGCTGGATACAGATTACTAAACAAGCGATACCACAAGCATCAGAGATTGGTCCACAAGCAAAAGTCCATTAAAAAATGACCGCAGCCCGAAGTGTTGCTGTCCACATATAGATTGTTTCTGGCTAGTACGATAATCATGAGTGTTCTGTTCATAAGGATGGACGTGTGAAAACCATGAATAGAGGAATACTGACATGTAAATAAAGCAGCAGTTCCCAAACCATTTTATACCACAGCCCACATGTCTTGGAAAATGTTTGCCTATTCCTGACAGTGGAACGTGAGAAGTACAGACTAGAACCTGTCAATACAGAATGCAGTCCTAATTAATTATATAAGTAAATCGTGTCGTTTCATTTAAACTGAGTTTTAAAATAAAAGTAATTAGCTTACTAATTTCCGAATTTTCAGAAATAGGATTATGTTGTCTCATAGGAATCTTTAGGGGTACAGCTCACTGGGCTCAAGCTTAAGGAACCAGCCTCGTGACCGGCGAGTCACCGATTTGATTCCCTGAACTGACAGGACAACTGAGCAAGGCACTTAACCCCCAAGGACTGCCCACTGCTCCGGGCAAGTGTGCTCACTGCCCCCTGGTGTGTGTGTATTCACTAGCAGAAGACAAATTCCTCTGTGTGCAGCACAAATGGCAAAAAATGTCCCTAAACTCTGTACTTAGAAAATGGAAAATTGGCCTTACCTACATTTTAAATGACCCCATCAAACAAGCTTGAAAGACCAACAATATTAGACTGGAGGCAGTTAAAGACTAGTAAAGGCTCGCTCCTAAGGAGAACTTCATTGGCTTTGAATCGATGCTGCTCTCATTTGGACCGGTCTTGACTTGATCTCAGTCCCCCTTAGACTTGGTCATTACTTGATATTAAAGTAATGATATTGATATTGAACTTGATATTAGAGTCTTGGACTCTTCAAAAGTGGTCTTGACTAGAGTCCTACGAATTATACATCATATTGGAATGTGAGTATCCAGTCATCACACCTGGGAATGCAGCCAGCTGACTCGGACTTGTACTGCAAATACACTGTCCTGCTGGGATCTGATCCGAAGTACTTCATAGGCGACATTCTGCTTGCAGGTTGCCTTTATCCCAGCACAGAAAAGCTTTCAGCAGTTCGAGAGCTGGGAACATCCCAAAGAAGTGCAAAGCTTTCAGCCCACTTTTACTCAACATGCTGTTCTTTCCTTCAGCAAACACAGTTGTGAGGATGATAAAATAATGAAATGTGCAGAAGCCTGTTGAGCCCGTGAGATTGTGGAAAAAAGAAGTAATAAAATAATAACATTAAGGGTTCAGTGTTCACAAGAAATCCATTCAGCACTTCAGTATGAAAGCATTAATGAATTTGGCTCATATTTAGTTGGGCATTACAAATCATTAAATTTCATTTAAGTAGCTCATTGCTAGCAGAGAAAACATGATCTCTGCTTTGAGTGTGATGACCATGCGTCCCTATTGTTGTTGACACTTAGTACTTTCAATTTAAATGGGCATCACTGTAAACTTTTAAGTTGTAGGGGATTTATAGTTTGTAGCTATAGTGACTGAGATGTTAGGGGCTTTGGTGAGGAGGGCTGATGCGTGTATTTCCCATTCCTTCATGTACTTCAGCCCTTTGTACTGTACCATAAGTCTTTGACTGTAGCACAGTTAGAATGACCAGCCTGTCTGGGACCCCTTGCTGCAAAAGGAGAGCATTTCAATTCAAGAAAGCCGCAGGACAGTTATTTTGTCTGTGTGCACCTTTGCATGCATGTTTACATGCACACACTCATAAGCCCACACATGCATTTGATATGAATAGCCTTTGCTGAGTCAAGTTTGCAACAAACCAAACAAGTCCCATGTCTTCAGCCTTTTTTTTTCCCTACCTAGCTCTCTCATGTTTTTTCTTGTTTGTATTTATATTGCCAAAGTCAGAGACCACCTTAATTTAAGTCAAAACAGAAAATCATATTTTATTAATATGACTTTATTATCAGCTTCCATTCTTTATGAGAGAAAATCTGCAGGCAAGTCATTCCATACCTTCAGGCAAGTTCAGTCTTAGAAGTTGGTTTTGCATTTTCTGCTTCTCACAGTTCAACTTATCCCAAACACTTTCAGTGATGCTGAGTTCTGGACTATGCGATCCAATCCAGGGATCTCCAGGGGTCAGTCCAGGGCTGAATGATTTGGGAAAAATATCTAATTGCATTTTTTCAGACCTGATTGCGATTAAAATTGCAACGATTTTCTATACATTGAGGTCCAGCCAGATTTTAGGCCAAGAAGACTAGTGTATCCACTTTTTCTAGTTTGGAGCTTGAACGTAGCCAGTCCTTTCAGATTGCGATTTTGATATAAAAACAATTCATCTCTCAACACAAAATTTCTCCGCTTAAAACTTCAGACAACATGTTTGATGCAATTTACTGACACATAGCATTGAGTTGGCTTCTCGTAATGAAAGGTTGGACAGAAACATCTGTGGATGTTTTCAGATCTGAAGCAAGAGTGGGGCTTGATTTTCTCCTCTCTCTCAAAGATGAAAGCTTTAAGTGCTGTTTATCTGATGGGGACAGTTTTGGAATTCTAGTTTTGGAAACTCCTGTTTTTTCACTTTTTTTCCCCTTTGGCTTTCTCCTTCATTATGCAAGTAGATTATCTTATATCTAATCTTCTCAGAAATATCCCTTGAAAAATGAGTAACTGGTACTTAATGGGTGTTTTGACTGGAAATTAAACATATACAGGGTTGTCACTTCAGTTTCAAGCTAGTGAATTTACCACAGTGTGGTTGCCCGTGTCTATTCTTGACTTTGCCTGAACTAGTTTAGATGAAGGCGAAGGGGCAAAAATATTTACATGTATACTGTTCACCAGATGACTCTGGGAAGGGAAAATGTGTTTAAATGCCTGAACAGTGTTCTGAAGATGTAGCAAAATTATTATTTTTTTATTTTGAAGAATTTAGATCATTTAAATGCTGGCAGATATTTTTAGTTAAATGTCTTTGGCTTGTTTGTAACTGTATGTTTGTGTTTCTGTGCTTGTTTACCCGTGTTTAAGGTGAGGAATGTGCTGAACGATGCCGTGGACATCTTGGAATTTAGGGATCGGGTCATCAAAGCTTCCCTGGCCCATGGTCATCTTGTAGTGGCCACCTCTCTCCAGTGCTCCGTTTACAGGTGTTTTACATTAACAACAGAGACACACATTCTCTTTGCTTTCTTCAGCCTCTTTATCTCTCAAGCTTACTGGTCAGTTTGTGCTTTTCAGTCAGCAGTTTATCATTTTATTCATCTCTTATTCTCCCTGCACTCCCGCACCTCTGTTTCTTACTCACACATTCAGATTATAATGTGATTTGTCCTTTAAAGACATGAAAATGCATCTGAAGGTGCTGAGTGCCTTCAAAATGATTTTGTGTTCTTCAGTACCCAATAATAAATTTGTTCAATTAATATTCGCCTCAGAACATGCTTGTTTTCAGGGGCCAAAATAAAATTCTCAGGCTACTTTAAGAAATAAAAGTCCAATTAAATTCTAAATACTGTCTAAGCAGCATAGGGCTGCATCATTAAACGTCAGTACCTGACCTCGCTTATGTGCTTAAATGCAATCAAATCCTGACAGCAATGTTTCAATATCTAGTCTAAAGGCTTCTCAGAAGAGTAGAGGCTGTTACTGCAACAAAGATCAAAGAAACTCTCTATTAATATCCTTTATTTCAGAATTCAGCAAATTTCTTTTTTGTATTTTGATTTGGATGGCAAATTAATTAAATCAAATTTTGGTAAAATGTAACATTTCTTGACAAGCTGTATATTTACATTAGGGGCATAAATCGCAAGATTAATCAAGATATGATCTTACATCGATTTTTTTTTTTTTGACAATGATACAGTAATCAATACCTCTAAATTTGCTGCGATGCAGTTCGATACTGGCTTGTTTCGATATGATTTTTCGATATGATTTGTAATTCCATGCAACCTGTTATGTTTCTCTGAGCTCACAAATGCAAGCCAAATACATTTTTAATATTTTTATTAAGTTAACCAGCAAAGTTCAGTTATTCTTCTAAAACCAAAATGTTTCCACAACCTAGGTCTGTATAATGAGACACGCATCACACACATTTATGTTTAAAACAAACTCTTACAGCCTGTTTTCTTTATTTCACTTTAAACATTAAAAACAATATTACACGAATAAACAAACAAAATCGTTTCAAATGATTTCACAGCCCTGACCGCCATGAAATAACTGACTCTCTTCTTCACCAGGATCAGGTTACGTCTTTATTTCTCTTTAAACATAAAACTTACAAATAAATCTAAATGAACAAATTAAATGATTGAACAATGAATGAAATTATTTTTAGATAAAAGTCTGTTAATGTTGAATTGTCACTGAAAATGTCACTTTAGAATAACAACAACTTATCTTCGTCAGGATGGGCTTATTAAGCTACTGTATTTCTCTTTAAACATAATAAATAAATATTAAACAAATAAACAGACGAAACACTTGTCATTTAAGGTGAGGTTGTGATTTAAGACATGGTTTACCGCTCTCGGTTCTAGTGATCGTGCTGTGCGGGCGGCTCTCTGCTGTGGTACATGTATATATCTGTAGTAAATCAGGCCAGATAATTATAGAATGGCCACCAATGTTCCACTGTGAGTTCTTTAAGAATTGCTTAATGCCGCCAGACTTCAGACTTCTTTTGAGACCTACTTATAACTAGGCTAGCTTACAGACCACTCCACCTCAGTTCTCTCATCAGTTAACCACCAGCCCATGTTGTCATGTGGATGCCTTTAAAGAAAGCGTGCCAGATAAATCCGCAAGAATATACAACATGTTTACCGTCCCCTTTAGTTATAATTCCTCTTTGTAATGTTATTATAAGGTTTTTATAAATGTTATAATGTTATTATAAATGTTTTTATAAGGTTATGTCTGAAAAACACACACATATCAGTATTTATGCGTCAAACCGATGCATTGGATCGTTTACTGTTTGGGTTGAGCGTCTATACTGATTGATGGATTGCTACATCAGTAATAGAAGTGAAGAATCCTGATTGGACCATTGAAAGACTTGCATTTGCAAGACCTCAGATTAGTAAGTTAGTGCCATACTAATGCTGCTGGTTTGCTTCTGACAGCACTAAAAACTGGAACACACCACTGATCTTTGACCTGAAGGAAGGAACGGTCAGCCTTATCCTCCAAGCTGAGAGGTGAGACTTTTCTTTTTCCTTCCCCTGAATCTCTCCCTCTTTCCTGGTGTTTGAGCCCTCTAGACCCAGTAAAGACATTATAGTTGACCAAACATTGAAAAAACATTGTATTTTAGGATTATCATGATCAATTTACTACATTTTTAGTATTTTGTTTATATTTTCTGGGTTTTTTTTGTATATATAGTATATATATATTTATTATTTGTATATTTCCAGACACATCTGTTCTTTCCTCTGTGCTGCTGTAACATTGTAAATTTCCCCACTGTGGGATTAATAAAGGACTATCTTATCTTATCTTATCTTATCAAGCAAACTACCTTAATTTTTTTACGTAATTCATGGTTTAGATGTAAACAGAGTCATTCAGAGTGGTTTGGTTTGAAATGGTTTATAGTAGAGATCCCGGTATTTTACAATGGGACCATGTCTGCTGCATAAATATAGCCATTTTTTTACTGTCCCAAACCACCAGTTAACCAGCATGTGTCTTCTGAGCTTGTATTTGGTTATGGGTAAATACTGATAAATCTGGAGAAGCAATGTTTATTTGGGGACTATTTTGCCTTGTGCCACCCTGCATATGCCTGTCCACCCTGAATGGAGTTTTTAAAAGTTCAAACTCATTTAGAAATGATCGTAAAACAACGTCTCAGACATCAGGCAGCATTTTCATAACAGTTTCATGTCACTTTTTTTTTTTTGAGGGAGCTATTAGACCACTGTGTGACTTTAAAGGAACTAAGATTTTTATGGTTTACGTCTGAACCATTTCATTATGTAGAATTGGCAGAATTCCTCCTAAACTGCACTATCCAAATTCTCTGGAAGATTTCCAGAAGGCTTTATTAAAATTGCATACACGAGGAAGCCTTTTAAATGACTTGTGGCCTAAACACCTATAAACGTGTCCATCAGGCTCTGTTTGTTACGGTAAGAGAGAGCAGTAGAATTTTAAATGCCTTATCAACATGCCAAATAATCTTTGCCGATTCATTGAGAAAGTGAAGTTTAATTGAGTAATCATGACAGCCCTAGTATTATTATATCGTATTTCTCTGCATGCCCCTCTTTTCGCCCCAGCTTCTTCTGTCCAGGACTCCCCTGTCACACACCTGCCAAAGCAGCGCAAAGTGCTGGCCAGCAGCGAAGCACATTTGAACCGAGACCTGCTCATGTGGAAAAGTGATCTCCATTAATCATTGCCTCTAATGGTTACACTTCTCCAAGATTATTGTTCATCAGCTCAGTGAAATGAAGTTCTTGGATCACCGAGAGCTTTTCTTCCCTCTCTTATGAAACCTTGTTTGGAGGGAAGGCAATTGCCGGTTTGGGTTCATTGTTCTCGTCCAGTTTGGGGAAAAACACTTTGCAACAGTTGTGAAGTTTTAAAACAACGGTACAAATTACAGACTCTCCTCCTTCTCTGTTTGTTTAGGGAGTTTTTTTGAAAGGTTCAATTATGGCTGTGCTATATGGCGAACCCTCGTGCTCCATCTCTTCCTCTTACTCCCACATTTTTTTCTTTCTCTTTCTTTTTCTGTGTGTTTGCTCTCCTGTGTAGGCATTTTCTATTGGCGGACGGAGGAGGCATCTATGTGTACTCGTATGAGGGGCGCCTGGTGTCCACTCCCAAATTTGCTGGCATGCGGACAGACATCCTGAATGCGCAGTCCGTCTCCCTAAGCAATGATACCGTCGCAGTACGGGACAAGACTGATGAGAAAGGTGTGGCGGCTTTAATTTACCTCCATTTTCGTTTGCCGTTAAGCTTCTGTCAGGAAGTCTTATAATAACTGACACTGTTGGAAAAAAAGGCTTGTCTATGGAGGTTTGTCAGTTGGTACAACAGGCTACTTTAGCCCCATAAATGCTGCCCTTCACTAAAGTGTTCCCAAGTACACTTATGTTACATTGTCAGAAACAGAGGTGTTTAAAGTAGCACATTTCCAGAAAACAACTGGAGTACAATTATAAAAGTAATAGATCAAAATCTACCTAAGTACTGAGTAACTTGTCTTGTCTTTTTGGATAATTTCAGTCTAAAGTAAAATGCTGAACCGCAAAAACGTGAGCAGTGTTTCCTATTGCAAAGCAGATCAGATGCTGAACTAACACAACAGAATTAAATGAATCCCAAAAAAAAAACAATGACATTAAAATACACTTAAAAAAACTTTCTCACTGATACACTTGAGTAGCTGGAATATGTTAAGTACATAAGTGTTATTGAGTTTGTGGAACTTAGTAACTGTGGAAAAATCACATTTCTCCAGTTCAGTGATAAATCAGCTTGTAGTACCACATTAGCCATCAGTGATGTATTTGCAGCTATTTGAAATATATGCACAGAATACACAGGATACATGATAATCATTGTCATTATGTTGTTTTGAAACAATATAATTTATACAGTGTACAATGTAAATACAATACAACATAAACCAAAATAACCATAAGGTTTTTAAAGCAGACAATTTTGTACAAAAAGGACAAGATTTGTATTTTTATGTCTGCTTATGTTTGCATGTACTGTATGCCTATGTGTGTTTTCTATCTTAACTATAATTAGTGTTGTCCAAGCTTTTAAATGCAGTCCTTTTTCAGTTATTAAAGCTGTTCTGGTCTGGTTGCCTCATATGACTGGTTGTGCCACCTGACCTTTCAGACTAGTTTCAAATTAAACAGGCATCTACTTAGACACCCATAGAAACCTTGAACTTGAGTTCTTACACTTTTTTACATTTTGAACATGAAATTGACAATTTTTCAAAGACATTAACTTTATTATAATTTTTAATATAGAACATGTCTATGATCTTCTGAGGTTCCACAACCTGACAGGGTGAACTGAACCATTCTAACCAAAAATCACCCAGAAATCACATTTGTGAAAGGGCTGCTGACCTTGACATTGCACCATGCAGTACCCTGGCCCTTCTTTCATAAAAGCATGTCAAAATAAAAGTCATTATGTTTTTTTTTTATTTAATATGTTTTAAATATAAAATCATGTCCAACTTTTTTTTGTCTTATATAACTAAATTGCCAGTTTGATAGTTTACTTAATAAACACATATAGTTGGACAGTTGCACCACCTGACAGTTTTTTGAAGACAAAAAGAAACTAAAATTAGTTTTATATAGATGTACTGACAATTGTTTCATGTAACACATAATTTGTTATATGTCATGTACTAATTATTTTTGTATTTGTATTGCAGTAAATTTCATGATCAACAAACCACCAAAATACTCCAAAAATATCTTCTTACATTAATTTTCATTGCAATTTTACAATTTAATAATTTATTCAGATGACTGCCTTTGCATTTGAATCAAAAATGTGTTTGTTTGTTTATTTGTTTATTTATTTATTTGCTTATTAATAATAATGTTTATTGTTTTCTGTTGTTTTCCAGTCGTCTATCTGTTTGACGCCCAAACAGGAAAAGTTATAGGTGATGGCAAGCCTTTAACCCATAAAGTAAGTAGCATTTTCCTCAGCTGAAAATGTGTACATGTACAGTAAAGCCCCACTAAGAACACATTAGTGAGCTTTTTTTTACTTTACTGGTTGCTTTTCTCTACATTGCAATGAAGGTATAAATTATGATGAAGGTGTGTGCTGAAAATAGCTGTGCCTACATAAAACAACTTACTGTCTTTTCCCAGACTTTTTAACAGATTTTGGACTGTGATAAACTGTCATAAAAATGAACTGATCAGGGGTGTACATCAAGGTAACTTGGTATGAGGGTTAAAATGTTGATTGGCACAGGCTTAACACATCATTACATTCGTTGTAGATCTGCAAATAGTCACCAAACGATTAAAAAGATTGAATTGATTCAAACAAAAAGCATGAAAATGAGGTAGTCAGACTTTGTTTCTTTCTGTAAGACAGAGAAAGGTAGAAGAATTTACAATATTTATTTTCATCATGCCAACTGCCAACTAATCAAGTTCATTACCTTTAAGAAGTTCATCGGATCCCCTAAGAAGTTCCTAATGGCAGTTTTCTTGACAAACTAGAGGTTCTTTTATATTCTCCTAATAATGTCTTAATAATTTTCGTATGTAGGCTACAGGTTATTTCTCAAGTAGACTATCAATATGTTACATAGTACAGATTGCCAGAAATTATACCATCTTATCATTAACTTATTACTTCAGCGCCTGAAGACTGATAAATGAAATGAATCGGCTTTGGTGTGTTTCAACAATCAAATGTTGAACGCCTGCACAACTTTGGAAGTGGAATGTCCCATCTGTCTTGCACACACTATAATGTATGTCGCCTTGCCGTGAACACGCCGGACAGTGTTCCACCGCACTTACAAGATAACACTTCACAACTTATACAGGTGTGGGCGTTCCCAAGCCGTCCCCTGAGGTAACGTTACTTCATAATCAGTTTACCTGCTGCTGTCCCATGACTTTTGGTATCTTGACTTTTGGTATCTTATTAGAAATTACATCCAAGAAGGTTTATCTGAGATTTTCATGAGGTTAAAGAAATATTTAAGGAAATATATTTTTCAAGAATATGATCATTATTTTGTTCATTAGAAAAGATAAAACACAGGATATTTTTTCTTAAGACACGTTTGTGAATCCAGCCCCTGACCTGTTTCTGTGAAGGCCTTAACATGGTCAGTGTAACAGATTTGTTTGGAAATTGTGTAGAATCTCAGATATTTCCTTGTTTTAGTTGTCATAACTTTGTTTGTAATTTTTATTTATTTATGGTTCATCTATGGTAATTTATTTATTTATTCAATTATTTATTATGTTTTATTTTTTATTTATTTATTTTTATTGGGGTTTTTTTTGGATTATCAGTTTTTTATGTGGTCTTTTGGACCCCTACTGTATGATAAACATAGGGCAATGGGGGGTAAATATCATGTTTCATAGCTATACTAGCTATAAATTGTAGAAAGTCAATTCACACATGCAAAATAAATACTTATTAAGCAGGTTTCTAATCATGAAAGCCATGGACTGGACAGTGGAGCTTTCACAGTTAAGAATGATGACTGCAGGTTTTAGCGCCACCCAGAGGACAGATGCTGCCCTGAAGGACTTAATGAGTTTAGAGATTGAGTAAAGAAAGGGAGAAGGAGAGCGAGAGACAGACAGAGGGAGTGACGGAGGGAGGGGGAGACAGAGGGGGTCTGGGGTAGGGGGTTGGTGGGGTTTAGGGGGTAGCCAGGATCAGCAGTTACTGTTTGTCAGCATGTACGTGTGTGCCAGCACTCCTCAAGTGCAGCTTCAAAACCCGGGAGTGTTAAAGTGAGAGCCAGCTGGATTTGTCCTGGACACACACTCGTCCAAATCCACCCCCCCCACGCTTCAACACACTCTAACACACACACTAAAGCACTAAAAGACCCCGCATCACCTCAGCAATACAAGCTCCCAGTGACGGCTGTGAGTGTGTGTGCGCTGCCTGTCACGGTCACGGGCGGTCTGCCCAAGGCTCTGTGTCTGAGAGACAGCCCAGGACGGCCTGCTCCTCTCTCAGTCCATTGACTCCTTTATTTACTGTATAATGGTGCTTGCTGCCAGATGAGTAATAACAGAATGTTTCAGAGGCTCACTAGTGGTCTCCCTTGCAAACACACATGCACAAACTAGGGCTGGGCAGTATGAACAGAACTATATTGCAATTATCTTGCTACATATTCTAATATGACTTATAAAATGTTAAAAGGGAATTTCACTGAATTTTTTTTTTTTTCCACCAAATTTTCCGCATAACTCAATTGCTGCAGTGTAAACAAATGCGCCCTTCTAAGGAAACTTTCCAAGCCAGAATTTACAGTAAGGGTGAAAAGAACCAGATGTCCAGAGCATGTGAAAGCTACATCAAATAGAAAACTATTACATAAAACAATTACAAATACATTGTCTAATGCCTGAAACCCTGTTTTATAGTAGTTTTGACTTAAGATTTTGGTCTAAAGTGTATTATTTTAAAACCCATTCATGATGGGGAGTTGGAGGGTGCTGTAAGGCAAAAAACATTTTACCATAATAAACATTACCTATAAAGAGTAGAGACATACACTATATCACCAAAAGTATTCACTCACCCATCCAAACTGAATTCAGGTGTTCCAGTCACTTCCATGGCCACAGGTGTATAAATCCGAGCACCTAGCCATGCAGACTGCTTCTACAGACATTAGTGAAAGAATGGGTCGCTCTCAGGAGCTCAGTGAATTCCAGTGTGGTACCGTGATAGGATGCCACCTGTGCAACAAGTCCAGTCGTGAAATTTCCTTACTACACTAAATATTCCACAGTCAACTGTCAGTGGTATTATAACACAGTGGAAGCGATTGGGAACGACAGCAACTCAGCCACGAAGTGGTAGGCCACATAAAATGAGTGGGGTCAGCGGATTCTGAGACACATAGTGCGCAGAGGTCGCCAACTTTCTGCAGTCAATCACTACAGACCTCCAAACGTCATGTGGCCTGAAGAACAGTGTGTAGAGAACTTCATGGAATGGGTTTCCATGGCCGAGCAGCTGCATCCAAGCCTTACATCACCAGAGGAGCGAATACTTTTGGCAATATAGTGTAGGTTCACAGGTGGTTTTGGATAGTAAATAAATTGCTAGATTTGCAGCGTAGACGTTGTGGCCCCTTGTTCCCATCACCGCCTCTGTAACGTTTCAGTGTTTTATCTCAGTGACTGTACTACACAGACCTTTTGAAAAATCAGTGGAACTCCCTTTTAAAGGGAACCCTGATTGTTAAAACATGAAAGTTTCAAAATGGTGTAAATGTCCTGTACTATTAAAATATGTTTTTATAACTAGCAAAGTGCTTTATTCATTATTAAAAATGGACAAGAGTCCTCTGTGAGTAGCTTACCATGTTAGTTGAGGATTCAAATCCACTGAGCATGCAACAGACATTTACATCTAGAGGATCTAGACACTTTTAATAAGTAATTTTATGAAGTGAAATTGATAATATACAGTGTTGGTAGTGGGCTTTACATATACCAGAAATGTCAGTGCTATACCCTGATTAATATCAACTTTATTAGAGAATAAGAAATGTGTTTTCTTTTAACATCAGTTGCTATTCTTCTGGGAAAAATCTAAATCTTAAATTGATACATAAGTAAGAGGCTTATGCCAGTCAGGAGGCATCATAGACAAGCATAATTGAAGAAAGTCACTTGTACCCAAGTAGTGTCTCACAGATAGTGGTTTTATCCAGATCTTGCTCCACTATAGAGTCCCACTATATCTGCAATGAAGGACACATGACATAAAATAATGATGTTTTGAGGAGTCAGAAATGTAATTGAATATGTTAAAAAAGAAACTCCAACAGTTTTAGCTTAACAATACTTACTGATATGATTGTAAGCTATGAATTGTCATATGATGTCATAAATTATTGTCAGCTCTCAGAAGAACATGAGAAGCTCCTGCAATGTGTATACACACAATGAGTCACCTAGCGTGTTTAAGGTGGTAGCAACATCAGGCATTTGCAGGTGTATGGAAGCGTACGGTCATACGGGTCTACCAGCAGTGGCAAAAATCCCAGTCTACCGGAAACTCTCCTCAGAATTGTACCAGGGAAGGCATCCACCAAATCTGGCCCATCTGTGCAATTCTTTGATGCGAGAGTGTCTGAACATTGATGCCGCCTACATCCAAAAACTTGTCCAGTCCATGCCAAATTGTACTGCAGCGAATCGTAGTGAGCTTGTATACACAGTATGTGTGTAGAAATAGAGTGAGCCAGTAGTGACCCTCAGTTTTCCATTCCTGTATAAAAAGTGGAATGTACGTATGAATTCATCATAATTGTAAGAAATTAATCATATCAGAACAATTCAAGTTTTGGTGATTTATCAGCTGTGTTTTCAACAATGTCATCAAATCTCCTGGAGCCCAGTATAAGCTGATAGTATCACCCAACCTTTCTCCTCTTATTCTCATTGTCTTTCTGCAGCGACCTCATCAATCTCAGTCCAATTCCCGATGTAGAACTCAATAGAGGAGCTGCTCTGTCCATTAGCATTGACTCTGAAGCAAAGGCAGTCCCGGCTCTGAACTCAGCTATCTGAGCAGGGAGGCGGCTGTCTGAAGCCGTCTGAGGATGACACTCCACATTTAACCCAACGCTGGCTTCTCCTCCCTGCCCCGTTCTGCAGGAATGTCCCATTAGATATGCGTTAATAGAGTCCTGTCCCTGAACTAATTTAAAGATTAGCTGCTGTGCAGCACTTTTGAGTAGTGTGTAAAATTGCTCAGCAAGTGGTTCATGACAGCATAGCATTGTGCTCCACGTCCATTTCACACACCGTCTCGCAGAGTTTCACACAGGCTACGGCTGTCCGGGTACATATCAACACACACTGTAGTAGCCAACGGCAAGGTTCCAAAGCCTGTCGTGCCTTAAAAGACACTAAATTCAACAAGTTGTCGCTGCTAAAATACGGGCTGTAATCTGCATGCTTCATCTTTCCCTTGCAGTCCGATTGTGAATGTTCTCTTTAAGCACCTGTTTTGATCCTTAAACTCAGTTTAAAGGGCAGTAAATCTTTATTTAAGATAGTAAACTCTCAAAGTTTGAGTTTGCTGGTTTAGTTTTATGTTGAAACAAATATATGTATATGTATATGTATGTATGTATGAGACAGAGGGGTGGTTTTCTTTCTTTTATTCCATTTCTGTTAATATATTAATATGAATTATTTTGCTACAACCTCTATAAGAATCACTGTATTATACTGTATTATGTATATATAAGCTCAGATGTTTGGTGTCCATTGCTCCCACCAAAAAATCAATATCCAGTTTGTTCCATTATTTTATTCTATTAGCTACAGCAAACAGTGTAGCATTATTTTAGAGACCATCTAGTCAAAATAGAATTTAGGTTGAGTGGGTGGGCAGTAGGAATAAACAAAGGAGGGGACAGGTTGAGGGGAGAAAGACAAAGAAGCTTCTAAAATCCATGTTAGTAAGTACACAATAAAGAAGAGAAATGCTTTTTAATTGTTCATTTTATGAAGCTAAGAGAAGTTATAAAGTTAGGAAAGTGTTGTATTTGAAAATTGTAATAATTATTATTGTCAATAACAGGAGTAATAACAATCAATATTATCTGATATTGTATTATTGTAGCCCAAATATTAAAGAATACCTTGATATAAATTGAGTTCATATCACCCACCCCAGTAGCTAACAAGCTATAGAAGTTTATACCACAAAAATAGTGTTTTATTGTCTAAATTATTGAAACCTCAGACCATGTGGAGCTGTTAAGTAATCTGTAATAGATCACATGGCGTATGACACATTGTCATCTATAAACTTGGACAAAAGTAAGGACTTCAAGACTGATGCTTTTAGTTTTGTGGCATAATTTTGCCCCTTTGCTTCAACTGTCTCTCTGCTCTCTCTCTCTCTTCTTCCCTCTGTTCTCTCTCTGATTCTCTCTGTTTCTCAGATGGAGGTGATGGAAATTGCTCTCGACCAGTGCGGGCCCTCTAGCGATAGGAAGATCGCCTTGATCGACAAGAACCGCGACCTTTACCTGACCTCGGTGCGCAGGCTGGGCCGAGAACACAGCATGCACAAGATCGGTGAGACATGGATAACTTTGCCTTTTTGCTAGCTATGAAGGAGAGTTTGTAGATTGGGTTTTAGTTGGAACCGGCAACGAGGCAGTCACCATGATGGTTGGAAGCTGTAATGTTTTCCTGTAGTATTCTTTGTCTATGCATTTTATTGTTCTTAATGTTTATTTTATTATATAGATATGCATTGACGTTCATTCCACTGGCTATTGTCTGAAGCTACCACTACGTTTAGTAATCAGTATTATATAAGTAATTATATATTATTATGTTGTTGTATGTTATACAACTATTTAAATTGTGGTTGACTTGGTGTTTTCCATACATTGTAATTGTATTTCAACATTGAAAGGCCTGTAGTCAGCATTATAATTGTTGAATCTCTCTCTATCTCTCTCTCTCTCTCTCATGTGTGCGCTCTCTCTCTCTCTCTCTTTCTCTCTCTCTCTCTCTCTCTCTCTCTCTCTCTTTCTCTCTTTTCCCTCTTTCTTTTTCAGGCACGATGGTTCACACTATGGCCTGGAATGACTCAGTCAACATCCTGTGTGGAATCCAAGACAGCCAGTTCACTGTGTGGTACTACCCCAGTGCTGTGTTTGTAGACAAGGACCTGCTTCCAAAAACGCTCTTTACAAAGGATGGCAGGTAAAACTACACACTGCGCACACACACTGACACACACTCACATATGTGATTTTCACACTTGTGCCATGTTTGAACTTGGTGTGGTCTCATGACAGTTACCCTTTACTGGCGGTTTTCAATTTCAATTTATTTGTTATATTGTTTATTTGTACACCCCTGGTGTGTTAACATGTGTAGAAGGATGCTCTCTGCAGAGAGGATATTCACTTATTTTCACTTCATTTCACAAATCATACTCGCTGAATGTCAACAGGCGTGTCACATGCGCACCCGAGCATGAAACTTGAATCATTTGCATGTCTCGTGATGTCAAACCTACCCACCAAATTTGATTCCTGTCGGTTGATTCCTTCTGGATGCAGCTGTTTGTGCAGCTATTCTTTTGATGATGAGTGTATCGTTAGTATTATAACAAAAAAGGTACCTTTTTAAACTGTTTATCATTACCCAAATAAAAGGATCCTGTTTTTAAAAAGGCTTATATATATACACAGTTAGATCAATAAATATTCAGACGTTGACAAGTTATTGTTATTTTAGCTGTCAAGCACAGCATATTGGAATTTATAAAAGAGCTTAAAGTGCAGACTCAGCTTTAGTTTGAGGGTATTTACATCCAATCAGGTGAGCAGTGTAGGAATTACAACCATTTTTAGGGGATCAAAAATAAATGGACAGTTGGCTGCTCTGCCATTTCATGGCCTGATGTATGTTACTACGTCATTATTTCACTTGCTAGTAAGCAGATAGAAGGGTTGAAGTTGGTTTCAGGTGTGGCATTTGCATTTGGAATCTTCTGCTGTTAACTTTCATTATGAAGTCCAAAGAACTTGACTGCCAGTGAATCAAGCCATCATTACCCTGAAATAACAAAAGAAATCCGAGAGAGAGAGAGAGAGAGAGAGAGAGAGAGAGAGAGAGAGAGAGAGAGCGAGCCAAAACATTAGGTGGGCCCAACTGGTCAGCTCAGAAACACAAAGGCGATACAAAAGACAATACAAAACAACTGTGGTGGATAACAGAGGAATTCTTTCCCTGGTAAAGAAACCTTCACAACAGCTGGCCAAATGAAGAACACCTTCCAGGAGAGTCGGCCTGTCTATGTCTAAGTCAACAATCCCGAGAAGTAAAAACCAGTGAGTAAATACAGAGGGTTTACCACAAGATGTAAACCAAAATCAGGCTGACCAAATTAGAGTTTGCCAAAAAAGCCTCTACAGTTCTGGAACAACATCTTATGGATAGATGAGACAAAGATCAGCTCCCAGAATGATGGAAAGAGGTGAGTTTGGAGAACTGCTCAAGATCTAAAGCATAACCACCTCGTCCAAAGGCAGTATTCTGGCACAGGCATGTATTGCTGCCAGTGGAACTTCTTCCCTTATTTTGATTCCATTCTTTGTTTGTTTTCTGTTTTCTGCTGTAGTGAGTTCAGCCGCACACCATACATCCTGAACTATGCGGGCACGCAGGTGACTGTGAGGCGGGCTGATGGCTCTCTGGTCTACAGCAGCGTTTCTCCCTACCCTGCCCTTCTGCACGACTACACAGGCACCGCCCGCTGGGAGGATGCCCTCCGCCTCTGCCGCTTCGCCAAGGTACCTCACCTTTAGTCTATGTCAGGGACAGGGTATGAGAAGTCTGGGACGGACAGTCTTAGGACTTTGAATGCTTTTTTAGATTTAGCACTGAAAACAACACAGATGGAAGTCAGTGACTCAAGAATGAATGAATGGAAAAAAACACATTTACAGACTTTACATACATTTTTGTTATATTCATATAAAGGAAACATAACTTGGAAAAACAAACTTATAACCCAATGACAGTGAAATTATTTCAGTTTATATCTCAGTACATGCTTAATCACTCACTCTTAGGGCAGTGTATTGGCAATAACCTAACAAAATGGTAAGTATCATGGTACAGGGCTTACGATTTAGTATGTAGCGATATATACCATTACTGTAAGCAAGGCGATATATGGTAATTTTTAAAATATGATGTTAGGAAAATTGTTATAATACAAAAAAGCACATCACTTAATGCACGTTTTCTAATGCTAGTGATAGAGGTCCGCACACTACTTGTTTATGTTGAAGTGTAAGAGTGTAATGATGAAGATCCAATGCTCAGGGATTTAAACACAACAGAAAACGAAATACATTCTGCCACAAATCTTCGATTATAAACTTTTGATTAAAAATGGAAACTGTGTTTTTAAGAATTAATACAGTATCACAAAAAGTAATATTGCGATATTCAATATTTTTGCTCCTCTACCCCTACTCACCCATCAGCTAAACAGCTTATCCATCTGGGTCGCGGTGGGGGTGCTTGAGCCTGTCCCAGCAGGAAACACCCTGAACTTCGCAGTCCATCGCAAGGCAGACACACAGTCGTACACGTTTACACAAACACACTCACATTTAGGGGCCAATTTAATATGTCCAACTAGCCTGGCTGCATGTCTTTGGACTGTGGGAGGAAACCAGAACACCCGAAGGAAAACCACACAGACACAGGGAGGACATGCAAACTCCTCACTGTTACCTTTTAATGCAAAATTACTAGTTATTACTGAATTTGGCATAGTGGAAAATCTAATAAAATACAATATGTGCTATATCTTTTGCATTGGCGACAATTTATTTATTTATTTGTTTGTTTGTTTGTTTGTTTATTTGTTTGTTTGTTTATGGCCAAATATGCTAAATTTATTAAATAAACAATACTTGTGCATTAAATTGTGTTCTCTGTACAAAATCAGCCAAATGTGTTACAACTGTACTGTCATAATACCAAAACAAATTAATGATTACGTTAAGCTAAAATGATTAATTCGTTCATTGATGTCATCTGATATTATGACAGGAAATTATGATACTGTCCAGTTTCTGACAGTTTCTGGAACTGGTCAGTTTTAATAAGTGTGGGTTAGGGTTAGGGTTAGGGTTAGGGTTAGGGTTAGGGTTGTCGAATTGTCAACATGTTTTCAGAAATGTCTTTGTTGCAGTATAACCAGAGACATTGAGAGTGGTTTGTTGTAAAATGGTTTGCTGTACAGAAACAATTTAATAGCCATTTTATTTACTATCCAAAACCACCAACGAAACTGTACACGTCTTCTGAGTTTACATATGCAATGCTGATAAAGGTGAAAAATGTGTTTTTGTAAAACAGTGTGTCATCAATGACTTCATCGGTCACCACCACTGTGAACAATTCTGAGTCTGTAAGTTTCTCTAGAACGAAGCATTTCACATCAAGCCACTCTGAATAACTGTTTTCGTCTTAACTATTTAATAGTGTAGAAATTTAGAAAAATTGATGCCGTTGATGTTGTTTTTTTTTTAATTATTATTTTAAATTATGATTTTTTTCCACAAGTACAAATAAACCTACAGTCATTGAGGAATCCTAACCAGAGTGCAGATCATTTCACAATGCATCTGAAACTTATAAAATCTTCCCACCCTGAGTTATAAGTCAACAGAAAAAAAAACAGAATAACATAAGACTAAAGAGCTCTTTACAGCACACTCATAATTCTAAGTTTGGGAAATACTAAACTACAGTCATCTTAGAAAAAAAAATGGCGACGATAGGAAGATGAATCGGCATCGGCTGCAGCAACATAGCGCTGTCCTGTTCATCTTCTGGTGGGAAAGTGGCAAACGGTCAGCATTCCTTGCATATACAGTAGATACCGAGAGAGTGATGTGATGAAGTGAAACATTGGGATACATTAGAGACCAGCGGGGATCTGTTTCAGTGCAGCCCAGGGCTAATGATTTAGAATTAATTGTGTCATTAGTGGGGGCTAAATTGCTTGCACATTGGGAGCTGTAAAATGGAGACAGGCCAGACACTGGACAGCGGCGCTAAAGGCCACATGACTGGGCTTTCCCGAGCCTGGGAAAGTCCCACGTAACTTAGACCTTACTTTGGGATCCTTATACACATAGACATAAAGTACTGTATAAAGGTCTTACACAGTCATCACAAGTTGGTTTATCTGGGTAGTCATTGTGCTTGTGCCAGTAAAAATACTATATAACATTTAGAATAAATACAAATGATCATAAATACAGTAAATAGAGTAAAACGTTTCATAATTTCACAACAAGGTTTTGCAACATAAATCAATAAAAATAGATGAGCAACTCTACTAGGCCAAAAAGAGAAAGAGTGAAAGAAATAGCAATGGGGATAGTTTTAAATGGAATTCCTGATATTCCAGTTTGGAAGGAGAGGGAAGTTTTACCCATTTCCTTTGTGTTACTTCATTTTAGCATGGAAGCTAAATATGCTTTGCATATGCTTTGCAGGTATATATAGCCTGACAGGGAAATTGATGACAAATCGCCCTGAGTAGCTTCAGCCATACTACAGCAGCTAGCGACGTAGGCTATGAAGTTGACTAACACAATGGAGCTTGGGAACATCATCTAGGTGGTGCTGCAATCCACCACGCTGTTCGCTCATAGTGCTAATGGAAGAACTGTGGGCTTCCAACCTCAAGCTATTGTTATAGTAGCAAGTGGCAAAGAACCTTCTTTATTTAGGTGCATGGGGCCAAGTTTCTATCAGTCCATTTGGACAGGAACCTTTTTGTTGGTGTAAAATGCTGATTGTTCCACCTTAAATGGTGCATCAGGTACATGCCAGCACGTCGGATTCTTGTGTGAATTTTGCCATTCCACCTTAAAAATGGTGAAGCAGTTGCTTTCAAGCGCATCAGACAGCAAGCTGGTGAATAGGAAGCCAACTTCAGTCTTTCAGAAATCTATCTGTTGTTGAAACGCCCCGCTGATGTTAACACAGCTCTTTGCTCTTGCCCGATCTAAGAACTTCTTTCTCAAGCTCTGTTCTTCAGCTCTTTGACCTCTCTTTCTTGACATTGTGTGGAGTTCAGCACATAGCTCCAAATCATCATCAACCCCCCCCACCCCCCACCCCCTCACGAGCATTCCAGCATCTAGCTCCCTGGCTGGAAGACCCGAGCCACTTTGTTTATTTCCCATTTAGAAAGCCAGCACTGTGTACGAACAGTTCTGAACATTTGCATTGGGTTGAAATAATTTACAGCACCTTTAAAATTAGTCTACATGTGAGTGTTGTTATCACATGATGACCTGCTTAACAATTCTTTCAGATTTTTTTATTTTTTATTTTTATTGAATCAGATATAAGCATCTGTCATAAGGAAATTGTCTGCTATTTGTATTCTAGAATTGGCTGTTAGCATTCTTCTCTGGGTGTGTTAAGCTGACCAATAGCGTTGCATTTGCAGCAGTGGGAAAAGGTGTGGTGGAGCTTCATGTGTCTGTGCATGCTTGCCTTCATCCTTCTAGCTAATCCTGTGATAGGGAGAGCTAGCAGGTGGAATTAGAGGAAACAATTGTTAACATAATAACAGAAATTGGATCACATTTATTTATTTGTTCTCTATGACATCCTTTCAGCTTTTTCCTCTAGTATTGACCCAGTAATGATACTAGGTATCAGATCTGTGTCAGCTCAGGACCTCATTGCTGGTGTCTTTAATAAGTCTTTTGTATCATATGTCTGAATCTTGCCATGTTTTTGCATCAGTCCCTCAATTCGAGGTGAATCGATCTCTCTCTTCCTTCTCTCTCTCTCTCTTTCTCTCTCCCTCGGTCCCTCTCGCTCTCTCTCGCTTCTCTCTCTCTCTCTCTCTCTCTCTCTCTTTCTCTCTGTGTGTTATTATGCTATAATTCATGTCTTCATTGTATCTTGGTTACCCACTTTTGCCTATTCTTTTTATTCTGTCTTTCTGTCACATTTTACTTTGTTCTGTTCTATAAATCTAAATAAAGGTCAGATAGTAAATCTGTAATATATGCTAAATTACAAAGACGATCTGTAGTAAATCTTGTTTAAATTGTTTGTTTCAGATTGATTTAGTAGCCCTGCCATCATTATGAAATTACCCTTGCTGCATATGTGTGCCTGACGCTGGTATCGTGTCTATTTTTTAAGTGTGGCCGTGGTGGTTGTTATTGCTTTTGTTGCTGGTGATGTTTGTTCTGTTTTAAAGGGGGGCTCTATAAGGGCCCTGTTTGGACTGAGAATTCATGCTGGTCGTCCCGACGCTGCAGCAGAGCTTTATGAGGTGGTGACAGTGGTTTTTGAATTTGTTTCTAATTAGCTAGTGTGACACCATTTACCGTATTCACTCGACCTCCGCCCTGCGCTTAATGCACAGAAAAGCAGGCTGCGTTTTCTTCCAGCTTTATGATGCTTTAACCACAGAGCCCAAGAAGGCTTCACTGCATCCTGGGTGTCGGTTGGGATTGTGGGGTTTTGGGGATGTGACCAGGAGACGGCACAGTGGGGGGTGTTTTTTCCGTATTTCTGGTAAATCCCTGCAGCGGTGTGGCTTTTCCCGGACAGGGAGTGAGTGCACTGAAGGAGGACGGCCTGGCCGTAAGGAAGCCGGTTAAAAGTTAGCCCGGAGTCAAAACAGTGGTCAAGGGTGACCAAGTTTTACTGCGTGAGGCCGGCAGCTGGGACCACCGCGACATGTGCCACAGGGTGGTGACTTAATGCTGACTAATGGCTGCATTGGTGGAGATCCTCACAGATTGGATTAAAGTGTGTTAAAAGCCGCTTCAAGCCCAGATGCAGTCAAGGAGTGGCTCAGGAATGTTTTCCTTAGTGACTGTGGTGTTTTTCTTTGTTAAACTAAGTGGGCCACTGCTTTGGAGTGCTATGATAGAAAGTGATGGTGTGGTCTGGATATCTCTGAGTGCTGGCTGAGGGAAGAGAATGAGTGTGTGGTCATGACAGAGCTATCAGTCTGCACATGGCGTGTGCTAGGGTTTGGCTAACATGAACACTAAAGCTGATTTTAAAGAGCCGTGTAACCGAATAATGGCTGGTATAGTTTTATATGATCAAAAATAAAACAGGATTATGTATTCTACTGTATACAATATACTAACTATTGAGTTAGTGTGCATTGATCACAAGACCCGAGTAATCCATATTACTATCTCTATAGTAAACCCTACTAGGACATATGGTAAGAGAAATATATATATATATACACACATATATATATATATGCATATATATATATATAATGCAATTTATTTCATATTTATAACATTATGAATAAAATTATATGCACAAAGGCGAGTTACAGCTGGTCTGACCTCTAGTTGTGGAACTACACTATATGTCCAAAAGTTTGTAGACATCCATTCATCCAGCGTTTCTTCTGAATTGAAGGGTATTAATAAAGAGTTTGTCCTCCTTTGCTGCAGCAATAGCATTTCCTCTAATGGGAAGGCTTGGAGCATTGCTGTGTGGATTTGATTGCATTCATTGTTTATAAGAGCATTAGTGAGGTCAGGTACTGATGTTGGATGATCAGTTCTGGATCACTCCAACTCATTCCAAAGGTACTAGATGGACCTCCATCACCTCAGACAACACAATTCCACGACTCCACAGTCCAATGCTGAGGTGGCTTCATACCCCTGTAGCCCACACTTATCATCAGACATTGTGACCTTAGTCTCATAAGGATGCTTCCTAAAGTATCTGTATTCATCATTCATTAATTAGAAGGGGTGCCTGGATTCTGAACATACAATGTATCTCACACATGTAAGTATTTAAAGGGGCTAGTCAGGTAGGATGCGTCTTAATCCCTTTCTTGGAGAGCAGTCAGTCTTTTCTCTATATTAACCTCTCCACTGTGCTGGGCAGAGTTGAGGCTGAGGCTAAGCGTCCAGTGGAAAGTTCTTGTGTAGTTTACGTTCCACCTCACGCAACAGTAACAAATAAAGCATGTTTGTTGGTCCATAAAGAGTATTGAAAAGCCTTAAAAGGCATAATGGCTGCGCATTCTCTCTGTAAATAAACTTTGCATGCACCGCAGGGCTAGTGCACATCGTCTTTAAGCTGTATATGTTAGTGGTTGGATTTCATGCTAAAGAAGAGGCCAGTGCTTGGGGACTTAGGGCAAGCGTAACTTGGGGGTGCAAAATGGTCCATGGTGGCGCCGTGGCAAGCCGTTCGTTGCTGAAGCGGGACGTCCCATCGTGAGAGTGGTTGTAATAAGGAGAGGAGGGTCATTAGTCTGGCGTCTCCACAGGGAGAGGGGTCTCATTAGGCACAGGTCCTGTCCCCATACGAGCCTCGTTAGCATTGCTCTGCGTTTTTAGACGGATGAGTCAACCAGAGAGGGAGCGGTTCAGACACAGCAAAGGAAGATCATTGCGGGAACAGGATGTCTGGCCTGGAGATACTTGTCCTTTGAGAAATCTCCCGATCTTTGAACCACAGATGCGTACACATGTACTTACAAGGGGCCCACTGTTGTATCATCCGACTAGTAAAAATCACCTGACATTAAAGGGCCCATATTCAGGTTTTTTATTTTTATTTTTTATCTATTATTTTTTTTGCATTTTCCATTTACAGTGTTTGTGGGCACCAAAAACTGTCATAATTCATTGACACGTTCCCATATTCCAACCTCTCTTCATCTCCCAGAATTAAACAATATGTAAAACTCAGAAAACAATTTGAAGTCTTGCACTGCAATTATCTGACTCATGTCATATTTATGTCTGTTCACTATAGAGAACATGTTAACGTATTTATGAAAATTAAAAAATTCAACAAAACATTATATTTGAACGGGGTGAAATTTTTGTATGTAACTATTTCATGATCAAGTTCGCAGGTACGTTTATGAAAACTGACAACCTAACAGTTAAGTAACATACATTTTAACTTAAATTAAGCTAATCTTGAGCTAATCGTTTGATTCAAACTTAAACTAAAGACTGTTGCACTTTTTACTTTAAAAAAATATATAAAATTAAAAATACTCTCTGATAATGTCTTAAGTTTAAATAGTTCCTAACATAATTTTTGAAAATCCTTGAAAAGGTCTGCATGCTTTTTGTAGATTAAATAATCTATAAAATTCTTCATATAACCCTTTTGATGGAAATGAGAAGTACAACCAGTGTCTAAAAAGACTGTTGAGAGTCATGAGTGATAAGTTTAAATAGTGCTGTTTTTCCATGTTCTTATAGATTTTGTCATTGAAGTTTAATTTAACAGTGTTAATGAAATGACGGATTATTTGAAAAACAACCTTACAATGTCAAAAAAGTAAAAATAATCTGGGTTTTGATTTTCTTATCTTGTCCTGAAGTCCATTTCCATGAAGTTTGATCTTACCTTGATTTTAAGATAAGCAGTGCTTTGCTGTTAGGTGACAGACTAAAGCCTCCTGTCTGCGTCTCTTACAGGATCAGACGCTGTGGGCGTGTCTGGCTGGCATGGCCATGGCTAACAGGGAGTTGACCACTGCAGAGGTAGCCTACGCAGCCATCGGAGAGGTAAGCATTTACCCGTGGTGCTGTCTTCTGTTTAGCCTTCTGGCTGCTCAAACTGAGCTCATTTTGTTACTCAAAAGATTTTACTTTGAAGTTCTGGGCAGCGTAGTCTGTTATTACTGCATTTAAGGATGAACATTATCACTTGCCTTTAATTTTTTGCCTTTAAACGGCATCCGTACAGTTTTCTTTCTCTCTCTGTAGGTAGACAAGGTGCAATACATAAACTTCATAAAGGATTTGCCCTCTAAAGAATCCTCTCTGGCCCACATGCTGCTCTTCAGTGGACATGTGCAAGAGGCTGAAGCGACACTACTACAGGCAGGCCTCATATACCAGGCCATTCAGATCCACATTAACCTCTACAACTGGGACAGGTCAGGCACTGTGTGTGTGTGTGTGTGTGTGTGTGTGTGTGTGTGTGTGTGTGTGTGTGTGTGTGTGTGTGTGTGTGTGGAGACACCTATTCCTGGCTCACACTGCTGTCTCCTCAGAGCACTGGAACTGGCAGTAAAGCACAAAACCCATGTGGACACCGTCCTTGCTCACAGACAGAAGTTTCTGCAAGACTTTGGCAAAAAAGAGACCAACAAAAGATTCCTGCAGTACTCGGAAGGGGTAATCAAACTTTGGCATTACTATGATCACTCATTTACTTTTTTCTCTTTTCAACATTCTTCTTGATACTGTTTGTTAGCAGTTGTAATAGAATTGCCGCTGCTGCTGTTGCTGCTGGGTCTTTTAGTGATCCTAATGTCTATATAAGATTAGATATTTTGTCACTGTTAACATGTTAATGTAAAATGGTTTGATGCCAAGTATTTTTTCATTTCTGTTTGTTAATTGCACAGCTATAGATGTTCAATTTTACAAATGTTAATATCATTCTGTGATATTCTGAAAGTAAGTTTTCATATGTCTACTCTATGTCGACATGTCTTGTCATGTATCTTATAGATTTTTATTTTTCTGTGTCATATAAAAACACTGGTTGTTCTTTACATCATGTCAGAATTTCATGATGAATGTACCAGTAGAATCTTTATTTCACATATTTTACACATACAGGGAACTGTGGTGTGAGTACACATGTATGACATATGTAACAAGCAAACAGACTGTTTAACAGTTATTATCCTAAGGGAAAGTACGATAAGATGCAAAAATAGAATGAAGAAAAAGAATGAGAATAATAAATATTATATTATATTAACATTTGTAAACAGAAATGCAAAATTACTTGGCATAAGACCTTTTTACATTAACTTGTTAATATAATGTTTTTCTTTGAATAGCAACTAAAAAAGTCCCCACAGTATGATATTATTGCAGTTTTAAACATTGCAATAACATATATTGTGATATTACCTTTTTGCATATTGTGTCCCCAAAGCAAAACTTTCTCTCATAAGTCCTGACATTTGATTTAAATGCACATGGCAGATTTCTGATTTCTTTCTCAGATGCCTCCATCTGTTTTGTTTTTTTTACTTCAAACTCCCAAAAAACACCACTGAGTGGATGGAAAAAGCTATTTGTTATATCGTTTATTCTACTTTAAATTATATTTCCACTTTATATTAAAAATCTGTACTTGGCTTCTGTACATTGATATGATATTGCCATGCAAAGGATTGAGATAATATGCTGTATACCCCACCCTTAATAGACACTGCTACGTACAACAGATGACCTACAGTAGGTCAGTCCCCCCCAACACCCCCCGGATATTTTTAACAAGTACGCTTGCATAAGGAAAGAGAAAGTCAAGGAACACTAAATGATCAAATGGGAGTTTACAAAACTGGATTTCAGAAGTTTCTAGATTTATAGATAAATGTTACAGAGGAAATGGGACTCCTGACCACTGTTCAAGTCCTGGTACACCACCAAACTGTTCTCGTTCAGATAAACATGAGATCAAACAGTGAGCAGAAATACAAAACCAGCTTCTAAGACTTGAACTTTGGAGGTGTTTGAGAAGCTGAAAGTGGCTCCCCTGTAAACTGTTGAGGCTTTTGTATTTTTTTTTTCCTGCTTTTTTTTTTTTTTTTTTAAATGAATAGCTTGTAATTAATAACATTTTAACGGTAAATTAAATAAATAAAGGGTTTCTGACTTTTACACACTACTTCATTAAGGTGTTCATGTAGTTAGATCCAAATAACACATGTATTAAAAACACAAAAGACAAAGATAATCTTAACGTATTGCCGGTAAACATGGTCATAGAACACAGAGTATAGAGTAAGAGTATACTGTAATTAGATCAGGTTTTTAGTAAAACTGTTAGAGAATTAGGAGGATTTTAAAGGAAAAGGCTCCCCTTGAACAGAAAACGAACAGAACAGCGAAACATGACACGCTCAAGTTCAGCCTCCAGTAGGAAGACTTTTCGTCAGATGGAAACGTAGCCAGCGCTTTATTTTATGCTTCAGTATATCACTTTTAAACAGAAATGGCAATTAAAAAGAATAACCTAATAAGAAAGACTGAAATTGTGTAATCCTCCAGATTATGTTACTGATACGACCATTAATCAGTAAGGCAGAACAAATGTGCTTTGCAAGTAACTTTTCCAGTACTGCTGTTATTGGCCAAGGTGTGTTCAGTCGTGACACACGTCTTTGTGTGTGTGTGTGTGTGTAGGTGGAGGTGGACTGGGAGAAGATCCAGGCCAAGATTGAGCTGGAACTGGCCAAGGAGAGAGAGCGAGCAGCAAACCCGTCCGTCAGGAGCAGCATGACCTCCCGCCGCTGAACACATTCTTCCCAGCGTCTCTCGCAGGACCCTAACAGCCGATCTGAGACCAGAATCCTGGTACTGCAGCACACTAAACCAGACTGACCTCGCTTAAGTGCCTGACTAGTTCAGAGCTGCCCTCACCAAATATCCACCATGAGAATGTAAATATTAAAGTAATATTCCAGTATTTGTCTGCTTAATCTTTGTCTGCTGCATCTGTAGCAGTCATTTTTACAAACGTCAAGACATGCTCACGGTAGAAGCCAATGGGCAGATGCTGAAGTAACCGGCCATCATCCACACGGTACCGATGTGGAAGATAGATTCAGTTACTGAACTTCATTAATTTAATGTCCGGTCATAACAGCCATCATGTTATTACAATTGCACAGAAGCCTCAGCAACTAATATAATATTAGACGTTTTGATATTTTGTGTCTTTGCCTTTATTACAGCTACTGTTCTTTTCAGGAGACTCACTTTCAGTTTCTCTAAGAAATCTGCACCTCCACAGTTCAGTCTTGGACGTTTTCTGATTCTCACCTTCAGTGATTTTGTGGTCTGGACTCTTGGGGTGGTCAGTCCATTGTTCTGAGAACTCCAGCAGCTTTTTTGATTGATGGGTCTACTTTCTTTTCTCTGTAGAGGCTTTGAGACAGCTACACATCCTTTCAGACCTCTATAGCACTGAGGTGTCTTCTTACAGTGGAAGGATGGACAGGAACACTTGTAGGTGTTTTCAGATCTGAAGCAAGACTGAAGGGTGATATTCTCTTCTCCAATGAAAGATGAATGAAAGACTCAGATAAATTAATTGTCTTAATTTAATCTCATCAGGTGGGCGGCCCAGTGGCGCAGCGGGTCACGCTGTCACTTCCCACAGTCTAAGACAAGCAGTCAGGTGAACTGGAGAGTCTGAATTGCCCCCTAGGTGTGAGTGCGTTTGTGTGAATGTGTATGTATGTGTGTCTGCCCTCTGATGGACTGGCGGCAGCCTGCCTAGGGTGTTTCCTGGCTTCCACTCAATGAGCGCTGGGTCCAAGTGAGCTCCAGCACCCCTCCGTGACCCTGAGGGGTGAGTAGCTTAGAAGATGAATGAATAATCTCATCCAAACGTTCTATTGGAAATGAATAGCTTATACATAATGGCTGTTTTGACTGGAAATGAAATACATTGAGGGTGGTCTACAACTTTTACTCAGCGTTAAATAAACCGCTTTTACAGCTCTGAATGTGTGCATCAGCTGCATCTTTATCTTTCTGGCATGTAAATAATGGTACCATCATTAAACATGAAACTCTTTGTAAGTTACTTTCCTATAACGTTACATTTCGAATGAAAGAAAAGCCTTATTTATTGAAACGAATAAAGTATGGTGTGCAAAAACCTCTTAAATAAATACATACATCAAACCAAACATCCCTCTGCCTGTGTTTACAGTGATGGAGAGGGTGAATGAACAGAAGCAGTGTCTCTGTATTCCTCCTCAGTGTGGTTGTTTGAAATGTGCTGGCCCTGCAGCTACGCCCCCCGGCAGCATGCCAGCCCGTCGGCCCGCCGTTACACCCAATCCATCTCTGTGCGCTTCAAAACCTCCTCTCTCCTTCTCTTGCTCATTTTCTCCTCCTGTCTTCTCCCATTCTCTCCATCTTTTGTTCTCCCTTTATGTGAGCTCTGGGCTTTTTTTCCCTTTCCATCTCTCCCCGTCGTTGTTCCACTGCCATCATCTTGTCAGAAAAACACTTTTAACTTTTAGCAGCTCTGGTAGATTTATCTTCTTTTTTCCTTGTTTCTGTCACATCTCTCCCTTTTCGGTGGCTACCCTTCTCTTTCCTAGCGTCTTTTTCTCCCTCTTTGCGTCCACATGCTGTCTGAAGAGGTTGCTCTGTTGGCAAGTACTTAACACGATCAATGGCCTCTAAAATTAATGACTTCCTTTAGGATCATCGTTTCAATTGAATTACACTGAAGCATTGTGGTCTGTCCTGTGCTCTGGGCCTGCTGTCATCAAGCTGTGTCACTTCCCAGATGATTGGTAGATATTACTTAAGCAGCAGGACAGGAGAGGGAGAAGGTTATCCTCAGTAACCTTGACTGTTTTATGGCTTTTGCAAAGGAAAGTCTCTACCGTTCAGTGATTCGGAGTCGATATTTTTTGCTTCTAGATAAAGGTATACAATGGATTCAGTATGCTTGTACCCACCGCTTTCATATGAAGCTGTACATAAAACTTATGTTTATGTTTAGTTAATAAACTGTAAGCTGTAGAACAACTGAGAAGGCTGTAGAACTAAATACAAATATTAGTAATAAAACTTCTATTCAGAATTCATCAAACTTTAAAAGTGGAGATAACTTGACAAAATACATTACGTAAATATGTATGTTATGTCTGTTTAGATATCGTCACTGTCCAATGAAAAACGTGTATCTCCACTTCTGTCCATTTTTACTTTTATGCATCGTTTGAACACATCAGCTGCTGTTTACACTGAGTGAGAATCTCATGATGAGTGGACCAACAGAAATGGCCCAAAGCTGTTTGGAAAGATGTCTGGTTCCATTGACTTACATTAAAGTTAAATGAGGTTTTTGGCCTCTCCTGTAAAGTTGCTATTTTGGAGATACTTGTTTTTCTTTGGACAGCGACGATATATTATGCCTTTCTGGTTTTTCCATTTGCTTGTGTGTTTATGTGGCTTTTTGTACATGTAAACAATATGCAAAATTATAAAGCCCAAAGTACATGCCAGAGGGAGAAACTCTCTCCCACAGAGACCACTTTTCTCGGCTGCCAGAAACGTCTCTATTTAGAATTCCAACCCTTTTCTCAGTTACAAGGTGGTGTCATCTTGTAGCACAGTCCTTATTCCCCCTACCAGCAAGCTTGGCACACCTTCACGCAACACACAGAGCTAAAACAGTAAAAACCTCCTGCTTCAGTCTAGCTTGTGAAGGTGGATCAGATCTACCAGCTAGTTCTACCGGACTTTCAGGACGCCGTAACCGACGCCATTGTAAGAATAGCAACAGCAGTGTGGGGGGTGGAACTTGTAGCATGATGTCATTCTAGTGGTTGACTAGTCAGATAAGAGTGGGCAAGCTGACCAATCAGAGCACACTGGAGCTCACAGAAATCGCTCCAACTGAGCATTTCAGACAGAGAGTGAATACAGATGTACAGTATGAGCAAAATATTGTGTTTTGATAAAACTGAAGCATGTAAATCTTTCCTAGTAGACCACAAAAATACAATTATGAAATCTGAAAATGAGTATTATAGTATATGAGCGTAATAGTTTTATTACAGAATTCTTGAAATATTGAATAAAAATCGTATTATTTGTCGGTTATTTATTTGTTATCAGTTGAGCTGAAAGACTTTCCACTTTCCGCGTTCACCTTCCAGTGTGGACTCAAATTACACAAAGTCAGTAAATTAACATGTCCTGGGTATAAGGGATCTGCTGGAACGATGATCTCAGTAAAAACAGCATCAAAGGATCAAGTCAGTATTTCAATCTGATATTCTAATTTGATCAAAAATGTCATGCTTTGTCACGTCTTTGAGCTCTCAGTATACATAATAAAAGTCCCGAAATGGGTGATCTTTCATACGTGTATGCTAGTAGCCAGATGGGACAAGTCAAATAGTAAGAGGAGTTCATTATTTATTTATTATTTGAACAACTACTTAATGACAAGTCAAGCTAATTGCCCCTAACTGCCTGGCACAATGCACTTATTTAGGATTTGTGATCCTGTGTGTAGTTTACTATTTTTAAAGCTGTTTTTAGGAATCATCCTGGGTTCCTTTTGAATAGCAGAACCTTAGAACTTCACTGAAAACTGTCCAAATCAACAGGATGACTAAAATCACCAGACAAGTGACCGGGTCCATAAGAACTTACTTGTGCCCTAGACACAGGCCCCCACTGGGCCACTTAAGTGAGCAGTAGTAAGGCGGATTTTCTCCGAGCCCAAAGACCCTGAGCTCCTCCGATTTGTGCATAATGCTCAGTTTAGGTCAGCACAACAGCAGGATTTGTGTTACTGAAGTGCAAGCCTATCTATATTTTCAAACACCTTTAAAAGCACTTTTAAAGAGCAATCTCCAGCCCGTAAAGCCAGCTGTTCCACCTCGGGCAGTGCCCGGGCAAAAATAGGTCCCCTAATGGGTTGTAATGCCCATTGATCTGAACTTAATTTTTGTTCTGTTTGCAGGCATATTGAATAACTGCACTGTTGGCACATATTGTGCACTTACAAGGGAAGTTTGATATAGATCGCATTGTTTATTTGCAGAGATAGATTTAAACTCTGTGACATCCAGAGGTGTCATGACCTGCTAACTGCATATCTGAGTAATGCATTTGTGCTGCATTGGACTGCGCTGTTGCTTGTTGATGTGGCGGATTTCGTGCAAACTTTGCAACAGCTACACGATACAGGGACCTGGAAATTGCATTTCACACCAAACCACAATGAATTCACTACTTGATTGATCACATTCACATCTTAATGTAATGCATATTGTGGAACCATTAAGAACACAGTACTCTTAATAACGAGCGGGTGCCAAACCGTGTTCTTTGGAACAGTACTGTAGAAGCCATAGAAGAAGCTATAGAGCCTTTCGATTGATGGTTCTTCGAAGAACCACTTTTGTAAGTGCGATGTGTTCATATAAGTAGCCTACTGAAGGTGTAATTTGCAATGTTTTTCAGTTCAAAACTCCAAAATGAACTAAAATGATCAACAGAATGTGAAGAACTGTACGTTACAGTACGTCAGGATGTCTGTGTATCGTGTTGCAGAGATATCTACTGAACTTAGCATGCTAACCAGCTAGCTTTGGCCTATCCTGTCCCATATTACCACTTTGTATCCGCTTTGAAGAGGCAATAGTGAGTCACTGTCGAGTCTACCTCAGTCCAACATAAGAGTGCGAAGAAGTAGCACAGCTGCCCTGACAGCGCAGTCTAACCTCCACTCAATCATGCTGGAGGTGCTGCTCCTGATTAGATCATTTAAAGACAGGTAGCTGATGAAAGGAAGACTAAATGCAAATATGGCTGAAGCTCTTGACAAGTGATTGGCATGACCAACACTGCCGCCGTCCACTCAGACTAAAAACAAAAATAGCAAAACAACAGTGCTGCTTTCCACCGCTGGAGAAATGGGGTGAAGCTGCATGCTGAGCTCATAATGTGTCTTATAGACTGGTAAATTAACAGCTGTTAATGCTAATATTGAGGAGGAGGTGCATTTCCTTGTTTCTTACAATAGGGACGAACACCCCAGCTTTCTGGTGACATGTTGGACCTTATTGTTTGGAGTATGCATTCAATAGGCTTCATTGTCTCGCAGATTGCTTCTTGAAAGTTTGGAGAACCTCTGCATAACATGAAGGTTCTATATCAAAGCTTTGGATTTCCTAGAACAATGCATCCAAGCCAAGAACACTTTAAGGACCTTTATTTTGCAGTGTGTTTTACTCACTCTTAATACGGAGGTGGTTTTCTATTTATCTCAAGGCAATAACTGTACACCATTAACTATACCTTATTAAACATTGATGCTAGAAATGGAATAGTCTTGGCCCGCATCCCGGTGCAGCCCCGACTTGTCCGCTGCAACTCTGCGGAGTTGTAACATCCGAGTAGCCACCAGTTAGAGTGTGACATCTTCAGTCTTTTTCATCCGCCCTTCAAAAGTGTTTAGTAAAGCTCTAAAGTGAGCTTCCCGAGAGCCGCAGCCATCTGAGCATTGGTGCTATAATCAGAAGGTCGTGAGCTTGCAATTACCAGTTACAGAGCTCCCTGAGAGAGCTTGGGAATGCAAGAGAGCTGGTGTTTGGTGGTTAGGATGGTCCTCCCTCTCACCCCCATCACTCAGCACGATGCTAGCCAATGCTGTCGTAGCAGAATTAGCAGCTGGCGTTCTCTTACGTTGAGCTGTCCAGCAATGTGGCATTAGCAGCAGTTTGAAAAGATACCTTGGGGTTTCATTTGTCGGACGTGCGAGCCAGCCATCAGCGCTGCGTGAAAGATGGAGACCTAGCTAGTGGACGGGTGGAACTAGACGTAACTAAATTGAGGGAGAGCATTGAGTGAAAAAAGAAAGAACATGAAGCTCTAAAATAAAAGTGAAGCATTAAAAAGCATGTAAATGATTGAAGAACACGAGATGAAGAACGTGCTTAGCTTCACCGTTCGCAGGGCTAGCAAAGAAGGAACTGAACGTTTTTGTGATGCACCCCCATGGAATGTAGGCCTAGAGCCAAGACTGGACCCTGATCTTCTTCACTCGAATCAACTAATCAATCTCTGGAGAGGAGCTTGATCTGGGCTGGAACGGAACCGTGCACATGGATCAATGTGTGGCTGGAGAGTCTTGGCCACGAACCTGGAGGACCCTCAGGATTTGAACTTCCAATTTACCAGCATTAAAGCAAAGCGATGGACCGTCGCAACACTTAGGAGCATCTTCTAAACCTGTTTTATTCAGTTCTTCCAAATTTAAATTGTTGGCAAACGGCTTGCCATGAAACGTTCCGCTCTTATCCAGGGGTTTACAGTGGTGCTGATAGGAACCAGACGTCTGAAGGGCTCCTATGTTGAAAGGTTCTACTTGGACTTCAACTGTTCTACGAAAACCTATTCATGGTGGAGGTTCAAAATGGCCCCCAAAGGAAACGTATTGTTTCAGGTTAATCGCTATTTAACCATCATCAACGTTCCATAGAAAAACCCGGCAGACACGTGTAGGTTCCCTGATGGGTTTGGATAGTAAGTAAGATGGCTATATTTGTGTTGTAGACATGGTGACCCCTGGTTCCCATCACCACCACTGTAAAGAAATCTGAGCTGGCAATTTTCTCTACAATGAACCATTTCGCATCAAACCACTGTGAATGAGAGAGAACACAAAAACGCACTGGAATTCCCCTTTAAATGTGCAGTTGTGGTTCTGCTGGTACCCACAGTGTACTTAGAAAAGCTTATGGTGACCCTCCGCTAAGGCCATCTTTTGCAAGGAGTGCTGTAATACCTGTTTCTACATTACAAGCACTGGCTGCTGTAATCAGAACAGGCCCAGAGGACGCAGGGGTGGCTCCGTGTCCTCGGCCCACTAGTCCAAGCTGCACGTTTTCCCTTTGATATCCATTACTCTCTGGTAAACCAGTTGAAGACCTCTGTTTACAGTCCCCCAAGAGATGGAACTCTGCACCCTGTCCTGAATAAACTGGAATAAACGGTTTCTTGAAGCCTTAAAGTGGACTTTCTTACAGGGTCCCTCATTACCCCCACTCTTGCTCTCATGAAACAAGCTGTGTTGGTTCCAGAGCCTTTATTGTCCGCCTCACAGGTGCAGGTTTAGGGTACATATGCATAGGAAAGAAGACTTGTGCACAGTGATACAGTTCTGCGTGTGTTAAACTTGTTGCCTCACCAAACATAAAACAGGCTATGCCTGCTCATATCGGCACGCTGCGTAATGAAGTTGTCTTTTCACAGTTAACGTGCGGTAGGTTTCTGCAGGCAAAATTAGAGACGATGATCATTCGGCCTGTATAATAACAGCAGAAGACTGTAAAATGATCTGTGTATTATATTTTAGCTGCGGACATGTCATTCGCTATTATGCCTGGGAATTTGTTTACATCAGTCTGAAAGTCTATATGATGATATTACCTGTAAAAAAAAAACTTTCTCTGAACTGTTTTCTGCTCACAGCTTCATTGAAGGACTAATAAAGTGAAATTTTACAGAATTTTTGAGAATTTTACAGAACAGCAAAAATGATTTTTTTTGTAAAGTTCAGGATTTTCATTCTTTCATTAAAAAGTAGTTCATCTTATTTTAGTAGTTGTACTAACAGACTTTGTTCATCAGAATTCTTGGAGGAATTTAGGTTTTACTGTAAAACGTTACTGTTTCATAGGTGTTCATTCCCTAATGGCAGCTATTTTACATTAAAATCAATACATATCATCATTTTGACTGACAACTTTACTGACAGACATTTTACCAAATGTTTGCTTTTCTACAATTATAATGCATAAATGATGCTTTAAACTATAAATAAATAAATAAATAAATAAATAAAGGAACAACTTTAGTTTCACATTTTTTTCTAGTAAAACTTTTAAATGTTGGTGCTTAAAAGAATGCAAATGATTGTAATTTGAATGATTTCTGATGTAGTTTCATTGCTAAGAGTACTCTGAATAGTTTTATACCTTTTTACTAGAATTTGCAGGGATTTATTTTATTTATAATGTATTTATTTAATTTTTTACTGTAATAAAAATCTCATAAAATGTAAAGCTGGTCGATTTAACTGCTTGGCAGTATGCAAATCAAAGTTAATTTTTCTACCTGGAGCTACTTTACAGTAAAATCTGTAAACATCATTATTTAAAGGAATGGAAATGTATGCATATATTTACTTTTGACTTTTGCTTTTTACAGTTATGATGCATTTTTACAGNTTTTCTACCTGGAGCTACTTTACAGTAAAATCTGTAAACATCATTATTTAAAGGAATGGAAATGTATGCATATATTTACTTTTGACTTTTGCTTTTTATAGTTATGATGCATTTTTACAGTTATGATGCACTTTTAACTGCAAAGATAAATTTAAGAAAAAATGCTTTTTTTTTTTACACATTTTTGACAAAAATGGAAAATTTTGCTTCTTGAAAGAATGCAAATCAGTGTAACTTTAATGATTTCTAATGCAGTTTTATTTATTAGAACACTGAATAAGTTTCTCCATATTTTCTTCAATTTGCAGAAATTTATTTTTTACTGTAAAAAAATTCCATTAAATGTGAAACTGGTAAACTGACAGAATGCATACAAGTGTTCATTTTGTACCGGAGCTACTTTACAGTAAAATCATTTAGATTTGAAGGGCTGCAGATTAACGTCATTTACTTCATTTGATTTTTCTCCACCTCTGGCCTGTTTTTAATTATTATTATTATTATTATTATTATTATTATTATTATTATTATTATTCTATTATTCATGTCTCCAGAGCACCTCACTGCTGCTACATCCCTCACTGTCCATCACACAGAGTTCCTGGAGCTCCTGCTCTGTCGCGCAGCTGTCCGTCTCTCCTCGCGGGGTCTCCGCAGCGCTCCCGCCGCCTCTAGCAGGTTATCCTCAGAGCGGCGTCCCCCGAGTCTTTCCTCCTCCTCCTCCTCCGCCTCCTGCACGCTCTCCTCGTACGTGGGCAGGTGTTTGACCTCCTCGTAGGCGGGCAGGCGCGGCGGAGGTGGTGGCGGCAGCGGCGCGGGCCACGCGAACTCTGTGCCTGTATCGAGCGGCGGCGGCGTCGTCAGCAGCGTGTCCCGAGATGCGCGCGCCCTCTCGCGCCGCCCGCGCGGCCGCGGACAGACCACGCGCTGCACGAAGTAACCCATGGCGAAGAGCAGCAGCAGAATGAGCNCTGTGGATTAGACACATAGAGGAGTGAGGGTCAGTATGACTGTGGATTAGACGCATAGAGGAGTGCGGGTCAGTATGATGGTGGATTAGACACATAGAGGAGTGAGGGTCAGTATGACTGGATTAGACAAATAGGGGAGTGAGGGTCAGTATGACTGTGGATTAGACACAGAGGAGTGAGGGTCAGTATGGCTGTGGATTAGACACAGAGGAGTGAAGGTCAGTATGGCTGTGGATTAGACACATAGAGGAGTGAGGGTCAGCATGACTGTGGATTAGACGCAGAGGAGTGAGGGTCAGCATGGCTGTGGATTAGACGCAGAGGAGTGAGGGTCAGCATGGCTGTGGATTAGACACATCATACTGAGGGTCAGTATGACTGTGGATTAGCCACAGAGGAGTGAGGGTCAGTATGACTGTGGATTAGACACATTGAGGAGTGAGGGTCAGTGTGACTATGGATTAGACACATATGGGAGTGAAGGTCAGTGTGACTGTGGATTAGATACATAGAGGAGCGAGGGTCAGTATGACTGTGGATTAGACACATAGAGGAGTGAGGGTCAGTATGGCTGTGGATTAGACACATAGGGGAGTGAGGGTCGGTATGGTTGTGGATTAGATACATAAATTAACTTAGCTAGCTAGAAATGTTGAAAGAGCAAAAGTGATCACCTTTCAACTTAATCTTTCAGTGTTAAACTCTGAAAAGGTGTTTATGTCCTAACTAGCAACAGTTGCTACATTAAGCAGAGCATATATAGATCAGCTGGTAACAATTTCCTGAAGGGCATCGTTCATTAGCCTGCATGATGCCTACAGAAGCCTGTGGCAACTGACATACATCTACATTATATACCATTTCACCCCAGTAAATATTAGGCCAGCTGTTGGAGTAAGCTGAATAGATATAGTCACATAGATAGTTACAGTGTTATCTACAGTGGTGCTTAACATTTTATGAGGTCTTTTTCAATGTTTTCTGCATTTATTGAAGGAAATGCTTCAATAACACATATCAGTAAGTGGCAAAAGTATGTGTATCTCTGGGATTAGCAGTTCATTTGAAGGTAAAATTAGAGTGTTTTCAGTCAATAGGATGACAACCAGGTGTGAGTGGCTGCCCTGTTGTATTTAAAGAACAGGAATCTATCAAAACCAGCATCCTGAGAACACTGAACAACAATGGTGTGCATGGCAGGGCTGCAAGGAGAAAGCCGCTGCTCTCCAAATAGAACACCAGACGCCCGTCTACAGTTTCCTAGAGAACACATGGACGAGCCAGAAGTCTACTGGAAAAACGTTTTGTGGACGGATGAGACCAAAATGAGAAGCGTCATGTCTGAAGAAAGGAAAACACTGAATTCCAGCATAAGAACCTTATCCCATCTGTGATACACAGTGGTGGTAGTATCATGGTTCGGGCCTGTTTTGTTGCATCTGGGCCAGGACGTATGTCTGATGTCCCGAACTGACTTTCAGTTGAATGTGGGTCATGCAGCAAGGCCAAAGAACAGTTTAGAAATGGGCTAAAGGTCTTTCAAGCTGATGTACAGGACTAATCAACAGTTAGCAGAAACAGTTGGTTGCAGTCGTTGCTGCAGAAGAGGGTCACACCAGTTAGTGTGTAATACCTCCACAAGCACCAATAACAGCTGTGATTGGATTTAGCATGGCCTGGACAAGTTTCTGGATGTAGGCCACATCAGTGTTCAGACTCTCTTGCATCAAAGAATTGATCAGTTGGGCCAGATTTGGTGGATGGCTTCCCTGGCACAATTCTGACGAGAATTTCCTGTAGACTGGGATTTTAGCCACTGCATGACTGTACGCTTCCATACACCTGCAGGTTCAGCTACTTCCTTCACACTATGGTCTTTGGCACTCCCAAATGCAGTCTCTCCTTTTAGCCAATCATTAACATCTGCTTTGGAGCCATTTTCCACACATGAACGAGACCTTCACTGCACTGTAGCACCTCTGCTCAATCTATGAACCCGGTCTCTCACACCCCCCGCAGGTATTTATAGCCCCATCATCCTCGTGCAGCGCCATCTGCAGGAGCCTGAGGTTTCTAACACCTTAAACACGCATGGTGAATATATTCACTACTGTGAATATGGATATAGATTATATAGATATCAGTTGTCATGAAGGGACTTATGTAGATGTCATGAACACTACAGTAAAGTGTTACAGATTACATTCTGGCTAAATCCCCAGTCCGTTTACTTCAAGTGGAAGAAGGGGCTGATTTGAGACAATACCCATGTGTCTTTGACTAAATGTAGAACAGACTGGGGCTTAATAGTAACTGCGCATGCCTGTTAGACTTCTCCATGCTTGCTTTTGCTCCCTTTTCTGTTCAAAGAGGCTCCAGTCGATACTCCCTTCTCATAAACAGAGCTGATGCACAACTCGGCAAACTCGATTACCAGAGCATTATGCTGTAAAATACACTGGAACCAAATCAAAGCTGCAGGTCTAATTTATGCCGGATCAAATTTCTCGCAGCAATCTTTGCCAATTACCGAAACGTGATACATGGAGCATCGTCACATGTCAGAAAACAAATACATATTTGGTTACTGGGCGTGCTTTATGTCCGAGCTGCTGTTAGACCTTCATGAAGAAGACAGGCTTTCTGAGCTCGGACTTCAGCAATCTTTATCAGCAAGTTTTCATGATTCCCACCAGCTCGTTCCCAACACACTTCTCCTTTCTCTAATCAGTCTTTCTCTCCGTCTCTCGGCCTCTCCCTCTCTCTCTTTCTCTGGAGGCTGATTGCATTTCAAACCCTAATTGAAGAGTCTTCTCCATTTGTTTTCTTCTTTTACTGGAAAGATGAAATTACTGCTCCCAGTCTTAATGGTAGAAACCACAAATGATGCCTGCGGGTTGTTTTGGAACCGAACGCTCAGGCAAATGTATTCACACCCACTGAAAGTGGAATCAGCCTATAAATGTGACGCTGGAGACGAATATTCACAAAAAGGTCTTTGAAGAGACCCGTCTATTGTCGGGTATTGCGTGTCATAAATACGCAGGTGTGGCATCCACAGGTCACCTGGGCTTGAACTGGTACGAAAGCTTTAGGAATAGACTTGGTTTTATCTTACCTAATTCATATTTTCATGTGAAGCTTAAGTGGATGAAAATGATTAAATTATTATGGGTTTGGAATGCATGCATAATGTATTGTAAAATGTATGGGATGTAAATATTTATATGACCATGCTTATTGTATCCATATGGGTGATTTAAAATGTGAGTTAGTTTTAAAGTATCTTAGTAACACGAGATGTGTAGTAAAGATGCTTGTGTGCGTTTTGCCCTTCACCCATGACAAACATCGCACTTTGGTCCCACAATGCAGAAAGTTTTGGCACCCCATGTTCAGAGTACGCTATTGTGGCCAAACAGCCATGGACCACTGCAGACAGACAAGACCTTTAAGTCACCATTATTGCATTTTGCAGTCATTTGATGAACTCTATTTTTATAATACTGAAGTCATAATACATCTTTGTTTAAAGAAGATACCTTCACCCTAAATGTTAGGACACTGTGCAAAACGATGTGCAAATCATTTTTAATATTTAATCAAAAATACTATGGAACAATATCAAAGGTTGAAGATTAGAAATGTATTTGGGTTTATTGAAAATTGTATATCAGTTTTGAATTTGATGCCTGCAACAAAAAAGTGGGGCCGAGTTTTTGTTCACCACTGTGTTCATCATTTCTGCTATTAACAGCACTCTCATTTTCCATGCTTGCTTGATACTGGATTGCAGCTGCTCAAACAGTTCAGAGTTTCCTTTGTCATATTTTTCATTTGCTCCAACTATTTTCAATGGCTGACAGTTCTGGACTGTAGGCAGGCCAGTTTAGCATCTGGACTCTTTACTACTAAGCTCTTCTGCTGTAATATGTGCAGGATGTGGTTCATTGTCTTACTGAAACAAACAAGCCCTTCCCTGAAGAAGACGTCGTCTGGATGGCAGCCTATGCTCCTGTATATATCATTCAGCATTAATGGTGCCTTCATAAAAATCACGTATGCCATGTACACTAATGCTCCCCCATCACGGATCCTGGTTTTTGAACTGTCCCCTGATAACAAGTCGGATGGTCCCCCCAACTCTTTATCCTGGAAGACCACAGCCATCCAGTACTGGTTTTTAGCCTTGTCCTTTGCATCCAGAGATTGTCTGGATTCTCTGAATCCTGTTATGATATGATGTAGTGTAGGTGATGACAATCTCCAAGTTCTTTGCTATTTTATGTTCTTCTTGAATCTTCTTAAACTATTTGCTGGCACAATCTTTCACAGAGTGGTGACTCCTCCCCTTCTTTACTTCTGAAAGACTGCCTCTCTGGGAGGCTCTTTTATACCCAGTTATGTTACTGACCTCATGACAGTTAACCTAATTTGTTGTGAGATGTTTCGCCAGCTGTTTTTTTAAGTCCGGCACAACTTTAACAGTCTGTCCCAACTTTTTTGGAATGTGTTTTCTCAGTTTTAATACTTTATATGTTTCTTTGTACCATTTATAATTACATATATGGTTTAAATTAATTGCACAAAAGGGCATTTCTGCAAATGTCCACTAGCATCTCAATGTAGTTTTCACTGTTGTGTTAGCATTAAGATAACAGTACCATGCCTTCATTTTCCCACAATGGTTTTAATACTACTTCAAGCAGATTTAACAGAAACACAGACATTTATGTGTGTAAGACTTTCAAGAAACATAATCGCTACTGTTTGCAGTTTTACAGCAAGTCATTCAGTAAATACTTCAATTCAAAACCCGAACACAGAACTTTAATCGAGAGTCAATTTACCCTGTTAGCAATTTTGTGAACCTTGTTTAGCCTGCTATCTTTTAGCCTAGTCAAGAAAATAAGATGCCGGCCTCCTAATATAAAACAAAACTGGGTTCTTACTTGATCTATCAGTACACTCTGTGGTCCATGTGAGCAGCAACAGTCCATTAACAGTACAAAGTATTTTTTAATGAACTGGTGAATTGTCAGTTGTCGGTAGGTGTAAGCATATATAGAGTATTTTACAATAGCTTCAAACGCAGCTTAGCCAATCAGATTTTAGGACCAGAACTACTAATTTTATAATGAAGCTACAAGCCACCGGAGGCTGCACATCACAGTGATTTCACCATAGTTAATGGGTGTAAAGTCACTGTAATGCAAACCCTCAAGTGGCTTATTGCTTTCATGATGGCCATCACATACTGTATGGTAAAATATTGGAATGGTCCATTATATGATGTCATTTATTATTGATGCCACTTATGTCTTTTAATATTAATTAATTATTCATCACCATAAGCATTTCTTTCCCAACTATAGTAATAGTTCATTAACATTATGAGCAAGCAGCATAATGGCCAAATATTATTATTCCATGAGCAGCACAATGGTTTTAAATAAATGTCACATTAAACAGAATTTCAGTTTCCATCCACCTTCCGCATCTTGTGAGGAAGCTTTGCCACCTTACCATCTCCCACTTTCTTTATGCCTCAGTCCTATCTCTGGGGTCTCAAACCTCTAACCCACTGGCCATATCCAGCCCCTCATATGGCCTTTAAATCCAGCAAAGTGTCCTTTTCATTTTTCTGTGGCTGAATACACTCATCGTCAAAAGAACAGCTGTATCCAGAAGGAAGTGTGGGATTGCAGTGCTATTGGGAAGGAAGATAAAGGTTACCAGGAGCAATAAATGATGATACATTTAGACTGATATGGGCAATATTTATTGAGCTACACATACAGAAGTAGTGTCTCTCAGTATGGCATCGTCAGGCCACCATGTTTTCTAAAGCAACATGCCAGACGTCTCGGAGTTGTAGAGGTTCCTAATGGTGTCCTGTGATAATCCACCCCATGCAGTTTGAATATTCTCACACAGTTCCTGCAGATGGTGCAGTGGAGGTGGAGTGACACCAGGCCTTCTGGATGTGTTACGTGTGACAACAAACCATTCATCTTGGCGCTGACCACATCTCCACCCAGACAAAAGCCGGGCTCGTCACTGAAGATGACCCGCTGCCATTCTGAGTCACTCCATGACAGTCTGGCACGACACCATTGCAGTCTTTGGCGACATTGACGGGGGTGTATTTACATCTGAAGGGTAGATTTGCTTTATTCACCTGACGCTGTGGCAATGTATGCAACAAAAGCTCTGTAAAATCAGTTTATACTAATGATTATGCTGCTGAAAGCAGGAATAGAGTGCTTCATGTAAGAGGAACCATTCAGACTAAAACCTGACGCAGCGTAAATGTTGCACAATGAGCATCTATGACTGTAATTTAGCTACAAATAAGTCAGCTATAGTTCTAATTTAGACTGATAGTCAAATCTGCCTTTGATGATTCATTCATGACACAGTGTAACTTACAGCACGTTAGAATTAAGAAATGAGTGGAATTACTAACCCCTGGCTCTGATGACAGCAAGTGAGAGAGCTGGGGAGGATGATGACAGCCAGAGAGAGAGCCCCGCCTCCTGGGCCTCGCCTCCTGGGCCTTGCCTCCTGTTTTGTAGCTTGGCAAAGGATTGAACATCAGGAGTGGTACATTGGCCTTGCGGTGGAACGAGAGGCGGAGCATGAGCACTATCTTCTTGCCTCCTGTGGTTGTCATCCTACCACCCTAATTTACGACTTACGTTATCCTCCATGCCATTTCTTGCCTTCCTGCCATGATTGATGTCTAAGGGGCTGCCTGTCTGCTTGCCTGTGACAGATGAATAACTATTACGAGTGGTCGTGTAATGAGGCTGCCACAAGAAATTTGGAGAGACACTCCAGTTGGGTCCAGTTGAACTCCAGAATTTATTTGATATTTCACGCGTGTTTAATACAACAAGTTTCAAAAAGAAAAGGAAAAGGAAAGAACATAAAACAGTTACTAGGCAGTTACAGTTACTAGGGACTAGCAGATGTCTGGGTTTAGGACGCCATCAAGTCCCCCTCAACTACTTGTGTGCACCTAGCTGCACTTTAGCCTGACTGTCCACCATCTTCCCTCATGCCTCTTTCATACCCCATAAGCCCCTCCCACTACATGGAGCATACCATCAATGGGGTTACCCGAAAGAGCATGGGACAGAACGTCAATTCCCACAGTTCCCCTGATCATTGACATTCTGTACATTCAACATCTGAGCTCATAGGATAATTCTCTGATGTACACTTCCAGGTTTTACACAAAGCTAGCTTTATAAATTATAATATTAACTAAATGTTACCCAGGTGTAGGAGTAGTAGGATGTAACTAGTAGGGTTGTACCCGACTCAGAATTTTGTCAGTCGAATCGGATTCGCCCGTCCTGGCCGACGATTCGACTATTCGTTCTCCATATACATTATCTAGTAATCAGTAAATCAATTGGCATACGTTTCAGATCTGATGTCCTCCTCATTTAGAAAGTCAGCAGAGTCACAGGAACATATTTTTGAACTAAAAATCTGCAGGAACTGTGTGAGAATATTCAAGCTGCATGAGTGTATATTAAAATGTGCATAAAGCTGCCATATTTAAGTGTCCAATCTTAACTGCAAATGGCCTGCATGTCTGCAAGTTTTCATTCCAACAAAAACAGGAGCATGCATGATCATGTGTTCTCCTTCTCGTTTGGAATGAAAACCTGTCGCTACACCAGCCCTTTGTGGATAAGACACTAAGAGGCTATTTTTCCACTATGGAAACAAAACATCATTTGACCATGATAAAAGAGGAGCTTAAGATCACTGCTATTTGTTGCCATTAAGGCCAGCATCAGCACCACTACTGTAAGTGAGTTAGCAGACAGCCAACACTGAGGTCACCAGCCAACACAGAAGCCCCTGAACCCCAGAGGGTACATCTCACCCGGTTCCAGGCACACAAGCCATATAAGATCAGACTCTATGAATCTCTATGAATGAAGAGAGGCCAAAACACTTGACACTGGAGGTCAGTTCAAAAATACATATATGAAATCACTGATAAAAGCTGACATAAACCGCATAAATGGTTTGTGGAGCTTTTGACTAAGCAGTAAACAAAACACACAACTTTTTGACTTGTTCTGACGGCTTCGCTTGGACAAGTCTCCATATTGAAGATAAAAGGAATTTAAAGTCCTATTCCATATTTACTCGTATTCTGCTCTGTGTTGGTGATCATAGTGTAATCAAGAGCATTTCTTTCTGTGTATCTGGATGTGGTCTGAGAGTTTCTGTACTGGAGGCTGGAGGTAAAAGTAGTAATGTAAACGGCGTAGTACGGTAAGAACAACTGGTCCCTGTAGATAGCTCTCTGTAGGTAATGTACGGCCTTGTGGCTCTTCAGAACAAATATCTTTTGGGATGTCCACAAGGACTTGACGTATAGCCAGGGTGATTAGAACGGTCAGGCATGACATCAACCAACTCTGACTGGTTAAGGACCAGGCGCCCTGGGTTTATCTATAGGCCTCGGAATGGAAAGAGCAAGGAGTGTTAGGGTACAGAAGGCCGGGAGAGTCTTGGGAGGCCATTTTTGGAAGGCCTATCCGCTAGGGCGGAAACTTAGAGCCTCCATACCTTGCACAGAATGACTGATAGTTACTTTAATGGATCGGAATCTGCTCTGTTATTGTACTTTAATTTGATTACTTTTCTCATGTACCTTCATTTCTTGGCATCAGTAATCAGTTATGTTATTATTTGTTCACCTTTTTGCATGAGTTTTATCCTTTTTGAGTTTTCACAGAAAACCTGTTTTTAGCCTGGCGAATTCTCTGAAACAGCATTTTTGAAATTGTTTAAAATTCCCAAGAAAGAAACCACATCACTTCAAAGGCGGCTTTCTCCCTGCTAGCACCACATTATCACTGACCCTTCCCCACTCCTTGCGTAACCAGCAAGCTGGTTGGCTCTTTTTCTTGAAGGGCGGGACTTTCTCCATGACCAGCTGCTGTGTTGAGCATTATCACCTTTCCCATTCACATTTCAGCTGGTGACCAGTTTCCTCATTGATAACATCTCTGATTATAGCCTCACCCAATATCCATATCTCAAAAGCCAATATCGTAATAGTGATTAACGAATGATATATCTTGCATCCTTAGTGCATGTGCCGTAGCGACCTTTCATTAAATTAGGAACAGCAGGCCGCTTGTGTGGGCGTGACTTCCCCTTAGACAAAGCCCAGTCCAATAAAACTCAGGACCTGCATTGCCTAATAACCGAGCTCAAGTAAGCGATGGGAAGAGGAAAAAAAAGCACCACAACTATTTCACACCCACGGACTTCCTCCCTTCTGATCAGCCGGAGCGGCCTGTGCGAGATATATGGCTCTTGGCAGGGTGATTAGATGGAGCCCAGCCTTCTTTTGAAGAGTAAAAGCTAAATTCTCTTTTTTCTCGCCCTCCCTGCTCTGAAACCGTGTTCTTATCTGGGCAGGAGGGCAGTGGAGAGTTTGTGCTGCCTAATGGAGTTTTTTTTTTTTCATAGCCTGGTCAAATAAATCCTGTAGTGTTGGTGCTGGATGTGTTACGTCAGGCTGCTTCAGTCAGCCGTTTTTCCCTCGTCTTCATCTTTCACGTCGGAGCTCTGAAGAGGGTGATATGTTGGAGCGGAGGTTGTGGGTTTTGGATGCGAGGTTACCCCTGGCAGCTAAAATGAAATGGAACAGGCGGTTTAGCTTCGACACACTCTGGGTGACCTCTGAACATAGCACCTCTGATTTGTTCCTCTGGTCTGAACAGCTTAGCAGCTCTTTGCTGACCTGCTATATATATATATCCAAAAGTATCCAAACTGCCCTATTAATGAGTGAATTCAGCTACTCTAAGGTCACCTGTTGCTGACACAGGTGTTTTGTGGGCACACAGCTTGTTTGATCTGTACAGCTGTCAAACGATTAGGCCAAATACTCGTGATTAGTCACACTAGTTTGTGTAGTTAGTCATGATTCATCACATTTGTCTTGTTTGCTTATACACTCATCATCAAAAGAAAAGTTGCACCCAGAAGGAAGAGTGGGCGATTGCAGTGCTCTTGGGAAGGAAGATAAAGGTTGCCAGGAATAATAAATGATGATAGGTTTAGACTGATATGGGCAATATTTATTGAGCTACACATACAGAAGTAGTGTCTCTCAATATGTCATCGGGCCGCCATGTTTGTGCCAGACGTTTCAGCATAGAGGTTCCTAATGGTGTTCTGTGATAATCCATCCCATGCAGCTTGAATACTCTCACACAGTTCCTGCAGATTGTGTGGTAGGGGTCAAGATGAAGTGACACCAGGCCTTTTGGACATGTGACGCATGACAACAAAACGTTCATCTTGGTGCTGGTCCTAACAGGATGACTCATGGAGGGCATCACTGCTCGGCATGTCTGCAATCGTGGCTATTGGGTCACCGCACGCATGTCGGACAATCCATCAGTTCTCGATAAGACCATTCCGCTTCCCAGGGCCCTACGATGCGACCACTCTCCAACTTTTCCAATTGCTTGAACTGCTTTCGAACTCTTCTCCGAGGCATACTTCGCTTGCAAAGGACGCTACCAACACAACAGCACGAGTCAAAATAAAAAGCACCCACAACAGGACGAACGTATATCGTCAATTAGGTAGAGCAATAAAGCCCGTCCTTGTTTATGTCACGTGTGGCCGAGCGTGAAACTTGAATCATTCACATGTCTCATGATTTCAAACTTGTCCACCAAGTTTCATTCCTGTCGGCTGATTCCTCCTAACATTGATGCCATCTAGTTAGAGCAATATCCTTGCTCTCATGCCGTTACAGGGAGCCCTGTTTTGAAGCCATGTCCTGCAAGCACTGTCCATTGTAGTCTGTTGAAGGTGTGGTCCATTACTGATACTACTGATGGTGCCAGCGTTAGAGCTTTAAATAAGTCTTCCGCCTCAGTAATAGACTTGGCCCTTATATTGGTCTCCACAGAAATGCACTGACTAATACAGCGAGATGTTCTGGAGCAGCTGCACATGAGCCTAAGGTCACCTTGCCCAGTGCCAGACAGGTATACAGCCTCCCAGCATTAGGCTGTGGAGCAATGGAACTGCATTCTTTTGAGTGATGGAGCTCCATCCACTAGCTTCGGGATGAGTCTGAGAGATTCAGAACTGATTGTCCAACATTGGTCCCTCCCCTCACTAACGCTCTTGTGAATACTGATGTAACAAGTTCTAAATAGCATAAAACTACACCGCTTGGCCAAAAAACAGTCGCATGGTCTAACATTTACATTTACATTTACATTTAAGGCATTTAGCAGACGCTCTTATCCAGAGCGACTTACAACAGTGCTTAGTGTTCTGTTGGATAATATTTCCAGCTAGTATAGGAACGTTAGAGTCTAAAACTTGCTATGAGCTCAGACACTGCCTGAACATGGTTCAGTGCTGATACCTAGAGAGGTCAATACACAGACATATACAGCATAAGTGCACTACTTGGCAACCCAACCCAGGGCTCATACCCAGAGAGAAGAAAGATAATTGTGAGTGTAAGTGCAAAAACAAAGCATTTCAATATACACATATAACATACACATCTACTAGTGCTCACTCACTTAAGTGCTGTACAAAGAGATGGGTCTTCAGTCTGCGTTTGAAGGCTGCAAGAGACTCAGCTGTTCGGACAGCCAGTGGGAGTTCATTCCACCTTCTGGGAGCCAGGACAGAGAAGAGTCTGGACGCATGTCTTCCATGAGTCTTCAAGGATGGCGGGTCGAGTCTCGAAGGGCTCGAGGTACAGATCGACTCTTAACCATTGCCATAAGGTAGGGAGGGGCTGGTCCATTCTTGGCTTTGTAGGTGAGCGTCAGAGCTTTAAATCTGATGCGGGCAACATTTTGTTGCACCATCTTTAGCATTGCTTACAGTGCACATTCACTGTGGCATTGTTTTGACAGCCTTGCGCAACGTGACAACATTTATTTTTGGCCGTGATAGTGTATTGATGACGGGAGAGTTAGGAACCAGTCTGTAAAATGTTCTCCAGCACTATCAAAGGCTTTCAGTGTGGTTAAGGTCAGGAATCTGTGGTGAGTGATTCATGTGTGAAAAAGATTCCTGCTGCTCCCTGAACCTTTCTTTCATTGTTTGGGGCTGGAATATGGCCATAGCATCTGGGAAGAAAAACTCCATTGATGGTATAATCTGGTCATGGGGTACATACAGGTGGTCAGCTGACTTTGCCACGTAACATTGCTGAGCTGAGACCTGACCAACTGAAGCACCCCCAGATCATAACACTGCCTCCAAAGGTGTGTACAGTGGGCATAATGCATGATCGGTGCATTGCTTTACCCTTCTTAGCCTGATGCTCCCATCACTCTGGAATAGGGGAAATCTGGAATCTTCAGACCACATGACCTTTTTCCATTGCTCTAGACTTCAGTCTTTATGCTCCCTGAACCTCTCTTTCATACATTGAGACTGGAATATGGCCGTATCATCAGGGAAGAAAAACTCCATTGATTATATAATCCGGTCATGCAGTACATGCAGATGGCCAGCTGTCTTCATTCTATTGCTATATAATGTTGCTGAGCTGAGATCTGACCAACTGAAGCAACCACTAGATCATAACACTGCCTCCAAATGTGTGTACAGTGGGCACTATGCATGATGGATTCATCACTTCATGTGCTTCCTTACTTAGCCTGATGCTCCCATCACTCTGGAATAGGGGAAATCTGGAAATCTTCAGACTAAATGACCTTTTTCCATTGCTCCAGACTCCAGTCTTTATTCTCCCTAGCACCTTTTTCTGATTAACCTCAAGTGGTTTTTCTAATGGCCATTTGACATTAAGTGTCTAAGTGCTCTCTGATCATGGTATTTCAAGATTATTTTGACCACATTTCTTTTGTCAAGTTGATGATTCTCCACGGTCCTTCCAGGCTTTGATAATGGACAGTTCCAAACCCAGTTCCAGTCATTTCAGCCACTCCTTAGTTGTTTACTTTGCTTGATGCAGGACAATAATTTGACCCTTCTGAAACACAGTGACATCTTTTCCATGCCATGTCCATGTGCCACAGTCCTTCACTGTGCCCTGTATTGGTACTCTGTATTCTATGTACTTCTCTCTCTATTGCCTGGATGCATTGTGTTGCTAGCTTGCTAACTTTAGCCTGTCTGCTCTCATAATACTGTTTTGTGCCTCAAGAGGTGATTACGAGTCACTATAGCGTTGAGTCAATTCAGTCCAACATGAGAGGATGAAGAAGTAGCAGTACTGTCCCAACAATGTTGCCTTGCGCCCGGTTAGATCATTTAAGGTTGGGTAACCAATGAAAGAAAGAGTAGACACAACATAGCTGTTGGTAAGCAATCATTATCACCACCGCTCCCCGCTCTTGGCAAGACACTATATTCAGCAGCAAATAAGACTCTCTGAGAGAGTAAAGGAATGACGTTTCAGGCTGAACTCATAGCATTTCTTCTAGACTGGTAAGTAAACAGCTGTCAATGCTAACATCGAGGAGAAGGAACTATGCATTTCCTTGTTTCTTACAATAGTAGTGGACAAAACAACTATGGGGTGAGATGTTGCCCCCTGTTGTTTGGAGTATGAATTTGACAGGTTGTGACATCTCACATATTGCTCATTTAATACTAGATTCTTTATTTCAGTGCACTGGAACATTAGCTCGCTTTTAGCATACATGTAGCATTAGTTGTATGTGAACTGCTAAATAACCTCCTAGTGGTTCCAGTAAACAATATGTAGTACGACAGTTTGGACAGAGGTTTCTTTGACATTTCCAACCACAGCGCCCTCTGCTGGTCCTCTACGTATGGCAGCCTGTGGTCATTCAGGAACAGGAACATTCCGTGCTTCATTTTCCAGAAGTTCTAGTACAGTATTTAACAGTATACTGTATCCTGTTGTGTGAACACAGTGCTTGCACTAAAAGTAGCTAGTACACAATTCAAGCTTTGGATCTGAGACAGAGCTAACATTTTCCAGAGTCTGCCACTGTGTGTAAGACAGGTCGGACAGGATGAATTAAAGAGGAAGAGAATACAGTCCAGTACTGTCATCCACTGCATCTTTATCCACTTTAGATAAGCTTAAAAGCAGCTTTAAACCAACACCAAGCGCTATCTTCTGAGCAACTTAGCCATGGGTCATGGGTCAAAATCTCAAATGATTACATCCATTGCCTCTGCGGCGCTTTCTTGCCTCTCATGTTGTTAAGAAGGCACCGCTGAGCTCACATCCTGCCTTCCACCCACCAGCAGTTGGGTCTCTTGTGGCAAGCCTTCAGTGGAAGCTCATCTGGCTCTTAAATTTCTCTCATCTGCACAGTCAGGCTCAGTAGAGGGGGATTCCCTGGCCTGAGAGAGCAGGATTTCAGAAGAAAAGGGGAAAAGTCCCGGAATAGGGATGCGTGGGAGGGCAGGAGGGGGCCAAGCACCTCCCGGGGTCCAGAGAAGCTCCCTGAGGTTGCGAGGTCTGAGGGACTCGGTTTCCCTTTGTCTGCCTGGCCGTTCGCCTGGTCTACCCAGCTGGACATGACTCAGCACAGGATGGATTTCACCCTCAGGGTTTGTGGGTACGTGCTCAGTCAATTCAAATGTATGGTGTGCAATTAATAAGCCAAACCATTCCATGTTTAATGATCTAGTTTCAAAGGAGAATCTCCCCAAATTTCCCACATTTCTGCATGAACAACTGTCAAGGAATTAGCTGTCTTTCAGTCTGTTGGAAAAGCTGAACTCAGAATCAGAGATGTTCACAGTGGTAGTGACCAGACTTCTGCCTCTAAAAGCTCCCTCACAGGAAGATACTACATGATATTGTTATGAATGCTCTACCTGACACATTGTTTTGTGATCATTCTGGAATAATAATTTGGCCTAAACCCAATATTTCTTCAGAGGAGGAGTAGGTGCTGTGAGACAATGGGAATGGTAAATACACTCATTGTCAAAAGAACAGTTCCACCCAGAAGGAAATGTGGGATTGCAGTGCTGTTGGGAAGGAAGATAAAGGTTACCAGGAACAATGAATGATGATCAATTTAGACTGATATGATCAATATTGATTGAGCTACACATACAGAAGTAGTGTCTCTCAGTATGGTGTCGGGCCGCCATGTTTGCTAACACAACATGCCAGACGTCTCGGCATGGAGTTGTAGAGGTTCCTAATGGTGTCCTGTGATAATCCATCTCATGCAGCTTGAATATCCTCACACAGTTCCTGCAGATGTTGAGGTAGAGTGACACCAGGCCTTCTGGACACATGACACGTGACAATAAACCGTTCATCTTGGCGCTGATCACGGTGCCTCCACACACAAATTCGTTGGTCGTCTCCACCAAGACAAAAGCGGGACTCGTCACTGAAGATGACCTGCTGCCATTCTGAGTCACTCCATGACAGTCTGGCATGACACCATTGCAGTCTTTGGTGACATTGACTTGGTGTTAAGGACAGTCATTGTAACAGCTCTGCATCATGCAGCCATCTGCCGATGGTGCTGGATGACTCATGGAGGGCTTCACTGCTCACGTCACTTGCTTATGTTACACGCTTGGCTGAGTGTGAAACTTGAATCATTCTCAAGTCTCACAAGGTCAAACCTACCCACCAAGTTTCATTTCTGTCGGTTGATTCCTTCTGGGTGCAGCTATTTGTGCAACTGTTCTTTTGATGATCAGTGTAGACACCAAGGACCACCAAGTCCTACTCTGAATGACATTTCATCTTAACCAAAGTTTACATGTCAAGCAATTCATTTCACCAAAAATCTGTTTTTTTTTTAATTGAATTGAATTGAATTGAATTGAATTGAATTGAATTGAATTGAATTGAATTCTTCGGAAGAAACAGGCCTAATTGAGTTGATCTAAGACTTGAGGAGTTTCTGAATGGAGGAATCAGCTGGATCCTATTAGACCAGCAATAAAACTCTGCAGGAGGATCAGCAGGAGCTCAACCCAGTAACAACCAGTTGGTTATACACCCCTATTGCTCCAGACACCCAATCAAAGGCTTCTGTTTCTATGTTAACACAAAACTGTTCATTCTTATAAAATCCTGAGCTGCTTCCCCACTTCAGCCTGTGGTGTACAAGCCCGTACACCAGGCCTTGAGGACTCATACAGAGGACAGAAAGGATCCATTACCCTTATTAGTAAACTGTACATTAGGGAGTATTTTTACTGTGCCACCCACACACTTGAGGCTGACTCACATACAGCTCAAGGGATGAGGCGCCCCTCATCAAAACCCCCCTCCCAAGATTTCCACCCACTCTCTGTCATTGTGTCTGAAACCCCCCGTAACCACATACTCTCTGCTATCGGGAATATATTGGACGCTATACAGACCACTATCTGTCCCCTAAGACAGGGGTTCCTGACCCTTCTAAGGATGAAGGGGTGGGGGAAGGAATCCTTAAAAAGGAATTTGGCAGCGTTATGATCTAGGGAATGTTTTCGTGGCATTCTCTGGGCCCACTCATCCATGTGGCCCACTCATCCAAGGCACTCTCATCTGATTTGGGTATGAATCCATCCTTACAGATCACATACACTCGTACATGCTGATTGTCTTCCCTGGGGCAGATGGGATCTTCCAGCAAGACAATGCCAAATGTCACACGGCTAGAATGTCAACACTGGTTGGAAGAGCATGAGCAAGACTTCCAAGTACTACCCTGGCCCCCTAATTCCCCATGCTTGAACCCAATTGAGCATCTGTGGGACAACCTCGATTGTCATGTTCACTCTATGGAGCCTCCCCTACGCACCCTCCAGCAGCTGTGGGATGCACTGCAGTGAGCATGGCTCCAGATACCTGTGACAACCTACCAGGACCTTACTGAGTCACTCCCAACCCGTCTAGCTGCTGTCCGTGCTGCACACGGCAGTTACTGTGTTTAATTTTTAGATCTGAGATATTTACATAGACTATGTTATGATCTATTTAAACTCCAGGCAATACAAAATAATGCAAAATATGTTACTTTGATATAACGCCGGTGATCCAAGTTTAGACGCAAGCTCTGGTTGAAGGGGGAAACCTGTTAGACCATGTCACCGACATGGGGGCCATCTTGAATGGTGCCAACTTGCATTCAAGATCAGTATTCCCAGCATAGGCATCATGGCAGAGACTGGAAAGAAACCGAAGAAGATGTTTTTGGAGGAAAAGAAAAAGGATGCAAGACAGTCCCATAGCTAATATTACAGCCAATGTTAATTATGAGGGATTATGATTAAGTATTAGGATGTGTAGGGATGCACCGATCCGATATTAAGACTGGATATCAAGATATTAACAAAATTTACTGCATCAGGAATTGATCCATGAGACCAGTCCTACCATTTTAATCTGTTCGCTGACAAAAGTCAGCAGCATGTGTGCAGCGTGCCAGAAGACTTGACTTATAAAAAGAAAAAACATATAGCAAGTCAAATGAACAATGTATGAACAAATGTAGTTTTACATACTTAGTAAAGTAATGTTTAGGTCAGTCCTGATGCCTTAAGTATCTCCATGGTGAAGTATATGGTTTATTAATTCAACAATGGTGTCAGATCGGTATCAGGTATCGCCCAATACTCATAATTTAGGTATCGGCATCCCTAGTATTCCAAAAAAAAATTAACTCCCCAGGAGCATCCGTTTATGGATGCTCCAGATTAGACTCACGATTTTGGTTATTTTCACATAAAAACAACCAAATTTGTGAGTGCAATCTGTAATGCTACAAAATGATGCACCTCATCAATGAATTCATGTGTACAGCTGTCCATGGGAGGGGCTCAAAGTATGTATATGACAGCAGTATGAAAGTGAAATACACATCAAAACTGTAGGGGGAGCCCAAGAACAAAACATACCCAACAAACTCTCCAATAAAGACTCTTTAAACTTTCTTTCTTTTTTTATTTTAGCTATGTCCCTGCATTGTTCTCAACACACCTGATTCAACTCATCAGCTCATTAACAAGTCCTTTCACAGTTAAGGCAGCGAATCCACTAAAATGTCCAGGGCGGCGTGCCTCCAGGACCACGGCTGGCTGGCTGAGTTAGTGTCAGCTTGCTAGCTTGCTAGGTTGCCCAGACTCGACAGGGTGAAGTGAGCCATGTTAGCTTTGTGAAGGTTATCCAAAATTAGGCCCAACCCAGTTTACATGGAGAGGAGAGAAATCTGGTGAAATATATCAGTCACTTTGTACATGTACATTGTGGCCCAGATGGACAAGATTTACTTATTTAGATAGAAAACTCAGATTAAGGCTTTAAAAACAGCCTAATCTATTTCCATTCCACTGTGGATTAGCCACTAGGGGGCAACCCGATACAGGTTAAAGAACTACTGTATTATTTGGATTCCAATTTTATGGTGACAGTGCTAGTCTGGCTTTGTGGTATATAGTCTCAGCTGATGACTCACTCAAAATAACACACATACACAAACAGGAGAGAGGCCAAACCAGTATCAGCTATACAGCGCTGAGATGTGGGAGAGATAATGTGAAGGTGTCACCGAGAGCTACTCTCTGTTTGCAGGATATCGATCCTCTGCTCTTGATTGTCCTTGGAGTTGGAGCTCTCCCTGAAGGATTCCCTGCTCTCAGCGTGTACTGCTTTTTTGTCTTCCTCTGCCACTCATACTTTACAATCACAAAATGATCAGTGCTGTCCATAATCACTTGGCATGAGCGCACTAACATGCACTGTAGTACTTGCCTATATATCACTCTATATCATTATTATTGTCTCCAGTGTGGACTCTGGTATATTACAGTATATGAGTATACAATATTGTCAATGTCATTTTGTATGCATAACATTGTATAACCATTTCATGAAGACTGTACGAGCGTTTTTGTATTTGTGGTGGTGTTGGTCATAATGGTCTCTTCCTAAGAGCTTAGGCATCATTGTGTTTACTCCTCCTTTCATTAGCTGCCTGCCCTTAAATGTGCTAGCTAAGGACAGCACCTTCAACATGATTGATAAGAGGTTAGAATAAGCCGTCGGGGCAGGAGTGCTACTTCTTCCTCCTCTCATCCTGGACTGATTAGACTCATCGCGACAGCGACTCACTATCACCTCTAGAGGTACTAAGTGGTATGACGAGACAGGCCAGCTGATTACCATGCTAACTTCAGAAGATATCGCTGCAACATGATATATAGACGTGTCTGACATACTGTCAAAAATTATTTCTTCACAATCTGTTGATCATTTTAGCTCATTTCTGTATGTTTTAAACTAAACATCTTACATATTTCAATTTAGAAACGTTTGTTCTTTCTTCTGTGTAGTTACCAGTTCAGTCACAACAGCAACAACACACTACTGTTAACTACTGAGACTAAACTGGAAAAGTAAGTACAGTAAATAAATCAATTTATTTATTTATGGATTTATTGTTGTAATAGACTTGAAATATGTGCTACTTTTCCCACATTAAAATATTACTGCTACTGAAACACTTTTGTTGTTTTTCAATTTGGGACACAGTTTGAAAGCACCTGTTACTCTTGACATTGTGTGTAAATTTCATGACGAGTGGACCAAAAGAAATGACCCAACGTTACTTGGAAAGAACATCTAGTTTGAGTGACCTACATTAAAAGTAAAGTCTGTCATCATTTCGGATATACAAGGTTTTGTTTTGTCAGCAGCCATATTAAGATATGGATTATCACAGGACACCATTAGGAACCTCTACAACTGCATGCCGAGACATCTGGCATGTTGCATTAGCAAACATGG
>CM067493.1:22733159-22757302 GCA_034552555.1 Semaprochilodus insignis | reverse complement strand
ATTGTTATTCCTCAATGTACACTCACCATCAAAAGAGCAGTTGCACAAATAGTCGCACCCAGACACAATCACCCGACAGAAAACTTGGTGTGTAGGTTTGACATCGTGACACATGCATATGATTCAAGTTTTGCATGTGACAAGGACAGGCCTTATCGCTGGACCTGACTGATCCAACAGCTACAATTGCAGACATTCAGTGAGCAGTGATGCCACTGAATGCCAGTGATGAACACCATTGGCAGACGGCTGCACGATGCAGGACTACACGCGCCAGGCTGTTGTGACGCCCGTGCTTACCACCAGGTCAGTGTCACCAAAGACTGCAATGGTGTCGTGCCAGACTGTCACAGAGTGACTCCAGACGGCAGCGGGTCATCTTCAGTGACGCGTCCCACTTTTGTCTTGGTGGAGACAACCAACGGATTTGTGTGTGGAAGCACTGTGGTCAGCGCCATCACCAAAATTGAAAATTTGTTAGATGCTTTTGGAGGCGCTATCAATACTCCACTCCAACCACAAAATCTGCAGGAACTGTGTGAGGATATTTAAGATACATGGATTATCACAGGACACCATTAGGAACCTCTACAACTCCATACCGAGACGTCTGGCATGTTGCATTAGCCATACTGAGAGACACTACTTCTGTATGTGTAGCTCAATAAATATTGCCCATATCAGTCTAAATGTATCATCATTTATTGTTCCTGGTAACCTTTATCTTCCTTCACAATAGCACTGCAATCCCACACCTCCTTCTGGGTGCAGCTATTCTTTTGATGATGAGTGAAACTTGTATTGTAATTTATATACATTGGAACAAAATGTTGTTCATCAGGCCTCATGGTGCAACATATAATAGCTGCACCACAGACTGCAGGAGTATAGAGAGTTCAAGTACATGACAATGCAAAACATACACCAGTGCAAAACATACACCAGACATTAAACATACACAGCATAACTACACAAGACAGTAAATACTATACTGGACAAAATCTGAATGGGGAATTGGCGTTTAGCAGCAGTTCCTGAGTGAGGATGTAGGGCAAATATTTGTCAAGTGTTAACTGTACAGTCAGGATAAGACAGGTGTGCAGGTGTGCATTAATGCTATATTCATTTCCGTGTAGTATAAACTTTTATCAAGAAGCAAACTAAGTAAACAAAGTCTAAGCAAGAGTGCAAAAAAGAAGCTACGCTAAGAACAATAAGACCAAATCAAGTTTATTATTCAGTCTTACAAGCCCAGGGACCAATGGCACGTGGAGTCAAACCACCACACTGCCCCTACGTGTTGCAATTTGTTGTGAGACGTGAACCTACGTAAAGGTGTGTGCCTAAAACTGATTGGACCCACTAAGAGACCAACACACCTGAAGTCCGAGTCCTCAAATCACCTTGAAAGCGGGGGGGGGCAGCTCAGTCCATGAGCCTGTGGTCGGCCAGCTCAAGCTGTGTTCATAGTAGCTCTGCTAGTGAGACAGCTGTTACTCTTAACCCAGTTTGGACCAGATCTTCCTTAGGGTGTAAGGACCATACTGTCCTCCAACACCCTTTAAGCAAGACAGATGTTTTTAGGCATGTACTATCCGGCAGGTTAATCATGCCACCAAGCAATAACGACTGCACAGGCCCAGTATCCCTCAGAATGTTCACAGCGATCAGTTCCTCTTCTTAAATTATAGAAACATGGCCTTTGGGCACAAATCCCTTATACAAGGCATCAGTTCCTTCAATAGTTTCCAGAGAGATCCTATTTGGACAGGCAGGAAATGCCTCAGACGTAACCAGGGCTACAGGTCGGTTAAAGTGATCACCACCAGAACGCTCCTTCCACTGAAGGACAGGACACTGAGATTGTATGTGCCCCGGCTTCTTACAGTAGTGACACTGTATATCCTCCGAAACAAAAGGCTTTCTTGAGAAATCTCCCCTTGGCTAAAACTTCGCTGACGTTCGATGCTCGCTCTTCGGCGTAAAATGAGTTCTTTTATCATTCGCAGAATGCTCCCTGATGCTATTCCTAGGTTTGTCTCGCCATGACTCCTTATGTATCAAGACATAGTTATCTGCTAATTCTGCTGCTTTAGAAGCTGATTTAACTGTTTTCTCATTTAGATAAGCTCCCAATAGCCACGGCACACTGTTTTTAAATTGTTCTAGGAGTATTAACTGCTTCAGGTCTTGGAAGGTATACACCTCACTAGATCTCAGCCATTCATCAAAAAGCAGTTCTTGTTGTCTGGCTAAATGGCCATACGTCTGTCCTGTCTTTAATTGCTCTGACCGAAACCGCTGTCTATGTGCCTCTGGTACCAGTTCATATGCTCTTAATACAACCTTCTTCACCACTTCGTAATCACGACTATCCACCGTGCTAACTGCTGCATAAGCTTCTCGTGGTTTTCCTGTCAGCTCTCCTTTCCCACGCAATCCGTTCAAATGTAAAAAACATCAACTGTGTCTGAGGCATAAGGGGAAAACACTTGGTGATATCAAATCTGGCGTCATGAGCCTGTTGCCCACTATTCTCTTGCTGTTTCAGTTTTGGTTGCTGTAATTCTAGCTTTGCTAGGGCCAACGCCTCTTCTCTGTCCGTTTGTGTCAAAGCAAATTGTCTATCTTTTCTTACCAAGTCTCTCTCTTTTCGACTCTCCTCCTCTTCTAACTCTTCTTTACGCTTAGCTGATTGTGCCTCTATATAAGGAACTCCAAGACAAAGTAAAACTTAACTTATGATTTCACTTTTCTTGGCTTACAAGGAACCTCTGTCTCACAAAAATCTACTAATTTATTTAAGTTAGTCTTTGAAAGTGTCACTAAGCGTGCACAATTTACTTCCTGCTCCAAAAACTCCTCTGGATCAAATTCCGCCATTTTTACCAAATTATTAAGCAATGGCACACCCTTCAAAGGCAATTTTATTAACACAGGAGCAAAAACACCCTACTTCAACATACGGTGGAAGGCAATAAATAGCTTACAATTCCAAAACTATTATTAATAACACAGTCTCAGAACTACATTTACCGCTACCATTCTCTACCACAGAAATCAACAAAGTGAGTACAAACGCTACCAAGAACCACTACGAAATTAAAACCGAACACCACCACTCACCCTTTCAGATCCCGGATGAGCCCCCACATGTTACAAGCCCAGGGACCAATGGCACATGGAGTCAAACCACCAAACTGTCTTTCCTGACCCTGACTGTAACTAAGACACACTGCCCCTATGTGTTGCAATTTGTCATGAGATATGAACCTAGGTAAAGCTGTCTGCCTAAAACTGATTGGACCCACTGAGAGACCAACACACCTGAAATCCGAGTCCTCAAATCACCTTGAAAGTGTTGGGGGGGGGGGGGGGCGGGCAGCTCAGTCCATGGAAGGATGTCCACAGGAAAGAAGAGAGAGAGAGCACGAGACCCAAGGAGAGAGCCAACCTCTTTCTGGAAGAGTCCCACGTGCAGCGTTCAAAGCACCACCATTTCCCGCCGTTGCTCCAGCCGCCCTTTCCGGCTGAGCCCCAGTGATCGGCTCCCCCATGTGGTCCAACGTGAAAATTAGTATCTGCCCCTAGCCAATAACTTTCCCTAACGTTCAGCTATTAATATAAAACATGTCTTATTGCAATAGCATATCCAAGACAATATTCAATAGAATATTAAAAATGAAACTGACTTGATAGTTGCAGCCTTAGAAAGCAGCATTAAAGGAAAACTCATAATACATAATTCAATGATCAAGATGGAAATAAAGTTGAGTGTGAAATGCCCCAATGAGGGAAACATTTCAATTAATTAATTAATTAATTAATTAATTAATTAATTAATCTGTTCATGGGAGAGGGGTACATGCAGGGTGTTGTGAGGCTATATAGTCCCATAATAAAACTTAGTTTATTAATTTTCCACTATTTTATCATGAGCAGCATTAAAATATACACTAATTGTCAAAAAAGAATAGCTGCACCCAGAAGGAAGTGCTGGAAGTGCTGGAAGTGCTATTTGGAAGGAAGATAAACGTTACCACAGTGCCTTCACGGTGCCTGCACACGCAGAAGCAGGACTCGTCAGTCAGGTACAGCGATAAGGCCCGTCCTTGCTTATGTCACATGCGCGGCTGAGCGTGAAACTTGAATCATTTGCATGTCTCATGATGTTTACGCTACCCTCCAAGTTTCATTCCTGTCACTTGATACCTTCTGGGTGCAACTGTTCTTTTGATGATGAGTGTAAAAGCTCATAACACACACTGGATGGTGAAAACTTCTCTGTAATGAACCATTTCACATCAAACCACTCTGAATGACTTTGTTTACATCACAACGATGGACTTATGCAAAGATTTTGGAATAATGGATGTTGTTTTCCCTTTAGGGACGCTCAGATGATGCCTTTTCAAACATGAGGCGCACAGCCTTCCCTTACAAAGAAGCAGGTCGCACTTCTTAGGGGGCGGGTTAATGCATTTGATTGACTAGTATGTAAACGCAAGGCAGCAGCGATAAACAGTTGTAAAGTGGCTTGTACTGCAAGTAAATTGCAAATTCTGTATCACGTTCAGACTCGGGTTCAGGAGCTTTTCCTCCATGTTGGACGAGGGGCTGAGTGGATAGAAGCTGTCCTTGGGATGATTAGGCCAGATGTATGATGTAAGCTTTTTTTTAATGGCTCTCAGCTGACAAGTTTATGGTTTTTCAACACACTGCAGAGGCCAGAGGAGAGCTTTCCAGTCGTGGTGCACAATGTTCCATAGACAACAATGAAACAAACAAGATTAAAAAGGCGTCACGAGCACCCCGTAACATGTAACAGTATACACAGTCGAGTCACATTATTATGACCACTTCACTCATAAAGTCACATTTTCGTAGCACACTCTCGACAGATTTGGGTATGAATCCATCTATGCAGATTACATACACCCATACATGGTGATTGTCTTCCCCGGGGCAGATGGGATCTTCCAGAAAGGCTAGAAACACTGAACACTGAGCATGACCTAGTCTTCCAAGTACTACATTGCCTCACTAATTCCCCAGGCTTGAACTCAATTGAGCATCTGTGGGACCACCTCGATTGACATGTTTGCTCTATGGATCCTCCCCCATGCACTTTCCAGCTGCTGTAGGATGCACTGCAGTCAGCACGGCTCCAGATACCTGTGAGAACCTACCAGGACCTTATTGAGTCACTCCCAGCCCGTCTAGCTGCTGTCCGTGCTGCACACGGTGATTACTCTGGATATTAGCTGGTGGTCATAATAATGTGACTCGACTGCGTGTATATATTTGTCTGGGTTAATTAAAGGGAGGGAAATTCCACCAAATATTCAACATGTCAGCTCATTGGTTTTGGATGGTAATAAAATAAAATGGCTACATTTGTGTTACAAACCTGGCAACCCCTGGTTACCGTTACCAGCACTGTAAAGAAATCTCAAGTTGGTAAGTTTCCCTGCAAATTGCCTTTTTACCACATAGTGTTCCCCATTTGAACCCAGCTCACAGCACAGCAAGTGTCTTTCATTATTTTGTCCCAATATTGTTTTATAGTATATATTTTATAGAATCTTTTAGGTGTTGTGATCTTGCATTCAGTGTCAGTATCAAGGTCAGAGTCCCGGTACTGTGAGGAGCCTGTCCTTTCTCCCTCCATCTCTGTTTTCCCCTAATAAGAATTCCTAGAATCAGGGTATACACGCGCACAGACCTGCATCAACAGCACCCACTGGACTGGCTAGACTTGATAATGTGATGGCAATCGTGGTGAAACTTTACCTAAAAATAACACAGCATGTTTGAAGGAAAGAAGAAATGCTCCGATGTCGCCTGGAGCTGCGCAGGTTTACAACCGCTGTAAAACAGAGTAAGTGATAAGCTGAAAAAAGAAGCCAAAACAAAAGAAGAAAAGCGTGGCCTACTTCTGCCACAAGCTGAACTTGTTCTGCCTGTGCAGTTTCCGCTTTTGACATACACTGTTTCCCCTACTACGCTTCAGGGCTTTACTCCTCTGTGCAGCAGCCTGACATGTGCAAACACATCCTCAAGAGCGTTTGCAAATCCCAGCCTACCTGAGGTCCAAGTGGTGCACAGACATTTGGTTTTGTTTGCTTAAACAAGACATAGTTATCTCTTGATCACATTGTGTGGATCGAGAGAGGAATAGTTTGCAGAAATAGCACCTCCCCCCACCCTGCCCTGCACAAAGTTGCACCCAAAAGGAGTCAACCGACAGAAATGAAACTTGGCGGGTAGGGTTGACATCGTTGAGACATGCAAATGATTCAAGTTCAATGCTCAGCTGTGCATGTGACATAAGCAAGGACGGGCCTTATCGCTGTACCTGACTGACTGTACACGGTAGTCCAGTTGCACGTGCTTTCCATTCTGACTCGTGCTGGTGTGTTGGTAGCATCTTTTGCAAGAGAAGTATACCTCAGAGAAGAGTTGGAGAGGGTCACAGCATAGGGCTCCAGGCTCCTCTATGGTCTTTTCAATGTATTGCATGTCATACTGGCTGTGCAGATACTACCATCAAACCGTCCCAAGTCATCCTGTTAGGGCCATCTTCATTGATGGCTGCACGACACAGGACTACATGCAGGCAGACTGTTACAACGACTGCCCCTAACACCACGTCAGCTTCGCCAAAGACTGCAGTCTTGCCAGGCTGTCATGGAGTAGGTCATGGAGCGGGTCATCTTTGGTGACGAGTCCCGCTTTTGTCTGGGTGAAGGTGACCAAAGAATCTGTGTGTGGAGGCACCGTCGTCAGCACCAAGATGAATGGTTTGTTACGCATCACACGTCCAGATGACCTGGTGTCACTCCACCTCCACCCCTACCGCACCATCTGCAGAAACTGTGTGAGAATATTGAAGCTGCATGGGATGGATTATCACAGGACACCATTAGGAACCTCTACAACTCCATGCAATTTGTAGTTCTACAATTACAGACTGTAGTCCATCTGTTTCTCTGCATACATAGTTACCCTATGCGACAGTGATCAGGATCCCCACAGAGCAGGTATTATGTGGGTGGTGGATCATTCCCTACACTGCAGTGACACTGATGGTGGGTTAGTGCGTGTTGTGCTGATGTAAATAGATCAAACACACAGGACCAGAGGATGACAAACACTGCACTGTGCAGCAGCAGATGAGCTATCGTCTTTAACTATACCTCTACAAGGTGGAGCAGCAAGGTAGGAGTGTCTAATAGAGCGGACGGTGAGAGGACACAGTGTTTAAACACTCCAGCAGCACTGCTGTGTCTTATCCACTCCCACCAACACAACACACACTAACACACCACCACTACGTCAGTATCACTGCAGTGCTGAGAATGACCCACCACCCACATAATACCTGCTCTGTGTATGCGGTGGTATGCTGCTGTAACCCTGTCCCTACATAATATACAGTCTCAGAGGCTGTTGGAATAGCAGTAGGTCCCTCTTTGAGTTGTCCTCTATGTCCCTCCCGAATACTGTGTACTTTAATGACCACAATAACGTAGATACGGATGGTGAGTTCGTACAGAAGGGCTGCGCATTTGCTAAGCATTGGCTGGTCCTGAGTGTGTTTCTGGCTACGGGCAAGCAGTTAGCACCATGCTAATCAAGGCTTATAAGATTCCTTTACTTGTGTTATACTCGGCTGTAGGCACACGCTGTGTTTAGTGTGCGTGCATGCGCTCTTGCTCTCTCTCGCTCTCTCTCGCTCTTTTTCTCTTTTGGCACTGCAGTGCCAAAATGGGTTCTTCCGGTCCATGTTTTACCCAAACTTTGCTCCGTCTTCCAGTCTGTGTGCAGCTGTCCTCACCTCCAACATCTTGTGCGTCTGATAGTTCTGTTTGTGATTCTGATATTCTGTCTATCAACTAGATATTCTGCCTGTGACTCTGATTCTGAGTTTTTGCCCCTTGTACTGTAGCTGTGTGTTATATTTTTGTATATTTGTAAAAACACATTTGTGTATATTATGACCAGTCGTAGGGTTGGTCGCCGTTTTTGTTGGGTGTGGGTTTTTGTGTGTTTCGCGTCTAGTCAGGGAGTTAGTACAGTGTTAGTGTTGGTTGAAATAGCTAGTTGGGGATTTAGTTTGTTGTTTTCGGCATTGGCCTTCCTGAAGTTTCTACTGGTGTTTATATTTCCATTGTACATCATATATAATATATTTTGTCACTTGTTCGTCCCAGCCTTGCTTACGTTTGTTTCTGCTTTATACCTTGTTCCACTTCATCCCTCTCATATGTCCTCTATGAACCAACAATATCCACAACCTTTCCCATTTTCCCATTCTGTTATGATCCAACCCTAGACTGGGTCATAACGCTTATTAGCTACTTCAGCCTCGCAGCCCCAGTGCTTAAAGCAGCAAACTTTCAGACACCAAACATGTCTTGGCTACTCCACTACATCTGCATTCCATCAGATGTTTTGCTGAATGCAGACTGTAGTATGCGGTGTCCTGAAATGAACTGTGGCTCAGCTGTAATGTTCAAATGGGGCTTTTGAAACAGTTATCTGGTTAAAGTCTGGGCGAGTCCTCACAGGACGGGCAGTGCAGCTGGTGTGGAAATGGGTCAGAGCGCTTTGGGTGAGATATATCGGCAGCTCCACCACTTCCTGTTATTGTGCCTGATCTGATGGAGCGAGAAGCGTGCGGATGAGTGGAGAGTGCGAAAGTAAAGAGATGTATTGTGTGTTTTCGCTGTGTACGTCAACCTCTGGGTTGCAGATGTGGTGCTAGAGCCTAGTTACATTTATATTACATCATGTTTCATTACAGAGAGAGAGAGAGAGAGAGAGTGAACAAGTGAGGGGAACCAGGAGCTGTTTTGGTTCCCCCACCCTCTCTCCTCCCCTTAATTTGAAACGCCTGATCATTCGTCCTCTTTCCTGTCCTGTCCTCTTTCTCCACTTACATCCATTTCTCTTTTCCTTCCTTCTTTTTTTCCCTACTGAATTCCCCTACATCCATGGGGCTGGGTGCTGTGAACTCAGATTCAGATCACAATATTTTAATTCAGACAAGAACATTATGATGTCACAATCAAGTCTGTCACTGATTATTGATTGATTAACCAATTGATTAAACTGAACTGAATTTTTTAATTGCTCAAAATTGATGCTTTTAATGAATTGACTTATTAGTACGCAATGAGAACGATACACAGGGCATCCAACAAGCCTTACTTGCTATCTATCTATACCCCAGTGCATTATGATTGGTGGACCATCATCCCAGTACTTTGTAAAGTGACGGGGGTCATGACCCAAGTGCTTTGTAAAGTGGTGGGTCATCACCTCAGTGCTTTGTAAAGTGGTGGATCATCACCTCAGTGCTTTGTAAAGTGGTGGATCATCACCCCAGTGCTTTGTAAAGTGGTGGGTCATCATCACAGTGCTATGTAAAGTGGTGGGTCATCATCACAGTGCTTTGTAAAGTGGTGGGTCATCATCACAGTGCTTTGTAAAGTGGTGGGTCATCACCTCAGTGCTTTGTAAAGTGGTGGGTCATCACCTCAGTGCTTTGTAAAGTGTTGGGTTGCCACCCCAGTGCTTTGTAAAGTGGTGGATCAAATGCCCACTCACCCCTGTGGTTCACCCCTTTTTTGTGCTATTGCACATGTTGTTGTAGCTAATTATAAATGTAACCTACGTGTAAAGTAATGCATGTATATGACTTTGGTGTAAAAGTCTGAGCAGGTAGACCACTGTGAAAGGCTGTTACCATCTTAACCACTTATCTATGTAGACATTTTGAAAATTGGCTCATGTTAATCACTTGGCATAAAGGTAGGGCTGCACTCTGTGAACACACTAGTATTGTGATCGTAATGCTGTGTGATTAAGATATGTCTTCAAATATATAGGGTAATATAAAGGGTCTATTTATGATGTTTGTGTGGCTTTATAACAAAAACAGTCATAATTAATTTTTAAATGACATTTTCAGGCTGTTTTTGTTACTGTGCCTTCATGGCCGATATATGCAAATGAGCTGTATAACTTTTTATTCTGATTGGCCGCCCTGTATCGGACCTCATTCAAAACAGTTTAGGCTAAAAAAGTCCTTAGAACTTCATTGTAAATGGGCAAGCTATAGGCTTACATGGATGGCTGCAAATGTGTTTTGGCAGCGCAAAAGCAAGGAATATAAAATGGCCTAGAGAGTGAACGGTACATTTAGAAACACTGATTACTCTTATTTCAGCAAAAGCAAGGAGAATCCATTATTTCATGATGCGTTTTTTCAAACAGCACACTGGTAAATCAATAATGTGAACTGGTTAAAGATTATTTAGATCAAATCTGTCCACTTTTGGTGGATTACATCTGAGGGGAATCTTTGGGGCCTTCTAGACACTCAGAGAAGGCTAATGATTACATGTCCGTGCTTCATTTATATCTCATTGAATCATCCTGCTGGCTGTATTTTAACACTGTAAGTATGGTATAAAGTGATAATCTTATTTAATAACTTGACATTTATATGTAGTTTCATAATAACCTGCAGTTTCTACACTATGGCAGTTTCTAAACTAAATTAAAGGCCTCAGTCCAGTAGTCGCGGTTCACATCTATCACATAAATATCTTATTTCCCTGAGCACATATACATATGGAAGTAAAACTGGTCAGTATACTGAATGGACATGGCAAAAATGCTGTGATTAGTTAGGACTAATCACTAATGGGACTAATTTGCATATTTTGCAGCCTCCTGCGATATCAGTATTGTAAAAGGCCCAAATCATGACGACAGTTAGCTAGCGACTAGGAGCAGACGCCCTTAGAGAGCTTTGATAACATATTAAATGGAGAGTTTAAAATTAAAAATATAAATTAAAGTAAATTATTAAATACATTTAAATAAATATCTAACTGCAGTTCTTCTCACCAGTATTGTCCATCTCGTCCCCTAGTATGTTAAACTGACTGTTCACAAGCTGTGCCTTATTGGGCTACGTTTGTCTAGGTAAAACTTATTAGGACAGTGTTGGACAATGCGGGGTATAAAATTGGAGCTTTCACGCTTTCAACTTGTAACTTCAATCTAAAAACATTTTAGCCCTAATATTGTTTGTGTCACATCCTGTCTTGTCTTTCCCCTGTTTGTCCTGTTCCATGTGCTTCTGTTTGGTTATTGCTCCTTCTATCTCAGCCCCCTTGTCAGACCCCTCACCTGTCCCTAGTTTGTAGCTCCGCCCCTTCCCAGGTGTTCCTCGTTAGTCCTTGTTGTTTTATACTCCCTGTTGTTCCCTTTGTTCTTGCTTGGTGTTTTGTCTCTATGTCAGTTGTTTTCTGGTACCCTAGTCCATGGTAGTGTTTTAATTCTTATTTTTTCTAGTGTTTTTGCTCTTTGTTTTTTTCTTATTAGTTTTCCTTGCACTTGCATCCTGTCTCCTCGTCTGTCCATGTTACAGTTTGACACAATGTATCACGTTTCTATGATGATGAAGTTAATAATAAATACAGGTGGGCTGTAAGAACCTTATGTCAATGGTCATCAGGCATTTTGACCTGTTCTACGTCTGACTGTAGACAGTTTGTTGCAAGTCATCCCGAAGACTGACCACACAAGGCTGGAAGCCGGCCTCTAAACTTCTTGCTAAATCCAAAAATAACTGCCCTCCTATTGCAGGAGTGTACAGATTTATAATGCATGGTTGGTGTGCCTTCATCCAATAATGCTTATAAATGCCCAGAGCACTGGACAGTTCTCAGCTCTGAAATGCCTGATTAGGGCTGGGTATGAAACTGTGTAACTTTTATGGTACCCAAAGATTAGCAGCTGATGTGCTAATTCGGTGTTTCGGCTTATTAGAGCTGAGAAAACTCAGTATAACTCCAAGTCTGATTACTGTCAAATTAATCTCTCTTTAATCTGTTCTCATTTTTAATGGACTGATTTTTGTGTTTCTCTCTGCAGAACTGGAGACATCCCCCCATCAGATCTGAAAGGTAAGGCCTGGTTGCATTGTTACATGGTCACAATTTATTTCCTCCAGCAGAGCGCGCTATAACTTCACTTATAGCTTTAACCATGCACTTCCTGGAGTCTTTCTTTCAGATCCACTGAAACTAAACTGTCTGTATTGTCTCCACTAACGTTCTTGTTGTGTGCTGTGTTGGTCCTACAAAAGGAAATTTGTAATTTTGCTGCCCCATCTGGAAGCAGCACGCTGCCTGGGGAAGCATGAGGTTTAGTGCCTTATCCATGAGCACAACCTGTTATACCTAGTCAGTCACGAGGTTTGAACCGGCAACTTTCCAGTTCTAGGCGGACCTCTAGTACCACCAAGATACTGGCAATATGACAGCACAGTTGCATGCAAAAGTCTGAAACACTGTCAACTAACAGGCTTTAGTACATCCTCTATTACATTTACAATGTGGTGTTTTCAGCAAATCCTAATGCACGGTTTCTGTGTATTAAAAAAAAAACATCCAATGTAAAATGTGCACAGGTCATGTATGTACAAATTCAGCAAATAAACAGTAATTATCCATTAAAATGTGCAGAGCTGTGCTAATCTATAGAGGATGTGATCACACAATTTATTCAGGGCTGTCTAAACTTTTGTATACGCTGTACAGACTCGTTACTGTGATAAATGAAGTTCCAGTACTCTTCTTTGAGTACATACAGTAGGACACTTTTCACTGTCTCTGTTTATTTTATGCAGGAGAGAGTGCTATAACTTTATTTACAGCATTAAATATACAGCTCTGGAAAAATTAAATAGACCACCTCAAAATGATCAGTTTCTCTAGTTGTACAGTTTCTGGGTTTGTGTTTGACCCAAACAAGCAGTTCTGTTTTATTCTATACACTACTGGAAACATGTCTCCCAAATTCCAGATCAAATATTGTATTTAGATCTGTTTATTTAGAAAATCACTAATGACGCCTCCAGAAGCCTGTTTTTTGAACCATGCTCGCTGTGCATTTCACCCCAGTCACCGCTCGCTAGTCTTTCTGTGGGTCACTTGAGGTCATCTTACGGTGGTTAAGGGACATTGGAATGAGGTGGTGCTCATCAGGGTCAGTAGAGAGTGGTTTTGGCCCTCTGCCAGTCTGTAGCTGTGTTGTCCTGTGTTTGCTGCTTGACCTTGTTCTTATGAACCAGACGCTCACTTTATCTGCCAGTAAAGCTAGAACCCAACCTTCTGTTCCTCACTAAGAACCTGCTGTACATGTGGCGATGCTGATTTAAGAAGAAACTGGATGTATGCTTCCTGGTGTCTTTCTTTCAGATCCACTGAACTGTCTGTATTGTCTCCGCTAACATTCTTATCATCTACTGTGTTGGTCCTACAAAGGAAATTTATTTTCCTGCCCCATCCGGTAACAGAACGCTGCCTTGGCAAGTCTGACTTTAGGGCCTTACCCAGGGGCACAACCTGTTATACCTAGTCGATCACAAGGTTTGAACCCACAGCTTTCCGGTTTTTTAGCTGACCTCAAGTAAGACCAAGCTACTGGCAACCTAAATCGGTGTGGGCAATATGCCAACACAGTTGCATGCAAAGGTCTGAAACACTGTCAACTAACATCCTCTGCAACTTCAAATACAGCATGGGTGTGTTGATGATGCTAACCCAAAAGCCCAGTGTGTTCAGTGTGGTTTGGCTCATTCAAAAGAAGTGTTAAAGCTACAACATCACAGTCTAAGTGCGCCCTGAAAGCTAGCAACCCTGGAGTTAAGACATGTTGCACAGAGTAAGAAAGCTTTTATGATTACTGAGGAATTGGTGCTGCTGGCTGCCACGAATAAGCGCCATGAGATGAGTAAACAGATGTTAGCGCTTACATAGAATGTTGAACTTTGTTTTTTGTGGGCCGTTATGCTTTCTGGTTATAGACAGGTGTGCTATGAGGTGGAGAAGGCTGTGAACCCCTGGAATAGAACGCTGTTAACATCGTCACAGCTTTTTTTCTCCAGCAAGGGCGCTATAACCTTACTAATTACTATAGCCGTACACTTCCTGATGCCTTTTTTTCAGATCCGCACCACTCATGTCTTTCGAACATGTTCAGTAGTGAGTCAGCGTATGACGTCTCTCGTGTGAAACCAAACCAGTGGCCGTATTGTCTTCACTTCTGACTACAGGCAACAGCGACCAGTGAATCTGCATAAATGCATGGTAATAAGTAACTGATTGGATGGCAGCCTGTTATGGCATCATTTTGTGTTATTTGTTTATTTTTATCAGTTGCTTGACTTTTCCATCTTGGATCTTTGTTAATATAGCAGTTTGTGGTGAGATTACAGGCTGATGCATGCCTTTGCTCACCCTTGAAAACGGAGCACCCTAGTAGCGTGATAGCCGCTAGTTTGTTAGCACTCCCTTTCCAAGTGTCAGGAAAGCCCCGGCAATGAAGTCGGCCTTGCTGTCAGGGAAAGTGGAAAGTGTTTTACCCTCAAAGTCATAGCTTTCCTCTTCCAGATCAAACAACCACAGTGGCATGAATTGCGGTTTATGACTTCCTTTCTTTGTGAAAGGCCCTGCTCCACTCCACAGTCAAATCGTACTCGTAACCAAGTCATAAGTGCAGTAACAAGTCTGCATTCATAACGTTACAGATCTCACGCCTACTGATGTGGGGAGCTTACCCAGTATTGTAAATCTTATTAGTGTGAGATTAAATATCGTACCTGCCTTTCTGCTTTGACTTACTTATTTACTTATTTACAGCACGTCATACTTTTCCAGGTAGTTTTACTAAGTTCATATTTGTCGCGTCCTGTCTTGTCTTGCCCTGTTTGTCTCTGTTTTCTCTGCTTTTCAGTTTCTGTCTCTTTTTCTCTTGTCACTTCCGTGTGGCTTTTTGTTGTCCTGTTCCATGTGCTTCTGTTTGTTTTGGATTTTTGGTCCTCCTGTCTCCGCCCTCTTGTCAGGCCCCTCACCTGTCCTTTGTTTGTAGCTCCGCCCCTTCCCAGGTGTTCCTTGTTAGTCCTTGTTCATTTATACTCCCTGTTGTTCTCTTTGCTCTGGCTTGGTGTTTTGTCTCCATGGCTGTTGTTTTTGTTACCCTGGTCCCTGTCATTTCTTAGTGTACTAGTGTCTTTGGTTTTGTTTTAATTTAAGCCTGTTAAAGACTTGCATTTGCCTCCTGCCTCCTCGTCCTGTCCCCACGTGACAGTATTGTATATTGTTCCTTCTATTTATGCATTTGCACATTCAGCATCAAAAAATAGTTGCGCAGTAGTTCCAGAAAATACCCAGAAGAAATCAACTGACAGGAATGAACTTAGGTTTGACATTGTTGAGAAATGCAAATGATTCAAGTTTCACGCTCGGTCGCACTATTCCTTTTAAATTCAGTTCTAAAGTTCCATATTTGAGTACACTATAAGTGTGCGCTCATCTGGTGATATAAGGGTTGGATGCAGCTGCTCGGCCATGGAAACCCATTCCATGAAGCTCTGTGCGCACTGTTCTTGAGCTAATCTGAAGGCCACATGAAGTTTGGAGGTCTGTAGCGATTGACTCTGCAGAAAGTTGGCGACCTCTGTGCACTATGCTCCTCAGCATCCGCTGACTCGGCTCAGTCATTTTACATGGCCTACCTTCATGGCTGAGTTGCTGTCTTTCCCAATCACTTCCACTTTGTTAAAATACCACTGACAGTCGACTGTGGAATATTTAGTAGTGAGGAAATTTCATGACTGGACTTGTTGACTTGAGCTCCTGAGAGTGACCCATTCTCTCACTAATGTCTGTAGGTGCAGTCTGCATGCCTAGGTGCTTGGTTTTATACACCTGTGGCCATGGAAGTGATTGGACCACCTGAATTCAATTAGCTTTCTCTAATCCCAGAACCTAGACTAGATTAGTTTTCATTGGTTGCGCTTCCATGCTTGTCTAAAGTCCTGAACTGCAACTGAGACCGAAGTCGAGCCCGTATATCTGTATTTCCTTTGTACATTCTTAATTAATTAATAAGTGTATACATACACACACATCTTATTACCAATGCACATTAAAGTCGAATTCCACCGGTCTTCCAAAGTCATTCAGTGGTTTGGTGTGAAATGCCTGATTGTAGATTATCCTGGTCATCTGGAAGGTGGAGTTGGTTTTATCTCATGCCTGAGGCTAAAAAGCATTCTGTATTTGCCTTGATGTAATATGAAGTCTAAGGATTAATGAAGTTACAGAGCAGTTAGCCAGCTATGATAGTTATGTTATGTGATTAGGGATGCAACAAATGTTCGGCAACCGAAAGCTATAGGCTTTTCTCTCTCGCCCTTTCTCTCGATGGGCGTGTCCGCATCCTCCTTAAAGAAACACAGTCCCCCAATTTTACAACATCGCGATAAAACGCGAGCAGTTGGAGTGAGGCGCTGCCTGTGAATGCAGAAGGCATGGTGGCTGGGATGGTTTTTATTGCTAATATATTTAAGTCATGTGCTTTGTTGGTGTGTCTGCTGGGATAAAATGTCTAGGGTAAAAATTCTTCATTGTTCAGTAAGTATGTTTAAGGGCAGTTTAGTAATTGTTTTTTCTTTGAAAACCAAGACAAAAATGCATGTAGCCTATTTAATTTATGCACCGTAAAAAATCCTGTTCGGCATTTGGCCTTCAGCCTTCGGCCAAATGTTTCATTTTGTTTGGTTTCGGCTTCGCTTGCATCCCTAATGTTGATATATTGGTGTGATGAAATGGGTGGCTCAGTGGCGCAATAGGTAGTATTATCACCTCACAACAAGAAGGGCGTTCAGTTCCTGGCCAGGCCACGCAGGGTCCTTTCTGTGTGGAGTTTATATGTTCTCCCCGTGTCTGTATGGGTTTCCTAAGACATGCCGAGTTGGAGGCGCTAAATTGCCCCCTAGGTATATAAGTGTGCGTGTACCCTGTGATGCTGGAAGATCTTGTGTGGAAGATGACATCCTCCTCTGCACCAGCTAGCCCCGTTGTTAGTGTCAGCATTAGCCCGTCTGAAGGGCAGCTATATCCCTATAACCTTCTCGTTATTGGGCTTCAAAAAGGGGAACTCCACTCTTCGTTTTTCATAATTTCTGAATAATTCAGTGCTTGAGATGTCACTCAGAGCGGTTGGTTGTGAATGGTTCATTGAAGAGAAATGTACAGGCTCAGATTTCAGAAAAATCGGTGGAGTTCCCCTTAACCGTCGAGTGGCTTAATGACTTCTGTGGTTTATTTAATGTACACATCATCTCTGTGTGCTTGAAGTTAGCCTTAAAGTTAGCCTGTTTTGTCAGTTCTGATGTAGGTCAATTCTGGCCACAACTACGCACACTGTAGGTGACGAGTCCTCAGATTAGTGTATATATATATAGACTGAACACAGATGAGCTCATAACGAGCACGTGTAGAGCAGAGAACCTGAAGAAGAAAAGTGGGCCAAAGGAAAAGTGGGACAGCTCCTTGTGTGCGTAGTTGCACGGTAATAATGAAGCTGGTGTGGAAATGAGTGGTAGAGTAATGTTTTCCCGGATCCTTTTCTGATTATGGAGTCTAATTTAAAAACATGTTGAGTTATGAGACAGGGGCCTGTCCCACTGTCCCGCTGAAAACCCTGTCTCTGCCGCTCCTCTTGTAGGGGTATTACTAATCACAGGTCCAAGCAGCCTGTGATGGACTGGCGACCTGTCCAGGGTATTTCCTGATTTCTGCTGAAAGTGCACTGGGATAGGCTCCAGCACCCAAACACGACCCTGAAAGATGAGCGGTGTAGAAGATGAGTGACTGAGAGGTCCCTTTGCATTACACATGTGCAAAGTATGTCTTATGAAAATCTACCCGAAGTCTAATAAGTATCTGCTGTATTGCACCTTATTTCTGTCCTCTCCTTGTGAACTCTGGCGGTCCTAATCTTGGGTAACACTTACGTAAGCATTTCCAAACCCATCACAAGGCTGGCGTCTCTTGCTCCATCCCCACACAAAACAGTTTCAGCGTCAGAGAAACTTGGCGAGCTAAAACTAACCGGCACCAAAAGTTAGCAAGCTAGACCACCTGACTGTAGCTGCCTGTCCTTCTCTTCATTCCTTCATCCGTTCCATCATTCGCATGCTGTTGCTTTGTCTGTCTATCCGTGACTCTTTTGTCCAGCTAGTGTCACATAAAAGTTAGATAATGTTTTTTAGATTTGTATAAGAGGCGGAGCAAGCTAGAAGTGGTGAACAGAGAGCTGTCAGTCATACTGCTCATTAGCCACGCCCACACAATTCTCACATCAGTGGTTTGTAAGCCGTTGTTTTATCATATTTGTATCTTCTATTTTGCTTGATGTTGAATATAACAGTATCATACAGACATTTTTAATGTTCCACTCTAATTATAAATAACTCACTAATTATAAATGCTAACACGCTAAAGTGAACGTAATTATATAAGTATAGAGATTCTCACAGATCTGTTGCAAAATAGTGGTAGAGTTGGCAGCAGTGAGGTGCCCATAGCTGTGGAGCTAACATTGCAGTTAGCAAAGTGGCTGATTTACCAGAATTACCTTTTAACCACTACATTAGGACTGAATACTGTGATAAGCGTCTCTTACATGTCACCAAGACTACAATAAATATGTGTGATATTTCATGTTTTAAACTGGTTTCTCTCACAGTGAGAGACAGTGATGGACTGATGGACGCATAGATTCTTTATACGTTTAGCATATTTTTAGTGTTTTTATTTTAAGGTTTAGGCATTTAAAGATTTTAATTGGGGTTTTACTGAAGTATTTTTGGAATCTTTAAAAGGTTGTATTTGGTTTATTGTCAAAATGACCTTAAATATGGTTAGTTAATTCCATCCATGAGCGGCCTTTAAAAAACACTTTAATATTGACAATTTCCAATATATATATATATCACTGTCTAAAGAAAAACAAGTATCTCCAAAATGGCACCTTTGCAGGAGAGGACAAAAACCTAATTTAGTTCTAATGTAAGTCAGTGGAACCAGAACCAGACTTTTTCCAGGCAGTGTTGGGACATTTCTGTTGGTCCAGATGAATTTTCATGAATTTTCACACAATGTAAACAGCAGCTGTGTTCAAACAGTGCATAAAAGTAAAATAAAAATAAATAAATAAATACAAAATAATTAAAATACAATAAAATTATATATATTTTCTACGCAGCACTTTTTTTTATTTTGGTCTTTTTTATTAGACCTTATTTAAATACCCTATTAAAGTTAAAAAGTACTGAGACACGTCTGTGTTTGCTGATGTAACACCCCTCCCCCCAAGCACATGCCAACCCCCCATCCCCCCTGCCCAAATGCTCCCCCTCCCAGACTTGCTTCTGGGAAAAACTGTTTGTCTGCGTGCAGTGGGAGGGCTCTGTGGCGCAATGGATAGCGCATTGGACTTCTAGCTGCCAGAGTGAGGCAATTCAAAGGTTGTGGGTTCGAGTCCCACCAGAGTCGTCGCTTTTTATTTCCCACAACACGTGAAGCCATGAAAAACTAAGTAGGTCACTGCTCAAGGTTGACTTTCGTCACCACAAGGGTCACCTGTTTTGGGGTTTGCCCAGCCTCGGCTCACTCATCTCTTATACGTCTTGGTAATTAAGTGATGAACTGAACTGCATGTTTTAGATTAGAGAAAATACAAAAATGTGCTCAGAGCTGGCATTTAAAACCCCAGCGCATTAATGCTGTGACGCAGATTATCCTTGAGTCTATAAGTTGTTGCTTATGTAGTGTACTCTTTTTTAATTGTAAGTGCTCTGGAAATTTACTTCTGGAACAGAGAACAGACGAAATGCACCTGCTAAACAAAATGTAATTGATCTTTGCTAATCAAGTCAAATCAAAGTTTATTTGTCACCTACGTAGTCATACACGGTACAGCTAGCAGTGAAATGCTTTGCCAGCTGCCTGCTGACATGAAACGATAAGATACTATAAAGACAGAATACCTAAAGTAAAAAAGAATCAAATAGAATAGAAAAATATACAAAGATATATAAAGATAAAGAACGAGATGTAAATACATATAAAATAAGATGTATTAAAAAATTAAGACTAGAATGTTATTGCATTATATGCGTTAATATACATAAACATACAACAAATATGTGAGATTTAAATTTATAGTATTGTGCATCGTGGGGGTGGACAACGTTGAGTTTAAGGTGCTAAATGTGCAACATAATGCTGTGCAGTACAGCAGGAGGTATTTAACAACTTATCAGCAGTTAAGTCGTGTGTAATATATATATATATATAGTTGATTTTTACTTTTATGCATCATTCGATCACAGCTTCTGTTTACACTGTGTGAAAATTTCATGATGAGTCTGGTTCCATTGACTTACATAAAGTTGCCATTTTGGAGATACTTGGATAATTGTTTTTCTTTGGGCAGTGATATACATTTCATACACTTCATTGTGTTGCTAAAATAAAATGTCAAAGTAAGTGGTCTTTCATTTAAACACACCTTTACAAGACTGTAAGTCTCTTTTCTGGTGTTTTCTCAAATCTTGGCTGTTGTTTTACGTGCATCTCGTTATTAGTGCAGTAAATGCTTAAACAGCTACAATAATACACTCTGGATTGAGGATTAATATCAGCGTATACCTGTTTGTAAATATAGTCTCATTCAGTTCATCTACTGAATAATGTATGTGTTGTTTTCTGTTTCTTAAAACAGGTAATGAGATTGAAAATGGAAACACCAGCTCAGGTAGAGTAAATAATCTCTTTGATTTCTGATGCTGGTGTTACGTTCTATGCATTTAATTTTTTTGTTGCATTTTAAGAATACATTTAAATTGACTGTGAAATTTGATGTTAAATATTGATATTAAACTGCTGAAAAACCTTTAGATGCAAATGAAATACCGTTCTGCATAACACATGTACACCTTCAGGACAGGCAGATTTTTTGAGTGCTTTTATGTTTTTGTTTGCAGACAGTACAGAAACTTCATCGGGCGAGAGCTCAGAGGATGAGGCTGAGGAAGAGGAGGAAGAGGAAGAGGAAGAAGAGAGAGAGTCAGGTTAGTATGGACGGACTCTTTCCCTTTTAGAGCCTCTCTTTAGTTCTGCCCTGTTTGTTCTCCCCACCCTCTGTATATCTCATTATCTGAATCTGTTTGTCACCCTGTTAAAGGGTCCATAGTGTTTATTTCTGTCAGCCTGGCATCCACTTCCAACAGCAATAATCCAGTTTTACACAACAGTTTCCAGCCTTCTCTTTAGAATTCAGGTGAATCCGTATTTAGCCCAAACCTAGGCTAAATCCATCACTGGGAAACCACCCCTTGATATTTTAGGATCTAAATTTTGGGACTTCTGGATAAAATTAAGCAATGTGTTCATATCAAATGTAATTTTTCGAATTCAAATGAATTTAGTTTACACTCACACATAAGCAGTCCTGTGCAAAAGTTTTTGCTCCCCTGAGCAGATGGCATGTTTTGTTGATTTTCTAAATGAGAATAAATGAAGACGTCTACAGACACACGTTTTAGTTTACAGAATTTGATATATTGGTAAAAAAAATATATAAAATACAAACATAAAATGCAGCCAGTGCAAAAGTTATGGCACCTTTTATATATTCAGATTTTTTTACAGTCTATTAATGCAATTAAATAGAAATTGTGTGCTAATATTTGCAGAGAAATGTCATGTGTCCTCTCTGTGACTTATTTTTACTTGTGCAAGTTGGCCAGGAGTTTTTGAAGCATCAAAATGCTGTCTTTTTTTGCTGTCAAAATGATTTTTAAAAAAAAAATTTGTAAAGCTATTTGTGCCTTGCAATGACAGCGACGATATGTATTATATGTGCATTTTGTCATCTCCACTTAATTAACCCATTCCTAGTGGTCGCTGTTAAAACTCAGCTTCTTTCTAAGTGATCGGCCATTTAGTTTAAATGGTAACTTAAAAAACGGAAATTACTGCTGGTGCCTTTTAGTGGAGGGCAGGTCACCATATGTGCTTCTGACGGCCTTTAAATAACCTCCCCCTAAAGGGAACACACATTGAGGGAGCACATTTGGCTCTGTGCCATCAAACAGAATAAACACAACCGAAAGCTGACTGCACATGTAAGACTCTGTTTAACCAGTGTAGTCCATGTTCAATTTACAATCATCTACACTCTGCATTTCGGATTTTTCTGTGTGGTTGAAATTAAAGATGAAAGAAAAGAACAGATTGTTCTTCTACTTTCCATTCAGATAAAACTCAGTAGCATAGTACTCTTCCAACTGGACTGGATAGTCCTCAATGCTCTGCTGGGCTAAATGCCAAATTACTGAGAGTTGCCATCTGCATGTTGCTTGCTCCTGAAGCTTAATGCCTTACCTGTTCTTGTTAGACCGGTTCTTTGCTTTGCTTTAGTGCCAACGTTTGGTTGTTGTTAGTCCTGGTGAATCCAACTTGAGAAAAACGCAATATAGATTTCTACATAACAAACACGGCACTGCTGGGATTCAAACCCAAGCTCTCCTGGCTACTAGACAAGCAGTTTAACCTATGAGATATTCTTCCGAAAAGCATTTCTAAATGTGTTTTGAGATTTCTGATATGTACAATAAAGTGTAGTATTTTGCTGGGAAAGTTTAAGTTTGGCTTTAGTGTGTAAGTTCACTATATTAGTTGGCTCTGTTTGGGTGAAAAACAGAAAACCCCCAGGAAACCTCAGGTTAAAGTTTTATCTAAGGGGAGAAAAGAAAAGGCACTGCTGGGATTCGAACCCAGGATCTCCTGTTTACTAGACAGGCGCTTTAACCAACTAAGCCACAGCGCCATGCTTGTTCTGGCTAATGTTTCTTTAAGAATACCTGTCAGTCTTGAATGTATGCATGTCAGGGAATTGTAGGGTGGATACACTTCTCGCCACACAAGACAAGTTTCCTTTGTTTACTTTTATTTACTCTGGCCTTTCTGTAATTGTGGTGACAAATAGTGTATGAATGTTAAAATGTAATTAAAGAGTGAAACAGTCTTGTATACTGAACAATGTTAGTAAGGTTGGGACAGTAAGGCTGTAACTCCAATTCACTGTAACTCCACTGACTGTAACACTACTGACTATAACTCCAATTGATTGTAACACCACTGACTGCATCAGCATTAACTGTAACTCCAATTCACTGTAACTCCACTGACTGTAACTCCACTGACTGTAACTCCACTGACTGTAACTCCAGCTGACTGTAACACCACTGACTGTACATTCAATGATTGTAAATTTACTGACTGTAACACCACTGACTATAATTCCACTGACTGTAACACCACTGACTGTAGCACAGCTGACTGTAAAACTGTTGACTGTATCTCCACTGAGTGTACCTTAAGTGATTGTAAATTTACTGACTGTAACACCTCTGACTGTTACTCCACTGACTGTAACACCAATGACCGTAACTCCACTGACTGTAACTCCACTGACTGTAACACCACTGATGGTAAATCCACTGACAAATACTGTAAATATTGTGCAAAATCACACATATTGTGTTCATGGTGTTGTTTTATTTCAATTGTAAAACTAACCATCTTTGTGTGACACGTTTTCAATATTTTAATCAAATTTCTATTTAATTAACTGTGGACTTCCCAGATTTAGTCTTTTCTTAATTTTAGAAATTCTTACAAAAAGTTGTTCAAAAGGACCTTCCTCCTCAAAATGATATTTTATATTTCAATATTACTGCTGGCAAAAAGCTTGAACAGCATTTATTACCAAAATAAATAATAATGTATGATTTTAAAATGACTTTAATGTGGAACAGGCACTAATGTTAATGCATTCTTTAAATGTTTTTTTAAACTATAAAAAACATACATAAAATTAGTTGTACGTAAAATAATGCTTCATCATCTGCAAAGTCACTCCGGTGTTATGCTTTTTATGGCAAGGCTAATATCTCAGGCAGGACGTTTGATCTTTCAGTGTAAGCTGATTGTGTGGTGGTGAGTTTGACTTGTGAAGATCACAGGGAACACTTCTGGGATTTTAATCCCAGTTTGATCCTTCACTGTGTAAATTCATTGTATTAGTTTTGTGCTGGTGAGTCAAGAAAACCACAGTGAACAAACAAGGCACCGCTGGGATTCGAACCCAGGATCTCCTGTTTACTAGACAGGCGCTTTAACCAACTAAGCCACGGCGCC
>CM067493.1:22675313-22723587 GCA_034552555.1 Semaprochilodus insignis | reverse complement strand
GAATTGTGCCAGGGAAGGCATCCACCAAATCTGGCCCAACTGTGGAATTCCTTGATGCAAGAGTGTCTGAACATTGATGTGGCCTACATCCAGAAACTTGTCCAGTCCAGCTAAATCCAATCCCAGCTGTTATCGGTGCTGGTGGAGGTATTACACACTATTAGGGGGCTGATTTTTTGTCCAGTGAGCCTCCATGTCGTTTTTTGGCTACAGCAGTTCTACAACACCACGGAGTGTAGGTACAGGGAGGTGGTTTTAATGTTATGGCTGATGGGTGCACGTATAGTTGAGTGATATGGACTGCAGCTAGATGGGCTGGGAGACTCAATAAGGTCCTGGTAGGTTGTCACAGGTATCTGGACCCAGCTATTTAGCTAAGATGAAATATATATATATATATATATATATATATATATATATATATATATATATATATATGTATCTCAGACAAAGGAGTTGGGACAGACAGCTCCCACAGCTCCCACCCATATTTAGATTAATACTGTCTGTTATATATATATTATATATATATCACAATGTTATGATTTATATCACTTTTATTAGAGAAATATCAATGTCACCTGTTATTCTGTTTACTTACAAAATTGTTACAAATTGTGCAGCATTTTGGAAAGAAAAACTCTTTATCTATGTACAGTAATTCCTTAAACCTTCTGGCACTTTTCATACAAGACATTCTGGATATTGCTTTTGTAATAACTGGATTAACTTGAGACTTTTCTTCTTGAGATGTTCTTGACGGAGTAGCGCATTACGCTTTAGTGCTGACTAACAAGTTAGAACATTAATTAACATGGTTAACTAATGTTAAGTAAACATGTAAGAACTGTTACGTGTAGTATGTTACGTGTTCGCTTGACATTAGTTAAGCATTGTTAATGTATGACCTCATGTTATTTCATGTGTTACTTCATGTTAGTTAGTTAACACTTGTGTATGTAATGTGTTACCCTTGATATTTTATAATTATCAACATCTCTGTTCTACATTCCGGACACATCAGCCATTCGTATTTGGATATTTCTAATATGTAAATATTTATTTAGAGCTCTATACGAATTAGTTTCTCAGGTACATCAGTAGTAGCTTCATATTGCAGACAATTTAGCAATGAACAGAGTGCTTGTAAAAATCATCTTTGTCAGGTTTGTAAGACATTCTGTTAGCGTGCCGGCGCTCTGGAGGCATTGGCAGTTACATAAAGATATGTGTATATATTTGGAAAGCGTCATGAATTTGATCTACATTGCCCCAGCCTAGGCAGCAGTTGTTATTTGGGTTTTGTGGCACGTTCCAGATTTCCATGGATGCCCTTACTGTAAAATACTCAGTCAGAGAACTTCAGCTTGCATACCAGAGCAGTGCTTTCCAGCGCTAATATCGGCTCCCTCCGTAAATCACCTGCTAAATGTCATCACCATTCATTCATCGTCACAGTATGATGCAGCAGACTTCATTGATGATCATTCTTGTTTACAGTCATTTCGGCATGAGTGTAAACCCTCTGATGAATAAGCTCTGTGACCAGATGCGGCTATAGCTGAGTGATTAGGTTGCTCTCTGTGGTTTTCACACCTACAAAACGGGGTAGAGAAGTTTCAGAGTGGCGGTGATAGAGACTGCAGGACAGTGTCGCGCTGCGGAGTGTTTTTTGTGTGGTCACTGTTACCGCTCACCGTGCCGATTTGCTGTAAGGTTAAAGTTTAGATGTTTCTTTGAAAACAGTAACTGAATTTCCTGGCATTCCTTCAGGGGCACTAAGTAGTGCAGAAGTTACAGAGACTCATCTCGTCGTTTTAGTGTAATAACTGATTTTAGGTCAGTAAATATAAAGCACATTAGAACAAAGGCAAATAAACATTAATGTGGTATACTGCACAGGTTTAACCACACCTCCTCGAAAACTCTGCTAGTGGAAGCCCATCCAAAACCTAGTTCAGTTCTTCGTTAAAAGGGGCATATTGTGAGAAATGCAATTTTCTTCACTTATTGTTGAAATAAACGAAATAATAAAATAAAATAAAAAAACTTATTGAAATAAGTTTTTATACAAACACTGCTAAAATTTCAGGACATGTGAGCAGCTCCTATATCTAAGCTCATGCGCAGCTGCTCCAGAGCGTCCCATTCTAGTAGTCAGTGGAGATCATACAAGCTGTGAACCGTATGCATCAGCAGTGAACAAAATGGGTTTGTCCTTTGTGTCGCAGGACATTCAGAGGGAGGTGAGGAGCTCGAAGAAGAGGTACATGAAGATAGAGAAGCCGCCCACATGCCAGAAGCTGCTGGAAGAGAACAGGAAGTACCGTCTGATCAGCGACTCGGAGGGGGACATCACACCAGAGGTGCCTACACTGACCACCCAAGCCTACCAATAACTTTGCAGCTAGGTTTTGGCAACACAAAGGTTAAACAAGACTGTGGTCAAAACAGAACACTTCATATAAATCATTTTAATGATGGTGAAAAAGACAAACCGGGGAATGCACGGAATGTTTGGCAAGCCGAATAAAAACTAGGAACGCACGGAATGTTTGGCAAGCCGAATAAGTGAAAAGACCGAGTAATTCATATCAGTTTCAAGCATTCGAGCCAAACGGAACACCAGACAGAGTAAAGAACAGAACAGAGGCAGACAGACAGCAGCTTCTCTCACACACACACACACACGCACTCACTCTCACGTGCGCGCCTTTCCTCTCTCATGCCCGCATCTTCCGTAAAGAAACACAAACCCCAATTTGACAACATCGCAGTAAACACGTGACCCACGTGGGGGGGTGCGCTCTGTGTGAATGTGGCAGACATGGCGGCTGGGATGTGTTTTATTGCTAATACATTTAAGTCATATTGTGCTTTGTTGGTGTGTCTGCTGGGATTTTAAGATGTTCAGTGTTCAGTAAGTATGTTTAAACTGCAGCGTAGTAATAGTTATTTTCTTTGAAAACCAAGACAAAAATACGTTTAGCCTATTTAATTTAAAAAAACTAATGAACTAATGTGGCAAAACTAATGAAACACTGAAAACAACCAGAGAGCTTGATTACCTGTATCTACCTGGATGCCACAGAGAAAACAAGGCTGATTAGATGATTAGATCCACTTGGAGGATTAAAGAGTTTTGTTTTTGTTTTCAATCAAAACTCAACAATGAGATAAAAAAATTAGTACAGTGTTTGCAGATTCAAACTTTCCATACAGCTAGCATGGTGATTATATAACTCACTATTAAGCTTTAAACTGAGCCATACTATTTATTTTACAGAAATCGTTAGGTGTTTTCTGAAGGCCCAAAAGGCCCTGGTGGGTTCTCCTCTGAGCGCTAGATATGTGACTAAAAACTAAGAATCAGCACATACTAATTTAACGGATTCCTATATTCATATACAGTCAGAGCAGGTAAACCTTCACGATGCATCAACAGCCCTCTGTGTGTTTGTGCAGGACATCCAGTTCACCCTAGCGGTGGTGAAGATGAAGGGCTACTTCGAGGCATTCTTTGAGCAGCATCCTCCGTTCAAGCTCTCCCTGATGGAGGTCGACTCTGATCAGACTGTGTGGTCAGCTACCATTCGAGAGGGTATGTTCTCTGTCAGGAAGGTTAAAGGAGAACCTGCACTGTAAAAATGAAACAGCTTGATACTGAAGCTGCGTATCATATGGCTACGTATCAATATGTGCAGGTTAAGGTAAACCAGGCAGTAATAATGCATATGCCCGGTCGTTATGTATGCATACTCCTACTGTTCTTGATTGCAACTCTTTATTCTGTTCACTTTGCAGGAGACTGTGTGGACAATGTTGTTGAAAAACCCCGGAAGCGAACAGAGAGTAAGTACAGACTGTGCTGTAGACCTTGATATGCTAAATCTGATTGAACTGGGCATGTTCAGGTGTGAAATCATAGCAGACCAGAGAATCAGCTCTATATAGTGACTGTATGCTGTACAGTGTAAATTGTTTTGGAGCGACTGACCCAATTCTGACGTCTCCACGATAGGTCGGAAGCGAAGCAGCAGCACATCAGAGGAGGAGCTGACCAATAAGAGAGCAAGATGGAGTGATGAGTCAGGTGACCTGTTTAATGCTTGTTTATTAATTTGCCAACTATGTCTCAGCATTCAGAGGCCAGAAATGCACATTATATACACTTTATACTTTTGGATATGGACGTGGTATAAGTGGTCATTTAAATGTGTGTAATCATGATGTTCTAAGATGGACTGTCATTTGGAACTTTGCATATTTAAGAGCCCTTAACTGCTCTGATAAATTATTTCAGTATGTAATTTTGATAAATTATTTCAGATGTGATTTAAGAATGCAAATTTTGTCCTTAAAATTAGAATGGAGCTTATTAAAATCTTGATGAATCATCTCAGTGCTAGTAATCGCTTCATGCTGGAACCCAGGATCACAGCACACTAAAGGCAGTTGAACATCATAAGTCATAGTCATAAGACACATTTCCCTAAATAGGTGCCGGTGGGGGGTTTTCTAATAGCTCTGCCTTCTGACAACTCTGAAGTCCCATATGGAAGAGAAACATATGCATATAAACACTAATGGTCAAGAGCATATCTGCACAAATAGTTGCAGCCAGAAAGAATCAACCGACAGGAATGAAAGTTGGTGGGTAGGTTTGACATTGTGAGGCATGCGAATGTTCAGGTTCCATGCCCGGCTGTGCAAGGACAGGTCTTATCGCTGTACCTGATTGACCCAACCGTCAGGATTGTGGACGTTCAGTGAGAAGTGATGCCTTCCATGAGTCATCCTGTTAGTGCCAGCACCATTGGCAGACGACTGCACGACGCAGAAGTACATGCACACAGACTGTTATGACGACTGCCCTTAACACCACGTCAGTGTCACCAAAGACTGTAGTGGTGTCGTACCAGACTGTCAAGGAGTGACTCAGAATGGCAGCGGGTCATCTTCCCGCTTTTGTCTTGGTGGAGACAACCAGTAAATCAGTGTGTGGAGGCACCGTGGTCAGCACCAAGATGAACAGTTTGTTGTCAGGTGTCACACGTCCAGAAGGCCTGGTGTCACTCCACCTCCACTCCTACCACACAATCTGCAGGAACTGTGTGAGAATATTCAAGCTGCATGGGATGATTATCACAGGACATCATCAGGAACCTCTACAACTCCATTTCGAGATGTCTGGCATGTTGCGTTAGCGGGCCGATACCCTACTGAGAGACACTACTTCTGTATGTGTAGCTGAATAAGTATTGCCCATATCAGTCTAAATTTATCATCATTTATTGTTTGCACATCTCTCCTTTGCTGCGGTATCAGCCTCTAGTCTTCTAGAAAGGTCTTACACTAGATGTTGGAACATCAAGTGAGGACTTGATTGAGCACTAGTGAGGTCAGGTACTGATGTTGGATTGTCAGTTCTGGATCACTACAGCTTATCCCAAAGGTAGTGGATGGAGCTCCATCACTCGAGAGAACACAGTTCTACTGCTCCACAGGCCACTGCTCCACATGGCTTTATACGCCTGTAATTGAGCATGGTGACCTTAGGCTTAGAGTATAGAAGCTTGTATGGTCAACTGAACGCCTGCGTCAGCAATGGTTGCACCTTAACGTGAATTCAATGATTAGAAGGGGTGTCTACAAACTTTTGGACATAGTGTATCATGAAAAGGCTCAGGACGGAAGGAGAATACATGGTGATTCATGCCGACATTCGTTATGTATGCATTATTAAAACACAAAATCAGCTTTTGATTTGTGGGCCAATATTTTCCCTCCCTTACTCCCTGTAACAGAATAGCCATGATGAATAGCCAGGTACTGAATTTGGGAATTTGAGATTTGGGAAATTTGAGCACCGAGAATGCCATTACCTGCACACACCCCTTATTGTAACCTGTTTTACACTCCACGTTTATGGTTATTTCTTTTTCCTTCTGTCCTCTTTTCTTTTGTTCTTTTACATGGTGCATCACCTGAACGGAACTCTCCGTCTTCTCCCCAGATGGTCCCAGCGCGACCAAAGACATGACAGACCAGCAGCTGATGCTGGTGGCTAAGTGCATGGGGAAAGAGTGGAAGTCGGTGGCCATCGGTTACCTGGACCTGACCAAGCACGACCTGGACGAGAGTGAGGCCAAGGAGCAGGACCTGACCATGATGAAGTTCCATGTGCTGGACCTTTGGAGGAGAAGGCAGCCCAAAGGAGAAGCTGGAGTCATGCATCTCCACACGAAGCTCAAGCATGAAGATGTGCCTAACGAAGTCACCAATTTACTTCAGGGTGAGTGTCTGTGTGTGGATTCTATACTGTGTTACATTAGTGAGCATTAGAACGGGCGCTGATCAGACCAATCTGAGAACTGTCTGGGCGTAATCATGTGTGAATAGCAAACAACACACTCAGTCCGCTACACCACTGAAGCAGATCTAAAAGTGAAACTGTGTCAACTCACTGAAAACCTTTATTCAGTTATGCTGTGTTTCTTTCAGCTATGTCTGCTAGGTTAGCTTTCGCTTGGTTGTTAGCTTTTGCGCTGTAAGTTTCTTTGACTTGGAACATATGCGCCTTATGTTCGTGCATGCATGACCCAAGATTAGGACGACCCAGGGTACTTCAAATTTTGACTAAAACCATAGGTTGTTTAGTGGATGGGCGGCATGGTGGCACAGTGGGTAGCACTGCCTCACAGCAAGAAGGGCCTGCGTTCGATTAGCGGGTGGGGTGTCTGGCGTCCTTTCTGTGTGGAGTTTGCATGTTCTCCCTGTGTCTGTGTGGGTTTCCTCTGGGTGCTCTGGTTTGCTCTCACAGTCCAAACACACACAGTCAGGTGAACTGGAGATGCTAAATTGCCCCTAGCTGTGAGTTTGTGTGTCTCTGTGAATGTGTATGTATGTATGTGTATGGACTGGTGACCTGTCAAGGGTCTTTCCTGCCTTCCATCCAGTGAGCGCTGCAGTTTAGAAGTTGGGTGAGTGTTTAGTGGACACTGGAATGTCACTCGGAGGACATACTTTGTACATGTATACTGTTGACCCAGAGAAGCAGGATCAACCTCCTTGATTAACTCTCTTAAGCTTTAACATTCAAGAAAGAATCTGTGGGTCCAGACTTTCATTTCTTTCTCCTGCAATGTAACGGTACATTTTTACGTTTGTATTCTATTCCTCAAAAACATATGCTTTATGATTTGCGCATTAATAGGAGAAGGGGTTAAATACGTTTTTGACGGCTGATAGCGCATATGAAATGGCTACAACCAACGGCAACATAATTAGGTACACCTCCTACCTACACTCACTGTCCATTTTATCAGCTCCACTTACCATATAGGTGCACTTTGTAGTTGTACAGTTACAGACTGTAGTCCATTTGATTCTCTGCATACCTTGTTACCCTGTTGTTCCATGGTCAGGACCCCCACAGGACCACCACAGAGCAGGTATTATGTGGGTGGTGGATCACTCTCAGCACTGACGCGGTTGTGGTGTGCTGCTGCTGGAGTGTTTAAACACTGTGTCCACTCACTGTCCACTCTATTAGACACTCCTACCCTGCTCAGTAGCTCAGCTATTGCTGCACAGTTTGTGTGGTCATCCTCTGGTCCTTCATCAGGATGCCGTTGTCTTGGTGGACTATTTTCAGTCCAGCAGTAACACTTTCAAACTCCAGCAGCACTAAATATTATTAAAAGAATATGCAGGTATTCTATAAGACACATTTGTGGGTTTGACCCTTGAGGCCCTTCCACAGAGCAGCTGGTAATGTGATAAATCAACCATGAGTGCATGGAATAAATAAACCTTCTAGGTTTTAGTTTTGATCTGGGATTGCATATGAGTGCTATTTCAGTAGCGTAAACGAATTATATAGCACATAACCCTAAATGTCCACCTCCAATACTATATATGCACAGTCTTAGTTTTACCTCTATGTGCTTCTCTCTCCTTTCCCCAGATATGCTTCAAAATACTTAACTCCCCTTGATGAGTCCAGTGGATGCAAAATGTGGACAGAGCAAGGATGAACTGAGGTCTCGTCACTTCCGTCCAGCGCCCTGGAGCCTTAAACTTGAAGCTTGTTTGTGTTTCCCATACGGGTCACTCAACCACTGGTAAACCATGCTGTTTCAAAACGGTCCCTTCTAATGTGTCCTGACAAACTTCCACTCATTTCACTTTGACCACTATTTGTGGAAGGGCACTTGAATCATTCCTTGGGGTTAAGGGCCGAACGATACAGAGTTTTTTGTGACCGATATTAATATTAATTTTAAGGAGCTAAAAATTCTGTTTATTCTGTTTCTTAGAAAGGAATTATAACATGGAACCACACTATCATGCCAAAGCTAGAATGCTGGACTGGAAACATGTTTTTGTTTACTGTCACATCGTTTGGCCAATATTGATGGAAATATGACTGATAATGCATATTCTGGTCACGGCATTGCCGGGAATCAAACCTCCTGGCGATAAACTCAGATGACACAACTTGAGGTACACCCTGTTTAAATGTATACTAGCACTGAACTGACTGAACTGGAGATTCCAAACACATTTTATAATAATAATAATAAATTAAATATTTAAAATAATTAAATTAATGAATTAATCAAATAAATAAATAAAAATAAATCAAAAAGAGAAAAATGGATCTAAGTTCAATCTCTGCATGAGAATAAGAAGAAAGCTATAGCAAAAAACAAGCTTTTTATTATGAAAAGAAATAATGTCAATTAACAGAAGCCAAAACTACATTGAATTCTGGGTAGCTCTGGCCCCAGTGCTGGAATATGTATATAAATCTGAGAGTCTCAGGTCTTTAGTTGAACTTCAGAACAGTCATACCGTCCTAAACTGTAGCACTGTTCTGAACTATTGGAGTATAACATCAAAGTCTAAATTATATATATATATATATATAGTCTTTAATAACGGTCACCCCTTACAGTCGGTTTTGATATCAGGCCACAAAAAGTTCGTATCAGCCGGACCTTAATTTCCCTGTACAGCCTGCTCTGTAATTATGGACATATAAGCTTGAATCATTACATTCATACGCCAGTAAAAATCAGGGCTGCTTTCACTGATACCGATAAATCTGCAGGTCCTTTTGTCCGATATTATCAGCCAGTCTATTTGGGACTGGAAAAGTAATGGGAGGAAATGAATCCTAAAGACAGGCCAGTTCCATTCGTCCTCATATGTGCAGCTGTAATAACCTACTATGACACGGTGCTGCAATCTAAGCCATTAGAGCTCAGCTCAACTTGAGTGTACAGTTTCTTGGTGTACTTTGTGTATATCCTTTTTTTTATTCTGTTACTTTGGATATGAATCTTCCATCATGACACAGCTGTTTTCTCTTTTATATGTTCTTGTCTTTTTTTTCCCCCGAGTGGATAAGTGAAACTCATGCGTTTACGAACATTGTTGTGGTGACCAATCATGTTTACTTGGTACACTTGGGTTATATTTCCTGGTTGCAACCTAGAAAGTGGACTCAAAGACTTTTCTCAAGGACCAAGGAACGCCCAGCGGTGGCAACCAAAATAGCACTGGTAGCATGTAAAATGAATATTGTTTTTGTAAATCATGTCAATCTTTCAACACTCTCAAAAACCATGTGTTAATTAACAACATACCTTTTGTGTTAAACATGTTTGATAAGGTCAGAAGATCTCAGTTTATAATTAGAACAGATCTGGATTATACAGCTAGACTACTTTACTTTTGCTACACCCTTCAGATAAGTACATAATTAAATACAGTGTTGTGCAAAAGTCAGAGATCCCCCTTCGGCTGCTTAAATTCCAGTCCAAACTGCTTTTAGGTACCAGTTCTCCATTTTTCAGATTTCAGATGTTTCTGAGGAGATTATATAGTAGATAATGCAGTTGCGTTAAGGAAGGAGAAAATCAGTAATGAAAGAACTGGAGTTTCCAAGAAAAGTAAACTGATTAAAATCTACAGAGAACATGGAAATCCTAGCAACAACCTGAAAGACCCAGTAGACCACCAAAACTGTCCCCATCAAATAAACAGCACCTTCATCTTTGAGAGAGAGAGAAGATCAAGCTCCGTTCTTGTTTCAGAACTGAAAACATCTGCAGGTGTTTCTGTCCATCCTTCCACTGTGAGAAGACATCTCAACGTTGTGGCGGTCTGAAAGGAGGTGTAGCTGTTCAAGACTTCCTCACTGAGGAAAGGAGACAGATGCATTAAACAAAGAAGCTGCTGGTGTTCTCAGAGCAATGGACGGACCACCTCAGAGTCTAGACCTCAACATCATTGAATCACTGTGTTTGGGATTATTTGGATCATGAGAAGCAGCTAAACCAAACCTTCTAAGACTGAACTTTGGAGGTGTGGCTGCAGTTTTTTGAGGTAGACTAACGCACACACACATATAGATATTTCAGTGTTACATGGTGGGCTCTGACATTTGCACCCTACTGTATGCGGTTAATTAGGTAATAAATACAAGCAAACGCTCAAATTACATCATCATGACAAAACTGTAAAGCATTGTACACCATACGTACATACCATTCGCTTTAGTGACCTATGAGTGAGTAATAATTTAAATTCACAGCAGGACGTTATCATGGCCAGCAATAACTGTGACTACATGTTCAATAAGCACAAAATAAGACACAGAAAAGCACAAAACGTCCCGTCCTGTCCCTAACTGGGCACTATGCACTACGTGTTGTTTTTTAACACCTCGGTTCTGAGAGTGGAGATGTCTGTGTGTGTGTGTGTGTGGGGGGGGGGGGGTGCTGCCTTCACAAGCTGGTGTATATATTTGTGTATTGCTTGTACATTTTCTCTCCTTCTCTTCTTTTTTGAAAGGGTAAAATAGAGGGAATCTACTGATGGAGTCAGAGTAGAGTGAAAGGGAGCGAATTGATGGTGCTTGTACTGCTGCGCAGTCTAATAGTAGAGCTTTAATCGAGCCAGGAATTTTGGTCTGAACCCGAATGCAGCCTGAGAGCTCTCGTCGGATCCAAAATATAGTCTGGTTTGAGCCCGTCGAGAACCTTCTAGAACCACTCACTTTACTAAAGAACCCTTGAAAAAATGCTTACGCTTAAGAACTTAAGAACCCTAATGTGAGTAGGCAGGACCTGTCGGGTTCGGACAAATAATTCAAGCTCTAGTCTGACGTAGTTTGGTCTCAGTTGTATTTTGTTCTTACTGTAGTTGTTGTTAGAACTGCGTATCCTGTTTTTGTAGCACTGTTTTCTAGAAAAAGAAAAGAAAAAAGTAGAAACAACATGGAAATTGTTGAATTGAATTTTTAAATTGTTAAAATCTTACCCCAAAAATTTCAATTCCTAAAACTTTCAGCATTACACATCAACTATGGGTCATTTCCTTTAGATTCACTTTATTGTTAGCAAAGTAGAATAGACTGTTACACTTTCGAAGGGCTCGTGTGGGAAAACCAAAATGTCCTTGTCTTCTAGGGACGAAGGTTTGATATTGTATGTTGCCAGTCGTTCGTCTACATCAGCCTTACAGGCTTTATCTTTGTCTTAGGTATAAAGAGGGAATGGAAAACTCCAATGTACCCATAAATTAGGACTGAATTAGGGGACCTCAGGGGTCTGAATTAGGACATCAGGGAACTGAATTAGGACCTCTGGGAACTGAATTTGGACCTAAGGGTACTGAAGTAGGATTAAATAAGAGGAATGTTGAATGTGGGCCCTTCAGAAGTTGTTCTGTAATCTGTTCAGCTCAGTAGAAATCATGTACCACTGTCTAAAGCTTTGTTAAGGGAAGCTCAGGATTCCTCGTTATTCAGGTTGTTTATCTGTGACTCCGCTGTGACTGAATGCGCTCATTTCTAAAAATAAAAACTTTGTAAGAATTCTGCTGCTCACGTGGAGTTCATTGTACTCTGAAGCGAAGTGAAACTGATCCAGCGTGTGCTGATTGTATGCATGACATATGCTTTCGTGCATGTTTTGAATTTTATCTCTTGTTTTCTTTTGGTGCTGTAAGGCTGTTTAATAGTGCACTGTTAAGCAATAATACTTATAAACTACTAATTCTAGATATTGAGTAATATCTAGAGTCTTCCACTATTTGTTATTAAGCCTTATCAAGACAGCACTAACTAATTAACTGCTTATTATGGCATCATTGCTACATCAGTAAGTAATAACCAGGGTCCAATAACCAATCTTTTTTTCTGTGTTTATTATACATAATCTTTTGCACAACATTGTAGGTGCTTAGTGCTCCATTCGTAACTTAATAAATGTTATCCAATAAACAATAGCTGGTAACTAAATGATTCAGCCCTTAACATTAACCTGCTGCTTATTACTAAGCTACTTATTACTAAGTAATAACTAGAGCTCCCTTGTATTGTTATTAAAGCTTTTCAAGCCAGTACTAAGTAATTATCTGGCTACTTATTCTTACATTACTAAGTAATAACTAGGATCTTCCATTGTGTTGTTATTAGACCTTATCAAACCAACACTAAGTAATAAACTGCTTATTACGGTATCATTACTACATCATTAAGAAATAGCCAGGGTGCTCCATCTTAGTAAGTTAAACAATAGCCTTATCCAATAAACAATAGCTGGTAACAAAATGATCCAGCCAATAACTTTAACCAGCCACTTATTTCTATATTGCTAAGTAATAACTAGGCTCTTAATTGTCTGGGTGATTATTACTACATTACTAAGTAAAACTATGATCTTACAGAGCATCAAGTCAGCACTAAGTCATTAACTGGCTGGTTATTACTACATTACTAAATGATAACTAGGCTCTTACAGACCATAAGCCTTATCTTATTAAGCAAGTAGTTAGTAATTATCTGGCTGCTTATTACAACATTACTAAATAACTAAATAACTAGGCTCTTCCACTGCAGGGTTATTAAGCCTTATTAAGCCAGCACTAAGTAATATCTGTCTGCTTACTACTACATTACTAAGTAATAACTAGGCTCTATCACTGCTTTGTTATTAAGCCTTATCTTATTAAGCCAGCACACACAGTCAAACGCACCCCTAAGGCAAAAACATATAGATAAGAAATAATAACAACGTGTGTTTGATTTTCCACAAATAGAGTAATTTAAGCAAAACTGTTGTTGTGTCTTCGGAATAGTTCATTCTGTCAAAAACTAATGTGGCAAAATGTTTGGGACCCTCGAAGAGTATTTGGTAAATAAAACCAAAACAATGTTTGTTGCTGGGGAAAAATATTTCTCGATATTGCTTTAAGTGTCTAGGAACTTTGTTGCCTATTTCCTGTTTTAGCAGAGTGGCAACATGAGGTAACCATGTAGGTGTTGTCCCTTTGTCATCCTTCAGCATGGGTAAAACCCAAGAACTCTTAGCTCAAATGAGACAAATAGATCAGGGGAATGGCTGCAGTTGAAGTGAACAGTAAGCACGAGCAGGGCCACTAAAGGTTTCACCATCTCAAAATCAACGGTGAGATGCCACCTCCATGGCCAGGAACTTTCTGGACGAGTTCCATGAAAGAAACCCATCCTGAGACCAAGACACAAAACCCAGCGTCTGAACTTTGCCAGGCAACATTGGAATTACAACCGGAATCATGTGTTGCGGTCAGATGAGACAAAAGCTGAGCTTTCTGGCTGCACACTATCGTCATGTTTGGCAAAGGAAGTGGACAGAGTACAAAGAATAGAGCCTCGTACCCATGGTGGTGGCTCTTTGATGCCTTGGGGCTGTTTTGCTGCCAGTGTCCCGGGGGGTCTTGTTAAGGTCAGTGGCATAATGAACTTCATTCAACACCAGACCCTTTTAGCTGAAAATCTGGTTGTCTCTGCCAGAAGGCTGAAACCGGGCCTTGCTTGGGTCCTCCAATATTCTGTGGTGGACATACTTGAGTTAAAGTAGGGATACCAAAGGAAACATATTCCTACAATAAAAGCAGAAGTTCCTCCATTTAGTCCTCCACTGGTGTAAAAGTACTAAAGTATTTACCTTCAAATGTACTTAAGTATGGAGGGTAACAGTATCATGATTTATTATGGCTCTAATGTCCTATTATCATCTCTGGAACAAGACTCTTAATCAGCTCAGTTTAGGTGAGGAGACTGTAGTGTCACTGAAGGAGAACAGTTTCCATTAGCTAGAACCAAGCTCTGTCCAACAGGTCAAATCAAGCTCAAAACAAAGTGACTGCTGTATCCTGATTGGTGGGCTCGCTTCATGCTTCTTTCGTTGGGACATGTTACACTTTTTTGCACATATAAGCCAAAAGGAAGGACAGATTTGGTTATAATGTAGAGGAATAAAAAGTAAAATATTAGACTTTGAAATGTAGTGGAGACACTTCAGTACAGATCCACCAACACACTACATAAGTACAGAAACCAGTTGCATTTACTGAGTTACTGTCCAACACTGCCAACAACACAATAATAATAAAATAATAATAATAATAATAAAAAGACAAAGATGTTACATGCAGTAAAACCAATTTAAGGTTTTACAGTGGTCCCTCTTGTCTCCAAACTCGAACCCAATTGGAAATCGGTGGTCTCAACTGAATGTTCTGCACGGAAGAGGTAGTCCAGGATCCCTCTGCAGTGTTCTCCAGCCTTGAGAAAGACTCTTGTCAAATGAGGCTTCACCCAGTACGGAGATTTGGGGTGCCAGTATTTTTGGAATCTGCATTATTAACAAACTGTTCGTGTTACTGCAGGAAACCTTTACTTTCTTCCAAAAATCAAAAGTTTGGGCAATAAAAGCATGAGGCTTATCCATTTGATTAAGCCCAAAATATCACTCACTGAGTAGGTGGTTCCTTTATCCGTAAATCGTTTTTCTAGAGGTGACGGTAGTTATTAAATGGCTGCTTATTACTTCATTTCTAAGCCATAACTAGAAGCAATTTTCCAGAGCACTTGTATTAGTATATTATACAAATAAAATAAAAGGAAGTATGGTAAGAAAAGACGTGGGGGTTCATTCCTGGTGTTAAGACTTGAGCATCACAACACCATATATTGCATACATTAAAAAGAAAACCCTTTCACTGTAGTTACTGCTTAATAATGTAGTAATAAGCAGCCAGTTTCATAGCTGTTATTGGCTTCATAAAGATTAATAATGGGCACCTATATTTATGATGTAAATACAAATAAACACACTCTGTAAAAATGCTTATTTTCAGTCTTAATAACGTGGTAATAAGCATCCTGTTAATTACCCACCACTGGCTTTGATAACACTTAACAACTGCATTATAAGAGCTTTATAATGTTCCCTTACACACAAAAGATGGCTCGTTTCATTTAGTGCAAAAAGATATTTATTATAAATATTCAATAAATATAGTATTAAGAATAAATAGTTTCCTATTACAATAAATAGAAATTATTAAATATTCACTATGGAAAAAAACAAATACATCAAGGCACCACATGGTCTGCATCTCCACAGAGATGTAGCTAGCTTATTCATTTTTTATATGCAAAAATATTTTGCATGCTGAGTAGTTCCCGTAGCATTTACAGGGCTGATTTGGATAAACGATGAGTGGAGAAAACAGTAGTGCGTGAGTTGGATCTTTCACATAGTCGTGGTTGTGGTCAAATAAAGAATGTTATGGAATGAGATTTAGGAAGATGACGATGATGATGATGATGATGATGATAGTAGTGAAAATGCAGGCTTATTTCTTGTACTCTCCGGCGCTGATGTAGCCAAGCGCTCTGTTGATGGTGATGGCGCGGATTTGGAAACCCTTCAGTTGTTTACACAAATCCATGCGGTCATCAAACGGGTTTTTGGCTACCCAGCTCTGATATGGGAGGAAAAGAAATGGTTAGATGTATGTATATATGTATGTATGTATGTATGTATATATATATATAGATAGATAGATAGATAGATAGACAGATGTGTATGTTTTCACATTCTCCAACACTCCAGCATGCGAAGAGCCATTTAAACATGAAACTGATTACTCCATTGTTGTGGGTTCTATACTTTGTTTTTTTTTTTATTTTAAGTTTTTTTGAAGTTTTTAATTTTAATTTTAAGTTTGAGGATATCTATGCAATCCTTCATTTTATATATATATATATATATATATATATATATATAATTTTGTTGATTTTGACACTTGACAAACTAATATACAGACTGTTTGCTTAAATTAACATTAACATGTGTTCTCTGTAGAGGGTGTGTAAACTTATTTCCACTTAGAAAATGGATGAATACATGTAATTTACCCCTTTTATGATCTATTGTGAGTATGGACAGAAAGTGAAACTTACTGTTGTCTTTGGCACCTCTGTTTTCGGCAGTAGTGGACATTCCTGTCAGGAAAAGAGGTGCACATAAATGGGTCATTCCCACAAAGGATGTTCGTAGTCATCACACAGCTAAACAATATGCATGTTCATTTTACATAATCTGGAGCTCTGTGGTTTATCTTCAAGGACTGTGGTAATGAGAATTTTGACACTTAAGTAAAGTAAAATAAAGTAAAGTAACTCAGTATAAAAGCAATTAAAGCATGCAGGTTTAGGCTTTCATTTGTTCAGCCTGGCTGTCAGTGTTTCATGAGAATAGAGATACAATATAAGCACTAATTACTCCATATAACCAGTGGAAGACAGTAACGAAGTAAATGTAAACCAATGCCTTTTTACTTTAACTCCACATCATTTCAAAGTCTAATATCTTACTGTTTACATTAAGGCCAAATCTGTCCTTCCTTTATGGCTTATGTGTGCATAATAAATGTAAGATGTTCAGACAAAAGAAGAGTGAAGCGAGCCCACCAATCAGGGTACAGCATTCGCTTTATTTTGAGCTGGTTTTGACCTGTTGGACAGAGTTTGGTTCTAGCTAATGGAACCTGTTCTCCTTCAGTGTTCTGTGCTTATGATCATTTGAATAGACGTCAGTGTCAGACTAATTAATGAGCTTCTATTAAAGACTGGTGGACTGAGGGACACTAGAGTCTCTTCACCTACACTGAGCTGATTAAGAGTCTTGTTCCAGAAATGATAACAGGACATTAGAGCCATAATAAATCATGCTCCTGTTACTCTCCATACTTAAGTACATTTGAAGGTAAATACTTTAGTACTTTTACTCCAGTGGAGGACTAAAGGGAGGAACCTCTACCTTTCCTGGAGGAGTATTTAACCTTAGGCTTTTACCACATGATTGGCCATGTACTGTCACTTTAATCTTCAATGAGCTCAGGCTAATAGTTCAGCTCAGTCATGTAGCTGCAAGCCTTCATGAAGAGCTAGAAGAATTCTAAAAAGAGCTGCTTCAGTTTTCACTCTGCTCTGCCCGCACTGTACTTTTGATTACCACATACAGTATCGTCAAAGCATTTCCCTATGTTTACTATAAGAACATGAAAGCCCTCTGACTCAAATCGGTAACCCACAGACTTCTTCGATGAATGTGGTTTAGGTTTTCTGTTCAGGGAAATGTGTTGTGGTGACTGACTGTATGCTACAGATGCGGCGGACAGAGCTTAGAAGTATTTTCCCGTGAGCATCTAGCCTTTCTAGAGATACTTAACGAGACAGAACTTTTCACAGTGGTAGGAACGTGATATCCACCTTCAAAAGCTCCCTCACAGAAAATTATTACATTACCTATATTTATATTTATATTTATATTTATATTTATATGAGACCCTTTGTTACTATAGGCAACATTGTAAAGAAATCTGACATCTGAAATTTTGCAAAGATGGGTGGCATTCCCCTTTAGGGTAATGCATTTAGAAAGACAGTGCAGCCTCTTACCTCCTGAAGAGTTTGTATAGAGCTCGTGATGGAGGTGAGGTCAGCGATGGATCGAGATTTCTGCCTCTGGTCCAGAGACTTCATGTAGTCTCTCAGCATCAGCTGGTAATACTGCAGGTCTCCTCCGATGTTCTTCAGACATTCCAGCTGCGGGGGGAAGAGAGTCAGTCATACAAACCTGCCTTCCTATGAGATCTTCCTGCATTTGAACTGTTCATGGTGTGATATCACTGACTATCATTAGCCCCTGACGGGAACCCTAATATCAGGAACCCTAAAGCAGTGTATGTTGGTCCACACTTCCAAAATTCCATAACTGCAAAGTTGCTGAATATACCGTAAGATTAATAACTGAATGAAAAGGATGGGGTCTAAAATACAATGATATTATTTGTGTTATTATGTCTTTTGTATGAATGAGTTATATTACATGAAAAGTGTTCTCACCTCACTGAATGAAGAGATGCTTTGGGCAGAACAGGTCACATGCTGTAGACAATACATAGAACACAGTGTGATGGAATAGCCACATCACTAGAGAAAAGCTGATAGGAATATATATATATATAGGAATATACTATATCATTCAGGGACATAATGCCGCAATTAAAACACATACTGAAAAAGCCTTCATCTATAATAGTGTATAATGACCTAACCTATAAAAATTAGGCTTTTAGCTGATATAGTTTTTGTTCTATCAGGCTGTTTTAAAGCTCTTACATAAGACTGATATGATATCTAGTACAGCTCTTATTATCTGCAGCTGTTATTTTATCATGCTGTTGTCCTACAAGGCTATTATTTCTCAAGGTGTTGTCCTATAAGGCTGTTATCATCTGAAACTGTATTTATCAGGCTGTTGTCCTATAAGGCTATTATTTGTCAAGGTGTTGTCCTATAAGACTGTTAATTATCTGCAGCTGTAACTTTATTAGGTAGTTTTCCTTTACGGCTGTTATTATCTAAAGCTGTTATTTTATCAGGCTGTTGTACTATAAGGCTTTTATTTGTCAAGGTGTTGTCCTAGTCTTGTGTTGACTTCCAGACACTTCTGTTCTTTCCTCTGTGCTGCTGTAACATTGTAAATTTCCCCACTGCGGGATTAATAAAGGACTATCTTATCTTATCTTATCTTATCTTATCTTATCTTATCTTATCTTATCTATAAGGCTGTTCTCATCTGAAACTGTATTTATCAGGCAGTTTCTCTATTAGGCTATTTATTTGTCGAGCTGCTGTCCCATAAGGCTGTTAATTAATTACAGCTGTTACTTTATTAGGCAGTTTTTCCTTTACGGCTGTTATTATCTGAAGCTGTTATTTTATTTTATTTTTATTTTGGCTATTGTACTATAAGAATGGTATTTTATCAGGCTGTTGTCCTGTAAGGCTATTACTTTATTAAACCGTTATCCTATACGGCTGTTATTATCTGAAGCTGTTTACCTGGCTGTTGTCCTGTAATGGTGTTACCTTCTCAGGCTATAATGAGGTTGTTTCCTCCTCTCATCACGCTTAAAGGTTTTGTATGTGGGTCCACACATTAGTTAATCTCATCACTATACAACTAATAGGCATCCCGTTCTTAGTAGCTACTTCATTTACAGACGCCACCAAACTATAAATCGTACCTGGCTGGGCTGGCACACAGCGACAGTCTGGCTGTCCGGGCTCACTTCAGCGCGCAGGTCCGTGCAGTTGAAGCCGTGGAATAAAGCGTCGCTTCCACTCTGTTCCTCCAGCGCCTGATTGCGTAAAATCCCATTAACATCCAGCGCAACTAGTCTGAACTGTTAAAAAAACCACACTCGCTGTTTCAGCACTGCAGCCTCATCCCGAGTACTTACTGCATCCAGGACGCTCTTCAGCCTGGCCAGAAGAGATTTGGCATGTTTGGTGCAGAGCTGTGCTTCCGTTCCTCTTGGCACAGCGGTGCGTAATGGACTCCCCAAAGCTCCTTCGCAAAGAAGTGCGGCAAAAACCAAATACACAAAGGTGCCTGCGCACACACAGAGGCAAATACGTAGTATTTTAGATTATTATTATTATTATTATTATTATTATTATTATTATTAATAAACTGGAAACGCAGACGGCTGACACTGTTTATCCTATGCCCGGCTATTCCAGCCAAACAGTACTAAAGTGGAGTGAATGAAAAGGAAACAGATGGTTGTACTCACTGTACATGATTTGTGATGAGTGTTATCTTCTCGATCTTCTCGCTCTTGTTGTGCCTTGCAGCAGTTTAGAGCACAGATAACTGTAGCGGTTTTTATAAGCATCCCACAGGATTGGGATTTCCCTTCGCAGACGACTAATCGCTTCGCTCCAGACGAAGAGCTCACGAACGAAACTGGAATTAACACGGCGACGGTTTCGACGGTGCCGCTCAGTGTGTAATAATTAGTTACTGTATGGTGGGGTGAGGGTGGGGGTGGGGGCGCGTAAGGGTGCATATACGTAGGATGTATGTTTCATTTCTGAACTGGTAAGACTGACGGAGCGTTACTTCAACCCGAGCCATTAAACCGCCTGTAACGAGTCCAGCCACTAGGTGGCGCATTGACACAGGCGCGCAGACGCACAGCGATGAGACGCCACCTGCGGTAGGAACGGTGCGTCACGCGTAAGCGGTCTCACTACGTTCAGGGGCTTGCCAGCTGAATCCGAGGTGTGGGTTGAGCGTGTTGGGAGGAGGAAATACATCGGTTTCACACTTCTCGAGCACTTATTGAATGTTATATAGTCTTACATCTAACTCTATACATACATCTAAATCATATTCATTCATGTCCAACAACTAAGTTTATCATGATAATACAGAACTTGTTGTAAAGAGCTGAAATGCTGTTTATATTTTAATGAAGCTCTAACAGTGATGCAGTGCCTTACATGCTGCTGTTATGTATTTGGTATATGCATTTACTATGTACAGTAAACAATTAAAAAGTGTATGCATTGGTTTTGGACCAGTTCTATTGGTCTGTTCATCATGAATATTCACAAAATTGAAAGCATAACTACAGCTTTTAAATAGTGTAAAAAAAGAGATAAACCTTTTTTGCCCAAGACAATATATATAGTGGAGGTGGCAATATGGCAGAATATATATATATATATATATATAATTTAGCTGGGCATGTCTAAATCTTTGACTGAGATATGGCAGATAAATATATAATATAAAATATAAGAATATAATATTGTGAAAAATATATTTTATCTTGGCGTGTCTAAACCTTTGACTGGTATATACATTTGACTATATATATATACGTACGTGTGTGTGTGTGTGTGTGTCTATTATATTAAATATAATACACTAAATTTTTATTTCATCCATGTCCAGGGTTTGTATATTTATTTATTCATTTGTTTGTTTGTTTGTTTGTTTAAAGAAGGGGAAAAAATACCGTACTTTGTAATGTAACTGAATGGAACCAGACTTTTTTCCAGTTAATTTTCGATCATTTTTTTTGGTTGGGTCATCAGAAAACTTACACACAATGTAAAGGACAACAGGCATTTTCAAATTATGCCAAAAACTGAAAAACGACAGAAATGTAAATATAATGTTTCAGAAAGCCGTGACTGTATAATAATAATTATACAATAATAATATAACTTAACCAGCAAAATGATCTGGACATAGCTTAGCCCTTCAGCTGTTAGACTTTATGCAGCCCGAATCTAAACTGAATGAGTATAGTAAAACTTCCCTTCTGGACAAGTTTGGTCACGATGGAGCTGCCTGATGTCCAGTGCTGTGTATAAAGCCTCACCTGCATGCTGGTCACCCTGTCGATGATTCTGCTGCCTACACAGACTCAGACTATTCCATCATAGACATTCACAGACAGGGGCATTGCACCTCAGGGCCCTGGGCACAGTAGTGTGGTTTGCGGTCAGATGCCCCTGCTAACAGTAGTCAGTAGTTCATGGTTATTTACTGTGATAAGCTCCTAGCAGTAGTCACTGGTCTTCACTGGTAACACTCACTGATTTTCACAGATCTGTTTATCGTTTTTTTCTCTGATAAGCCTCTATTAGTCATCAGGTATCATCAGTTTATCTAAATATATTTCTTTCCAGTGACAGGCTTTCTCTGTTATCTATGTACAGCACTGTTTCCAAAAAAGCTGAGATGTTGTGCAAAATGTAAACAAAACTACAATGCACTGATGTGCAAATCATTTAAACCCTATATTTCATTCAAAGTAGTACAAAGACGACATAACCAGTGGTGGACAGTAACGAAGTAAATGTAATTAGTTACTGTACTTAAGTAGTTTTTCTGTGTATCTGTACTTTACTGAAGTATTTCCATTTTGGATGACTTTTTACTTTAACTCATACCACATTTCCAACTCAAATATCTTACTTTTTACTCCACTACATTACACAAAATTTGTAGTTGCCTTTGACTTATGTACGCGCAAAAACATAACATGTCAAACCGAAACAAGCTTATTCATGGATTCTTGGCATCCATGGAAATGTCCATTTCAGGCCTGGACTACACCTGAAGGCAGTTAATGCATGATGGGGTTAGTAAACAGGTAAAACATATTGTTCCTAAATTTTGGGGAGAAAATAGACCACAATATAGAAATATGTACACATGCACGTGTGACTGGCGAGTGTGTTTTTCTGCATTTATACAAACACAAACACTATCTCCTTTTAGAATAAATTTGTTTTGGTTTATGTTTATGAACAGAGACCTACAGCTGCAGTACAGTAAAGGAAAACTCATTAGTGAACCTGTTTAAAGCAAGTTTTTATTAGACTTTAACTTGTAGCTAAGTTGCAAATAAATCTTAAACTGAAACTTGGCTTGTTTGCAAAAGGCTATTTTATAGTTCTAGCTAATGGAACCTGTTCTCCTTCAGTGTTCTGTGCTTATGATCATTTGAATAGACATCAGCGTCAGACTAATGAATGACCTTCTATTAAAGACTGGTGGACTGAGAGACACTAGAGTCTCTTCACCTAACAGGAGCTGATTAAGAGTCTTGTTCCAGAAATGATAATGGGACATTAGAGCCATAATAAATCATGCTCCTGTTACTCTCCATACTTAAGTACATTTGAAGGTAAATACTTTAGTACTGTTACTCCAGTGGAGGTCTAAAGGGAGGAACATCTGCTGTTACTGGAGGACTATTTTACCTTGGGTATCTCTACTACATGGTTTGTGTACTTTGTCCATCACTGGACATATCAAATGGGGTGGCGTGTAGTGCACATGGCATGGACGGCATTATATGAAGGTTTTGGAGCAACATATGCTGTATCCAGACATCCTGTTTTAAGGAAGGTCTTGCTTATTTCAGCATGACAATGCCAAACCACATTCTGCACGTATTAGAGCAGCATGACTCTGTATGAAAAGAGTCCGGGAGCTAAACTGAGCTGCCTGCAGTCCAGACCCGTCACCCACTGAAAACATTTAGCGCTTTATAAAGGGAAAACCACTGAAAACATGAGGATGTAAACGAGACCCCGAACTATTGAGCAACTGAAATCTTATATCAAGCAGGAATGAAAACATTTTACTTCCAAAACTACAGCAATCATCTCCTCAGTTCCCAAAAACGTACAGAAGGTTGTTATAGAAAAGATGATAAACCTGTACCAACTTTTTAAAAATCTGTTGCTGGGATCGAATGTCGATAAAATATGGATAAAAATAAAAAAAAGATTAAAAAACAATAAAATTTCTCATTTCTAACATTTGATTTGTTGTCTTTTCAATCAAATACAGGATTTAAATGATTGACATCCATCCATTGTTGGGAAAAGATGCTTTGGAAACAGTTTTATAAATAAAACAAATTTTAGTCATGTACGTTTAAAGCAACTTAAGTCAACAGCTAAGCTAACTAACCTCATATAACAGATCTTATGTCATCTTACAGTTACTGACATTAGCTGTTCATAGGTACTCGAGTATAGCTTTCCAGTTCCATTCTTCAGTGTGATTCAGTCTCATTGTAGGTACCCTCCAGATAAAGTGTTACCTACTCTTCACTGTAATAAGGCATGGGCCCCTGGCATGACGAATCTTGGGCAATATTTGACTCTTTTACTTTACCAGGAATTCTTCAAATAATGTAGAGAATTTCCCATAACCTAACGTGGCATCACCCTGCTCCACAGCGGGACAGAGTTCCTTGGTAATGTGCCTTACTTTCATTCTCTTACATAGTTTTCAGTCTCACTAATGGCTCTGGAGGGCCCCATGGACGTCTCGCTAGGTCATGCTCTACTGGACTGCTATTTTCTCTACTCCCTTATCTGGTTTGGACATATATAACCCAGTCGTCTGCCCACAGGGTGCTGATAAAAAGCTCATTTTGACAGTTTCATTTTGACTGTTTGATTCATTTGAATAACGCAGACATCTAATGAAATATTGAAATTTCAGTGGTGAATCTGTCAGGAACATAAAAAAAAAAATTAAATTAAAAAATGACTTTTGGTTAATATTTTTTATTTTTTTATATTTTTTATGGGATTCTTAATATGTATTATTCAGTATATACTGCAAATGATTCAGCATCTACTAAAATGATTCTCTATGAATTATTCAGTATCTACTATGAATTGTTCAGTAACCACTATTAATTATTTAATATTTACTATGAATGATTCAGTATCTGCTATGAATTATTCAATATCCACTACCAGTACCATAAATTATTTAATATTTACTATAATATCTACTAGCATTCAGTGTCTACTCTGGTTTTTACTAGAATTATTCAATATTTACTATTAACTATTCTGTAGCCACTATAAACCATTTCAAATTTACTATGAATTATTCAGTATTTACTATAAGTTATTTAACATATATGACGAATTATAACTACTATAAATAATTTTTTATTTTTTGTGAATTATTCAGTATGTACTACGATTTATGATATGTACTATGAGTATCTACTATGTATTATTGTGTAACTAGTATGAATTATTCAACAGCTAATATGAATAAATCAGATGTTCTTCTATAACAAGGCCCTGAATATATCTCTGATCGACTCTATTGCACAATTGCTTTTTGTTAATGCAGTGATGTAATATTATCCAGTAGTTTCCATTTCCTTTGTTCCTTTTTCACTCGTCTCTCTTTCTCTCCCTCTAACACACAGGGAACTGAAGATACCACAGCAAGCTGTCAAGCAAATAGGCATATAACAATGTTATGGTAAAATGTTTTGGTGTAAATGTGTTTATAAAAAAAGTGTTTATAGTTCTTGCAGTTGTGTTAACCGATTTTTGCATCACTGGATTATTATTTTTGTTTTTAATACCCTTTAATTAAGGAATTTACCCTTTCGTAACCTCTTAGGATGACAGTAAAGATATAATGGAATTTCTACAACGTTTGTCATGTGCCATACATACTCAAAATGTTCTGCAATCACGTTTCAATTAACGCAATAATCTAAAGTGCAGCAAAAACCTACAGCGTACAATACACGGACCTTCTTTTTTCGCACAGATGTTCATGGGAAGTTTTCTGTACTTAGCGAACAGTTAGATTTCAAATGGGTTATGCAACATAGGGTATTTTTCAGAAATGTTAATTTTATATCATTGGAATTACTATGATTTAATGCAGGTGAAGGTCAGCCAGTTTGCATTGTAATTCTGAAACCGATAGACAGCTACAGGCCTGTGCAAAAGTCAGTGACCGCCCTCCACTTACCACACTTCCAGTCAGCACAGCTGTTAGGTACATATGCTAAAACAATTTTAGGTGATATTTGTGAGGAGATAAGATTAGCCACCTGCATAAAGTGGTATAAAGAAAGTAAAAAGAAAATACAGAAAATTTCCATCTAACAACCACCAGGAACACCTGGTAGACCAGCAACAGTCTTTATCAGATAAACAGCACTTAAAGCTTTCTTCTTTGAAGATCAAGCTCTTTGAAAATCAAGCTCCACTCCTGCTTCTGAGAATATCTACAGGTGTTTCTGTCCATCCTTCCACCGTGAGAAGACACACCAACGCTATGGGTCTGAAAGGATGTGTTTCTGTTCAAGAAGCTCCCCACTGAGAAAAGCAGACACACACATCCAACAAAGAAGCTGCTGGTGCTCTCAGAACAATGCACTGACCACCCCAGAGTTTAGACCTCAGCATCACTGAATGTGCTTACTTGGTTGGTGAGAAGCAGAAAATATAAAACCAACTTCTTAGACCGAACTGAAGCTGTAATAAAGCTAAAGGGTAAAGCCAAATAGTTCTTGAGCCGCAAAGCTGAACGGAATGGCAGGTTGGGCTGGAAACTGAAATGAAGGCCGTTCTCTGAATTCTGCACAGTGTGGTGTTTAAATGGATGAGTCAGACTTGAAAACATATTTGGGACGTTGAACTGACTGACCATAGACTAAAATCCTGTAGCTCTGATTGACCCCATCCCTTAATAATGTTTATTTCAATAAAGCAAAAGATTGAACATTCAATGTTGTCACAACCAAAAACCAAAGATCATTATTGTGCTTACTGCAGGTGCATAAAACAAAATATGGAATGAGAATGGCACCACCTGCACATTGCTGAGAAAGCAAGACTACACTCACCATAAAAAGTATAATTGCACAAATAGTTGCACCCAGAAGGGATCAGCCAACAGGAATGAAACTTGGTGGGTAGGCTCACATGGTGAGACATGTGAATGGTTCAAGTTTCCTTGGCCGAGCATGTGATGTAAGCAAGGACGGGTCTTATTGCTGCACCTGACTGACCCAACAGCCACAATTGCAGGTATTCAGCGAGCAGTGATGCCCTCCAGGGGTCATCCTGTTAGTGACAGCACCATTGGCAGACGGCTGCACGACCCAGGACTACATGCACACAGACCGTTATGATGACTGCCTTTAACACCACGTCAACATCACCAAAGACTGCAATGGTATCATGCCAGACGGTCATGGAGTGGCTCAGAATGGCAGCAGGTCATCTTCAGGGACGAGTCCCGCTTTTGTCTTGGTGGAGACTGTGTGTGGAGGCACCGTGGTCAGCGCCAAGATGAACGGTTTGTTGTCACACGTCCCACGTCCAGACATCCTGGTGTCACTCCACCTTCACCCCACCTCACCATCTGCAGGAACTGTGTGAGAATATTCAAGCTGCATGGGATGGAGTATCACAGGACACCAATAGGAACCTCTACAACTCCATGCCGAGACGTCTGGCATGTCCTTCCCAATAGCATTCTAATCCCACACTTCCTTCTGGGTGCAACTATTCTTTAGGCGATGAGTGTATCTAAGGTCTGAATTCATTCATTGTTTTTTTTTAAACAAATGTTGTAGAATGATCCATATTTAGGCAGGAAATATCTCTTCACAGTTGAAGGGCAAGGCTTTACACTAGACGTTGGAACATTGCTGTGAGGATCTTGCTGCATTCAACATTCACAAAAGCATTAGTGAGGTCAGGTACTGATATTGGATGAGCAATTCTGGATCAGTCCAACTCATCCCACAGCTAACGGATGGAGCTCGATCACCCCAGAGAACGTAGTTCTACGGCTCCACAGCTCAGTGCTGGGGGGGCTTTATACTCCTAGCATTGAGCTTGGTGACCTTAGGTTCAAGTGCACCAGCTCCAGAACTTTCCAATCTATTGGTCAGTATGTTATTCGATGGACATTACGCAAGCTGTCTGGACATAACTGGATACATAGTGTCCATAATGATTGACAGGGTTAGTTTCTGAGGGGATGTCCACATCTCTGACCCTGATGCAAGGACAACTAAGGGACTCGAGGCAACAGCCTCTACTCTTTTGGGAAGGCTTTACACTAGATTGCTGTGAGGATTTGATTGCATTCAGCATTCACAAGAGTGTTAGTGAGAACAGGTACTGACGTTGGAGGATTAGTTCTGGATCAGTCCAACTCATCCCACAGCTAATGACTCCAACGCTCAATGCTGGGGGGCTTTATACCCCTAGCTTTGAGCTTGGTGACCTTAGGTTCAAGTGCACCAGCTCCAGAACGTCCCAATCTAATGGTCAGTATGTTTTTTGATGGACATTATATGAGCTGCCTGGACACATCTGCATACATAGTGTACCTAAACTGACAGGGTTAGTTTCTGAAGGGGATGTCCACATCTCTGACCCTGATGCAAGGACAACTACGGGACTGGAGACGATGGTTTGAAAGTGAGAATGACAAGCCCACTTTCTCTGAGCTTAGGATACTTTCACCACATACCCCCCCCACCCCCCGACATTAGCTGCTCATAAGCGCTGATTGTTCAATTAGTAATCACAATTTCTTCAAATGTCAGTTTCATTTAGCATTTCATTTGCTGCTGCGTGTTGTTTTGATCAGTGAGGTTCCTCAATTTCAAAACTGACTCATTTATCTCAACCACAACTAAATTTACTCATGAGCTGTCAACAATCTGAAGCCGACTTTATGAATGTGACTAATAGATGGAGTTCTGCACTGCAGTGCTCTCACGAAGAGCTTCATCATTTCATGGCTCTGGTTGTGGTTAATGATAGTAAAGAATACAGAGAATGCAGCATGAAGGGGAATTTACTGTCCAGGAGAAGAACGACCCCACAAGAGCACCTCACTCTAAGCCTCGAGCAGGAGTTGCCAAGGGACAGACTTTATTAAAATGGTTAGATTCATCATCAACATCAAAACAATTCGCTTTCAGCTTATTTTAGCAGCAATCAGGTATGTTTTATTTGAGTCAGGTCAAGACAGGTGGTCTTTATTGTCTGTCTTCAATAAACTAATATTCATGGGAATGATATGTTGTTCTTCAGGAGACCCAGTGCGGAAATGCAATAATAGGGTATAACAAAGCCCTAACTGAGCCCTTAAGTGATCTGGTTCCTCTGGGCCACAGTGTACATGTACAAAGTGCCCCAAGTCTCATAAATATGCGCTGTATTTCACCAGATTTCTCTCCTCTCCATGTAAACTGGGAGGTCCTGATCTTGGGTAGGCATCCCCTAAACCATCACTGGCTCCGCCCACACAAAGCATTTTTTCAGTCAGAGAAACTTAGCAAGCTAAAGCTAACCAGCACCAAAAGCTAGCAACCTACACCACCCGTCTGTAGCTGCCTGTCGCCCATCGATTCCTTTATCCATACATCAACATTGTTCCTTCACATCTGTCCATCCATCTGTTTGTCTGTACCTTTTTCCGCTCAGTTAGCGTCACATCATTAGCCACGCCCACACAGCGCTCAGATAGATGTGTTCAGCAGTTTCTAAAATGTGTTTTATATTAGATTTATACTTATTTATATTTACATCATATGTATATCTTATATTTAAAGCTGGAAGTAGTTTATTTGTAAAAAAAAAAAAAAAAAACGGGAAGTGTAAGCTAGTCTTCGAAAAAAATGCAACTGGAAAAAAAACACCCCTTCTTTCTGGTATTGGCAAGAGAGCGTTGGAGAGAGGTGCACCGTTCAAAGTCTGTATAGACTAACAGAAGATAAATACTGTACCGTGGGCTATTTTGTCAAGAAACTCAGAATTACAGGTCTGGACCACGCTCGGGTTTATTTCCACACTTCACCTCGCTAGAAACTGACCACTACGCCCACCCGTATTCAGGCTCTTCAAAATAAAAGTCCTTTAAAAGCGAACCTAATCGAGTCGGACATTTGTTTTCCCTGTATACCTAACTACTTACAGCGCAGCATGGAGACGCCACAATACCCCCAAACAGCACAGCTCAGAACTACAATGCAGACAGACGACACACAAGATAAACACAACTAGCTCGCTTACGCCTACAACTTAGCTTCACATTAGTAAGTTCACATTAGCAACAGACAGAGCGACAAGCAACCAGCCATTTCCTGAGGGAGTCTGCGATTTAGCGACACATCGACGAATCGAATTGAGATTTTCTTAAGATTATCACCTTTATGCAAATGAGTTATGACGCAGTGAAGCGACACTGACAATGACCGGCTCCCACAAATTATTCGGACCAATCGTAGACCCGGGGGTCCGAGGGTCCCCAAGCTCCTGCTCTCTGAACTTTTGTTCCTACCAGCAGCACTTCCGTTCCTACTCCCAGTGGTGTAGTGATAAACGTGGAAGAGAAGCTCATAACCGCTGTTTGTTCTTTTCCCAGTTTATGTGACGCGTTTTTGTACATATACATTTGATGAAAAATGTGGAAGAAAGTAGCGGATATTGTTGGTGTCTCTGGGGGGTAAGGTCACTGGATAGCTAGCTAGGTTAGCCAGCATGCTAACCGGCCTATACAGCTAGCAAGTGTGAATGTCGGCCGTATGACGTACTTCACACCAGCGGAAATACAAGTACACGAGCAGAGCATGTGCAGGTGGGCAGGTACGTAGATGGATGGGCAGGTAAACCATCCAGTCATTTCAATTGTTTTCTTTTTATTGTCAGTACATTGGGTTTATTGATGACTATCAGGATGTAAAGAAGTACAAAAAGTGTAGCTACAACAAAACACACACTCCAGCTTTCACATTCAAGCGTTTGCTGGATGTTTAATATCATACGAACATTTATGACATTTTACTCCGGGACTTTAAGTGGGGCTCCCATTACAGCTGTTCACTCTTGTAATCGGCACTTTCCACAGAATTTCTTTGCTTGATCTAACAAGCTACAAATGAGGAATAATTCATATAAAAATGACAAGCTTTCATCATCAGCGGTACCTATGACTTACATGGGCTGATGGGAAATTCCACCGACTTTTCCAAATTTCTGCATAATTAAGTGGTTGAAATGTAAACACAGTCATTCAGAGTGGTTTGGCGCGAAGTGCACTGTTATAGAGAAACCTACTGAGTCAGAACTATCCACAGTAGTGGTGATAGTAACCCATTCATGGTTGAAGGGTACACACGGGGTGTTGTGAGGCAAAGGTTGGGGTTTGTGCTTAGGTAAGAACAGAATCTACACACAATTCTGCCATTTAGAACAGCTCTTAAATCGGAACCCTGTGGGTCTGTATGATCATCCACATTTCATCCACATTTTCATTTCCCTTAGTTTCATAGTGGTTACTGAATCACTGATAGCAGTAAATACAAACTCGTAAGCGTAATAACTGAATACTAAGCCTGTAGATTAAAGATCTGAACTCTATAGTTTCTTAAAGCATTTTTTTTGTTTCCATCAGCTTTATTTATGCTTATTGATTAATTAGTTACGTAATTATTCATAAACACCAGGTACACAGTACTAATGTACAGAGATGAAAAACAGCGTCACCGTCGGAGCAAAATTGTAATTTTACTTTAAAAAAGTTTTTAAAAAAAACGTTCATAACCTCGAAGGAAACTTAATGTGACAAGATTTATTTTCAGGAAATGTAGAATATTTTCTGTTGGTCATTTAACATGAGGTCATAGCAGGTCAACTGGAATTTCCATGTGGAAAAAAAAGACAAACTGGAAATAGAAAAGGAGATAAAAAGGTTTTCTCCCAACTGCAATAATACAAGCCTTTAAATCAGAGTGTTCCTCCTCTTCCAAGTGCTCATAATAATAATAATAATAATACAAATAACAAAATAAAACAATAACAAAATGCACTCTAATACTATTTAATCAGATAAAACAAGGAATGTTTTTTCCATTATAATCACTTTCTTTCTTTCTCTTTTTATTTGTTTATTTATTTGTTTGTTTTTATTGAACAGTAACAGTTAACACCTCAGTTTTTTGACTTTGGTAATAAAAGTACATTCCTCACTTGATTAACTAAATAAAGCTTTATTAGTTTCATTGTAACCACTAAATAATTGATAGTAATTATCGAATAATTAGTTATTATTCAGAAAATACAATTCAGAAGATAAATAAGTTAATGAATGAATTAATAAATAGTTAAATAAGTAAATAAATAAACACACATACACACACACATACATATGTATTATTGCTGTCGGAGCAAAACCTCATATCTCCGAAATGTTAACTTTTTCAGCAGAGGGGTTTCTGGGGTGTAAGAATGGAGGTGATTGTGGTGCAGTTCAGTGCTTACTGTTCTCTGTGACTATTATTAATCATATCTTTTGTTTATATATGTTTATGAATACATACTTTTTGTTCATATGTGTAACTCATAAGTTATCATGTCTTAGAGTTAAAGCAAATATATGCACTGAAGTATATTAAAAGTATATAGTAAGTTATTAAGTTATATTAAAGTTACTTTAAAATACAACGGTATACAAATACTTGTTTCTCCCTGTAATTCATGGTAAGTAGCATGCAGTTAAAAAGCATCTCTAACCGCTCATTTTGCAGTGATATCTGTGGTTCAGTAGAGTGAGAAATCATAGCTCTAGCCCGAAGCCTTCCTTCAATCAAATTCTGGGGGGTTACATGTCACTGTGAAAGACTGAGCACATTACTCAGAATCTGAAAACCAAAGACCAATTAGCAGTGCACTCTCAACAGTGACTGAATGCCTTTCATGAATGATTTAATGCATTTCATTCTGTTTATTCCAGAAGGAATCTTTCAAGATACCAAATCAAGATTATTTAGACAGATTGGTCCACACGGTGATGGACTGTCACCAGAACGTTCTGTTTTCCAGCCCTATTGTAAGAAACAAGGAACTGCACAGCCCCCCTCCTCCTCAATGTTAGCCTTAACAGCTGTTTACTTTCCAGTCTAGAGGAAACATTGTGAGTTCAGCATCTTCATCCCTTTACTCACCAAGAGCATCAGTGTGCAATGTGCTTTTTGGTATTGATTGTTGTTTGCGCAAGTGGCAGCGGTAGTCATAACGATCACCTGAGAAGAAGCTTCAGCCATTGTTGCGTTTACTCTTCCTTTCATTGGCTACCTGCCCTTAAATGACTTAACCCGGAGGAGGACCTTCAACATGATTGACACAAGGTTAGAATACACTGTCAGGGCAGCAGTGCTACTTCTTCATCCTCTCATGTTGGACTGATCCGACTCAACGCTACAGTGACTCAATATCTCCTCCAAAGGTGCATTACTAGACAGGATGGGCCGGGGCTAGCTGTTTAGCATGCTAAGTTCAGTACATATCCCTGCAACACGATACACAGAGATCATACGGTCAAAACTGTCCTTACTTCACATTCTGTTGACAGCTTTAACTAGTTTCAGTGGGTTTCTTATGGCACCATGGTACTCATCATGGACATCCTTTTGCACTTCCTTCAGATGGTGGAAAACACGCCCACAAAGCAAAGCTAAACTAGGCATAGCAAGCACAATTACAGAAGCAGCAAATAAGTAGATAAAGCTGGACAGAGGATGTCCAAATGTGCTCCACTAAAGGCTGGCTATGATGTTCAAAATGGCCATAAATGTTCCGAGGAGGAAAGGGGCTCACCACCCCCATGCTTGGGGTCACAGGGTCAGGGACATTTTGGAAATTAAGTGGTCCCTCTGCTTCCACCAGCACAGTTCTAGCTGGTGGCTAGAAACCAGAAGGTCATGAGTTCAAAATCCCACCACTGAGTGAGTATACATGGCTGTGCTGCCCACAGGCTGGACATACTCAGGCAGCAACATGACAAATTTCCATTGTAGGCTGAATAAAGTACACCTCCTCTTTGCAACACATTGGTCAGAAGTCGATTTGATGCATATACTTTCAGCAGCCAAGAAAGGAGTGTTAGGAATTACAGCAAAATCAGCAACTAAAGACGAGGTCACTGGAACGGTATCGTCGAGGTCAGCTGAGCAAAACTGCTGAGGACAGAAAAATTACCAGTGCTGTGAAGGAAAAAACCTAAAACAACTCCCACTGAAAGTGTAAACAACTGCAAAAGTGTGGGGAGAGTTCGCTTTGAGCGCAAATAGAGCTACAGCAGTCTTCTCTTTACCTTCATTTGGAAGGTTGAAGAACGTGTGGGGATTCCACCAAATCAGGATGGGCGTGGCTAGTCTGGGAACAACTTTAGGGGCTGCATTCTGATCAAATCCACCACTAGCAAGGGTACGCCCCCCCTCTTAAACCCACCCTCAAAATCAGTTCCTCTAGTCCATCCTCTTTAAGTCAGGTGTATGATCTATGACACAAGTACAAGCTAGCTAGCAAAGCACTACTGGTGTCAGTCTGATTTAGCCACCTGTAAGCTCTGGCTCAGGGGACAAAACTTCGTCATATCATAACAAATGCCACACAGGAAATCATGGCAAAGAAGTGAAATTGAAATGTGCTGTAGGGGTGTTTGGGGAAGGACATTCATGTCTTCTGGGGATTTGTTCTGCTGGGGAGCCACCAGGTTTGGTTGGTGACTGGTTGGTGCTTCAGCCTGGGAAGAACTGGAGAGTTGGGGTTGGGTGTGGACATGCCATGGTTCTTACTTTACGCCCAACATAGAGCTGGCTGTTAGTGTTCTGACCATGTGTAAGGCAGGTTGTGGCTGAGTACAGCCCTGAATGCACTCCGCTTATACATAGCTGAGTTCCCTTCCTGTTCAGTAGTGCTACATTTGGTCCTCGAGAAGGACAGCTACAACAGTTTTCAACCCAAATTATGTAGGTGACATTTTTGCTGTATGTAAAAATGACTCATATCTACACCCTTAACTTCAGGTTCAAGGGCTAGTGACAACGTTAACGAGCGCACCAGCGCCCCCTACTTTGGGCGCTGCTTTCATGAGGCTCTGGAATGGTTTAGGAATTTTGCAGCCCCCAACGGTTTTGCAATTTGTCCCCACATGAACATCTCAAAAATCTCATGGTTGTCGCTGGTGCTAAGTCCACAGAACTGCTGCAACTCAGATGGAAACACAACATATACTGTATTACCGTGTTCACGAGAAATTCGTCAGGCCTCGCTGGGTGCTTTACTGTACCTATGGGCAAAACAACCCAAGTAGCTGCTCGGTGGGGAAAAGTGGAAAGTTCTGGACTGGCCAAGCCGATCTCCCAGTATACAATTCAAAACAGACTGAAGTCCCTGAAGCCCAAACAGAAACTGAAAACTGGCTTGGCAAGCAGCCCAAGAAAAAAAAACACCTTTGTACGGTGTTTACATTCGTGGGCTGCGGACTCAGTACCGTTTCTGGGTGCAAGACAATCCAGTCTGAACCTCAGAAGCCTCAGAAGTTTCATGCTGTTGTATCATCGCCCCTGTATATATGAACATTCGTATTTATACGTTCAGTGTATACAATATAATATATATTCTATTCCCCCTACTGTGTATATATGACATGTATTAAGAGTATATATGATTCATTGACTATTTATATATATGGATAGATATATGATATTGACTGTATGTGTGATATACATTACATACAGTATATATATATATATATATAATGTGATATTTACCCTCTGGGTGTAAAGGTGACATGCATGATATATAAACTCATTGACTGATTGACTGTATACATACATACACACACACACACACACATATTTATACTGTATATATGAACATTTATATTTACATTTATTTATATTTACATATTTCCCCTATTGAGTGTATATATGACATGTTTTAAGTGTATATATGACTCATTGACTATTTATATATATGGATAGATATATGATATTGACTGTATGTGTGATATACATTACATACATTACATATTATATAAATTACATATAGTCAATGAGTGTATACAGTATATCATATACACAGTCTATGGTTCAGCTCCTCCATGACTGTAGCCTCTCGCTCTCTTTCACACGCCTGGTGGATTCTTGCTACGGTGGAGGTTCTGAAGGGGAACTGGAGCTCCACCAAGCTGCTGCTTCGGTTAGCTTGCAGCTAGTTCCATAGTTCTCCTGTGAGCACACGCAGCTGTAGTCTGCTGAAGTAGCTGAAGGTGGTGCGCTAATATGGGTGAAGGGTCAAACTAGGCAAACACATTATCTCATGTATCCCAGTGCTTATGTTTAGCTAATATATGGTGTTAACCTGCTTTAATATACACCCGGCACAAAAAACAGATAGACATTTTAAACACACCACCTCATGCCACAGTATATGAAACAAAGTTTTTATTTTTTTATTTTACATATTTGTACATAAACATTTCTCTCCTGAAATAAAGAATCTGAATACAATATGATGAAAATGATATTAACACACTTATTTAAAATGACTTGTGTCAGAGAATCAACATTCACAAAATGTTGAATACCGATTAGAGTGAACATATTACCAAAAGCTACGACTTTGACTACAAGGCAGGCATGTTTCCTTTAGACTTTTAGCACCTTCAAATGAAAGTTTCAGTTGAAAACTACCATTTGTGCAGAATAAAAACAGGCCGACTTTTAAAATACTGTCCAACTTAAATGTTTTTTTTTTCTCAGCAGTTAATCCTTATTTTCTTTATACAATGAGTTTTTTTAGCTTTTATATCTGACTTTCTACTAATTTCTCACTATGGTTTTTTTCTGCCATTTTTTTGTATTTTGACAGTTATAATTGACTGGCAAATGTAAAAAGTTAAAATTAAAAACTATTAAGAAGCAAGGCCAATCACTGCACAGAAAGCCAGGAACAGTATCCGAGACTCACACTTTGTTTTTCGCCTGTCAGGAAGTGCTCCATCATTTTGTACAACCACAGAAGCAAAAGAAAAGTGGCTCTTCTCTGTATTGACGCCTTGATGGTGGAGGGGAAGGGGGGGTTAGGAGGTTTTGCGAGTCGGGCTCATTTGGAGAGGGTCTTCTCAGCCATGTGTTTTTGCTGGCTCTCAGCATGCCTGTGGGCAAACACACAAATACTCAGAGTCAGACATCAGTTCTAATGTTTTAAGGCTGTTAGAATATTTATGACGTCTTGTCGTTTTTCCACCAGAAAGTTTTTCACTATTCATAAAAGCCCCTTAAAATACTTCACACACATCCTGTTGCACTCTCACAGGCCACTTTATAATAAAGAGCCCAGATTCCCCAACCAAGACTCAAACCCAAGTCCTTCTTACTGTGAGGCAACAGCACTACCCACTGCATCACCGTGCCCCCTCAAACAGACCTATTATGACTAATAGTCATGAATAAACTGTTATTCCATTTTAAATACTTTGGAAAACTGTATTCATATTGGTATAGAGTAACAAGGAGAGTTCAGTACATAGACCTGACATACCATGAACCTCAAACACTATTGTTCCTCCTTCAAATACAAAGCTATGGAAGACCGTTTCCGCCACTTAAAGAAAATAAAAGGCCATACGGTATCTCATAATTATGACTTACTATCTCATTATTATGACTAGCATCTCAGAATTATGACTTAGCATCTAATAATTATGACTTACTATCTCATTATTATGGCCTAGTATCTTATAATTATGACTTACTATCTCATTATTATGGCCTAGTATCTTATAATTATGACTTACTATCTCATTATGACTTATCATCTCATAATTATGACTTACTATCTCATAATTATGACTTAGTATCTCAATTATGACTTACTATCTCATTATTATGACCTAGTATCTTATAATTGACTTACTATCTCATTATGACTTATCACCTCATAATTATGACTTACTATCTCATTATTATGACTTACTGTCTCATAATTATGACTTAGTGTCTCAATTATGACTTACTATCTCATTATTATGACCTAGTATCTCATAATTATGACTTACTATCTCACAATTATGACACTCTCATAATGATGACTTAGCATCTCATAATTATGACTTAATATCTCATTATTATGACTTACTGTCTCATAATTATGACTTACTATCTCAATATTATGACTTACTATTTCATGATTATGACTTAGTATCTCAATTATGACTTACCATCTCATAATTATGACTTACTGTCTCATTATTATGACTTACTATCTCAAAATTATGACTTATATCTCAAGTATGACTTGCTTTCTCATAATTATGACTTACCATCTCATAATTATGACTATATGGCCTTTATTTTCTTTAAGTGGCGGAAATGGGCTTCCATATAAAGCATTGCAGTCAAACGTGCAGAAACCTTTTCATGTCTCCCAAGATGTTCATCTTTAAACACTAGACTGAAGTTGGCTTCCTATTCTTAATCCAATGTTCTGGGCCACCTACAGCTTGTACAGGCTCCAGAATGTAACTGTGGCACCACTTAAGGTGGAATGGATAATTTACATAACAAGCTGGTGAACAGGAGGTCAACTTCAGCTCCCGCATCTTTAACAAGATCCTGGAGAGCTTTAATTCAGAGTCTGCACATTTCACTCCGGACTGTTTCTCAAACTCTTGCACAATATGGAGCAGCTTCACTCAGCGTTTAACACCGAAGAGACAGAAAAGAGGAGCAGCATCGTTCTTTTGTCTGTGTTTGTTTGGAGATGATGCCTCTGTGTGATCATCACGGTGTCTTGATGTAAACCAGCCAATCAGATCAGAGCTCATTAAATTATTCATCAGCCCTTTGAAAAAGGGAAAACATTCTAGGCCCAAATTACATGAAAGCATGCCGCAGCTTCTCATTAACACCACCATGTCAATGTCACTGCTGCGCCGAGACCAAAGAATATCTAGACCGCTGTCGAGCGGTCGTGTGGTCAGAAACCTATAAGGCAGTGGCCAGTGAGAGGAAGCACAATGTAGGTGTTTCCAACAAAGCAGACAATAAGTAATGTGCAATACTGGAACAGACAATGCAATCCTAAGTGTGTTTTGGGAGTGCCCCAACTGTGAGTGGCCTCTGATCAGATGTTTTAGTAGTGACAGCTGATGTCATCGGCCTTTGCCTCAGCTCTTCCCCCACCCTCTTCCTTTTGAACGATGACTTTTTACTATGGCGTTCTGCCTCAAACCACATAATGCTCCATACTGCATTTGCCTCAGCAATGAAAACCATACTACACGCCTGAGCACTTATGATCTAACTGTTAACCGACTGGCTGTTTACAACCTACAGTCAATGACATGTCATCAGCTGGGTTACATGGAGGAAGCAGTGCAGGCAAAGAGAACAACAAAGCCCATTGTAATCACCTGGTCAGATCCTCAATGTCCACTAGCATGGCGTCCTGCTCCATGTGAAGCTCATCTCTGATCAGGAGCAGCTGCACAAGCTCTTCGTTCAAGCCTGCGCACAACAACAGCCAAAACACCAGGATGTCAGAAATACATGTCTGTTAATCTATACATACAATAACGTGTACAATGTGTATTTGAATGTTACAAACTATTCAGCAAAAGGTATTTTTTTTTACGTTTGTGACCAAGAAGTAAATAAAAATGATATATAATATGCTGTAATGATCTGTTCGCATTATGTTTTGTCAAGTTAGCCGCCTTGAGATTTGCTTCTTTTGAAATAATACTGAACTCTTAACTGAACTGAAATACTAAACTACTTTTTGAGGTTTACAGCTTTAATATGCACTCATCATCAAAACAATAGTTGCACAAATAGCTGCACCCAGAAGGAATCAACCTACAGAAATGAAACGTGGTGGGTAGGTTTGACATCAGGGGGACTCGTCACCGAAGATGACCCGCTGCCATTCGGAGTCACTCCATGACAGTCTGGCACAACACCACTGCAGTCTTGGGCGACACTGACATTATTCCAGACTGTCATGGAGTGACTCAGAATGGCAGCAGGTCATCTGCAGTGACGAGTGCCGCTTTTGTTTTGATAGAGACGACCAACGAATCTGTGTGTGGAGGCACCGCGGTCAGCGCCAAGATGAGCAGTTTGTCGCCACGCGTCACATGTCCAGAAGGCCTGGTGTCACTCCACCTCCACCCCTACGGCACAATCTGCAGGAACTGTGTGAGAATATTCAAGCTGCATGGGATGGATTATTGCAGGACACTATTAGGAACCTGTACAACTCCATGCCGAGACGTCTGGCATGTTGCGTTAGCAAACATGACAGCCTAACACCATACTGAGAGACACTACTTCTGTATGTGTTAATAAATATTGATCATATCAGTCTAAATTTATCATCGTTTATTGTTCCTGGTAACCTTTATCTTCCTTCCCAGTAGCACTGCAGTCCCACACTTTCTTTTTTCTAATTCTATATTTAATTCTAAGTTGTCTTTGAGGAAACTAATTTGCCGTATAACGCGCTGCATGTGCAAGATCATGGATTAAACTAAATGGATAAAATTTAAGCCAAAGCTTTATCGCAAAACTGCCATAAAACAATCTCAGACGTCAGGCAGCGTATTCATAACCATTTCATGTAATAAGCTTTTGCAGGTGGACATCTGGTTCCCTTTACCACCACTGTGAACTATTCTTACTCTCAGTCAGTTTCCCAAAGATGAAGCGTTTCATACCAACTACTCTGGATGATGATGTTTACATTTCAACAGTTCAATCATGTTGAAATTATGTCATCGTTTATGACAAAAAATCAACAAAAATGATATATAAATATTATTATTAAAGTAAAAGTGTATTAAAAGATTCTTTACAGAATGGGGCCTACAAAGGGGGCCTATTAGCTCATTTACAGCGTTCATAATTGTGTCTACTAGAATACCCTCTCTCTGAAACGCTTTAAGCCACGCCTCTCAAAGAGTACAGTGTGCTCTAAATTGGTCAGCTTGCTTACTCTGTTCTGATTGGTCAGCTGCCATAGTGGTTGAAAGCGGCAGCACCACCCTTACAGGCATTGAAAGTGGCACCACAGATGGCCAATAAGCCCTGTGTTAAGATTGCTCCGTCTTGTACCAGAGAAAAGGGCTGGAATTCCAACGAGGTGTTTCAGGCAGCTGAGAAAAGTGGTTTCTGTGGGAGGGAGTTTCTCCCTCTGGCATGAACTTTGGTCTTTATAACTCTGCAGACCATTTACATGTACAAAGAGCTACACAACACACTAAAGGTGGGGGAAGAACCGGAAATGCATATTTGATCCTCTTTAAAGTTTACAGCACTCTGTATGGCGAACAACACAGAAAACAAATATAAATCAAAACAAACTATATCAGCTTTATAAATAACATTGTGCAGCTATAAAAATACCACATATACACAAACTGCAGCTATAACACACTGGATGCATGAGAATGATTGACGTGAGTGACAGGATCCATAGATTGAGAAGAGGTGGTACAGTGCAGTGAATGTCTCGTTCCATGTGTGGAAAATGGCTCCAAAGCAGATGTTAATGATTGGCTAAAAGGAGAGACTGCATTTGGGCGTGCCAAAGACCATAGTGTGAAGGAAGTAGCTGAATCTGCAGGTGTATGGAAGTGTACGGTCATACAGGTCTACCAGCAGTGGCTAAAATCCCAGTCTACAGGGAATTCTCCTCGGAATTGTGCCAGGGAAGGCATCCACCAAATCTGGCCCAACTGCACAATTCCTTGATACGAGAGTGCCTGAACACTGATGTGGCCTACATCCAGAAATGTGTCCAGTACATGCCAAACCCAATCACAGCTGTTATTGGTGCTTGTGGAGGTAGTACATGCTATTAGGTACGTTTCAGTCACAGGTGACTCTTTTTTTATTAGCTCATTTATTGCTGGTGTATAATATTTAATAATGCAATAAATGTAATGTATTAAAGGAAGCTAGTATATTGATCACATTTGCTATCAGCTAACTCTTTCCAGCTAAAAGAATATTAGCATTAGACCGACTTCCTTTAAATGTCAAGCCACAACCTACTATTGATTCTTGAGATCTGACTGTGCTGACAGGTGTGCTGTGGTGTACTGTGGTGCTTGGAAGGGCTGAGCAGTGCTTTCGGTAGTGCTTTTAAGTAGAGCTTTAGGTTCAGCACTTTCATTCCAAAAGTATCATAAGGAATAGAAATTGTGTTATTATAATATCACCCAGCTCTAATACATGTCCTTCAAAAGTGTCCAGTGTGCTGCAGTTCTTGTTGTTCATTTCAACAGACTGCCCTACACTGTGAGTGCACTTACTCTCGATCTGTGAGTGGAGGTCATTGACAATGACCTGTAGCTGGCCGAGGGTCATGTCTCGCAGATCTGTGGGCTTTAAGCTCCTCTTCATCAGACACTCGCTGATGTGTGGCATATGGGGAAGCTGCAAAATCACAAACAACAAAAAGTCAGTTAGGAGACCTGAGGCAAAAACAAATGAATACAAGCCAAGACTGCACAACTCTCCAACTCTACTGCTTCCGGGTTCTCCTCTCACCTCCAGCCTCCCGACTCCATTCCCCACAATCCACCGCAAAGTGATGCCACCGTCACATACCCTCCGACACCCAATCACGGACTGTTTTCCCGTTCATCCTCACCAGAATTCTAATCAGCTTCACCTGTCTGTCATTAAGTCTGTTTGCTTTTAAACCCCAGTTTCAGGCTCAGGTACCTCTCAAGGTATTGTCACTCTTGTGCGTACTGAGCGGTTCTCTACTGTGTGTTCTCGTTGGTTTTCTTGGATATCAATCTGTTTTGTACTTTGCTTTTGTTCGCTGGCTGGATTGCTCTCTCGTTTTTTTGACTTTGTGCTTGGTTTCTGGTTTTCATCTCTGCCTTGCCCTTTGGTTATGTTTGCCTGATTTCTGCTGTTGAGCCATTCCGTCCAGACCTATATAAAACTGGTTTTGCTTTTAGCTCTGCACGCGTTAAGTCCATTCGTTGTCACACTTATTTGCTGTATTTAACATATTGGGGGAATAAAAAATATGTGGCATAACGTTTGCCCAAGCCTCATTTTATGTTTTATTTTCAATAAACTAATTAAACACTAATTGTGCATTAATAGGCACAGTGCACTGTAGGACGTGCTAACTTATATTCATTTACAAAATCAACAAAAATAGAGCAAAGTAGAGATGCGGTTCTCAAAGAGATGACAAAATGTGAAAAAATCCAGGGTACATAGAGAGCTCATGACAGACATGTTTAGTTGTTGCTTGAATATCACTGGAAAAGGTCTTTTTACAGTAACTGACCTGCTCTTCTTTTAACATGAAGTATCTTATCTCACAATATCATGCCCAACTCTTGTCACCTCACACGTAATTTTTCTCTCCAGTCTACCGTTTCTGTCCACCGTGAACACATCTCGTTATTACTGGGGTCTGAGTCAGTGCCAGATATTATTCATGTTATTAGAACCTGAGATTTTCCCATCATCCAGCAATGAATTCTAAGGTACCGTAACAGCATTGGTCACTGCGTCCAGTGGACTTTTGGCTTCAGAGAGTTGACCTTTATCCAGCTAAGTATAACCACCTGTATGATAAATGGCAACAAAATGAAACTGTGTGAGGAAGAGTCAGACTTGTGGTTAATTCTGATCATGGAAAGACTGTCATATCAAAACCGCCCAACGCTTTTTCCTTCCCTGTACAGCAATAATGCTGAAAATGCCAGTTGCTCTTTACATCTGCCCTCACAACTATATATATGGTTGATATATATGTATATATATATATATATATATATATATATATATATGCTCCACCAATCACACACATTCCATACATTCCATAAACAGCACACCTGATTTAACTTAATGAAGATAAACCAGGTGTGGATGATTACTTCAAGCAACATTGGTCTTCCTCAAGGGAGGCCTGGAAATGGTTAAATGTATTCATGTATCTTTCATCCATCCATCCATTTATCATCACCCATTAATCTTTATATCAATCCATCCATCCATCCATCCATCCATTTATCCACCTATCTATCTAAATAACCATGCCATCAATCGATGAATCCATCCATCTATCCAGTTGCTCCCCACCTACCTATCCATATAGATCCATCCAGCCAGCCACTGATCCATCCATCCACCCATCTATCCATTTATAGTCCATCCATCCATTGGCCACCTATCTATATATCCATCTATCCACCCATGGATTTATCATCTACTTATATATCATTCCATTCATTCATCCCACAATCGATCCATCCATTTATTATCCACCTATCAATCTATATATCAGTCCATCCATTCACCCAACAATTCATCCATCCATTCCTCAATCCATTTATTATCCATCTATCCGTCTACCCAGTTCCCACCCACCTACCCATATACATCGATCCATCCAGCCAGCCATTGATTCATCCATCCACCCATTATCTATCCATTTATCGTCCTGTCATCCATCCATCATCTATCCATCCAGCCACTGATCAATCCAGCAATCATCCATCCATCCACCCAGATTTAGCAGTGAAATCCAAATCCAACCCAGTGCCAGCCACACCTTACTTTTCTAACCTATCCGCTGATACTCTGTCTTAATATGAAGTTATTCTCCGGTGCTGATCTACAAGACCATACGACACTGTATGGCATAAGTTAAGCAATAAAAATTAAAAAAGTACAGACATAATTAAGCGTCAAGATGCTAGGGGTCCATGCTTGCAGTTAACAGTGTGGCATACAGTGTCAGAAACCACATCTTCCTCCACTATTTGATTATTTATTTCTCTATTTGACCAATTAGAGGTAATATGGTAAAAATAGAACAACACAACACGGTAATTCATTTTCACAATGTTTGATATGCATTGCAATATTTAGTTTTACTGAAGTCTGATCAGTTGGAACGGCCAAATAGAGCTAGAAGTTACTATAATGCATTTGTATTAGTATGCTCTCTTTTAATAAAGCACGCTGTTGACCAGTGTACTGGCGATGTCCACACGTGGGTTAGCATATTATGACATACCGTGACGTATTTGATCGCAATGGCGATAAACATCGTCACTATCAACGCAGGCATGCCATTATTACAGGCACTCCTCATCAGCGAATGAAGCAGAAGGTGACTTTAGCATCCCCCACTGTGGCTTCCTCTCTTGGTTTCATTCTCTCCCCTAGTTGAACAAGCCAGCGAGTAGCAACCACTGTTACTCATGCATGCTGGGATTTCTCATGTATTTAGGGGAAAGAGAATTCCCCCCTCAGTTTACCGAACACTCTCTCCTCCCACACTGCTGCGAATACCAGCCTTCCTCCCCATGCAGCCTTGCTTTCTCTTGCTGTCCCTCACTTCTGGTGCAATGTCTATCACCTCTCTTTTCTCGCTGCCTGGCCCTGTCTCTCTCGCTCTCTCTCTCTTTGTTCCTCGTTTCCTTAAAGCAGTATGAAACTGTATGTGAAAGGTCTGATTCATATGCATTCTTTCACCCCGGCAGTCACATGGGCTGCTCCGATGACACCAGCTGCTTCCTGGTCCCCACGCTACATTCCTTTCACTTTAGGCGGCAAAAAAGAAGTCCGACGGAAGTGACGAATATAAACGCGGACAACCTGACCGTGAGAAGTAGTGGTGCGCTCGGGACGATACTGTCCTCGAAGCACTCAATGACTCTAGAATGGACTTTCCTGTTATTGGGTAGTGGTTGTGTCACTCAGACATACATGCAACACGAACCAAGGCTTACGTCATGTGTTTTGTGTGAATGAGGTTGAAACGAAGGTTAAAGGTCTGTTCATTAGTAAGACTCTGAATAGACACCGAATAGACAAAACTCCCTGCTGAACTTTATTTTATAAACCGCTGAGGTTGACATAGTTTTAGTTCCAGTGATATTTCTCAGTAATGAGGTCTGGAAATGTGATGGACACTTTTTAGTTTCAGTGAACTGAGAAGACAACGTGGACCTGTGTAGTAGGCGCTAAGGCAAACATATGATATCGAGACCTTATAACCATATTGTCTATTTTGCTCAGCATTTCACAAATTTTGCTGCACTACATCCAGTTAAACCCCACTAATTATGCCTCTTTGTAATGCAATGTGCAGTTGGTCAGCATTCAGAGTCCAGAGTAGCATACTGTCACAGTTAAACACATAACAATAAAATACCATTATACTGCCCACCCCTGTGGACCACTTCCTCCACCCCTGTGGACCACCTCCTCCAATCATCAAACTACTGTGACTGTGTTGTATGAAGATCAGTTTTCATCCACCATCTTTGATGTACAAATACGTCCATTATAATGCATAAGGCTCAACTAATATGTCGGTATATTGATACACTCATTAATATAGCTGCACCCAGAAGGAATCAACCGACGGGAAAGAAACTTGGTGGGTAGGTTTGACATTGTGAGACATGCGAATGATTCAAGTTTCATGCTCGGCCGCACATGTGGCGTAAGCAAGGATGGGCCTTAGTGTTGTACCTGACTCACTCAACAGCCACGATTGCAGACATTCAGCGAGCAGTGATGCCCTCCATGAACCATCCTGTTAGTGCCAGCACCATTGGCAGACATCTGCACAACGCATGACTACATGCACGTGGACCATTACGACGACTGCCCTTAACGCCACGTCTACGTCACCAAAGACTGCAATGGTGTCATGCCAGACGGTGGCGGATCATCTTCAGTGTTGTGTCCCGCTTTTGTCTTGGTGGAGACGACCAACGAATCCGTGTGTGGAGGCATTGTGGTCAGTGCCGAGATTAATGGCTTGTTGTCACAAGTCCAGAAGGCCTGGTGTCACTCCACCTCCACCCCTACCGCACCATCTGCAGGAACTGTGTGAGAATATTCAAGCTGCATGGGATGGATTATCACAGGACACCATTAGGAACCTCCACAACTCCATGCCGAGACATCTGGCATGGTGGGTTAGCAAACATGGTGGCCCGACGCCATACTGACTTCTGTATGTGTAGCTCAATAAATATTGCCCATATCAGTCTAAATTTATTATCATTTATTGTTCCTCATATCCCTTATCTTCCTTCCCAATAGCACTGCAATCCCACACTTCCATATGGGTGCAACTATTCTTTTGATAATGAGTGTGGAATACTTGATGCTGAAATCAAAAACGTTTCAGCAAAACAAACTGCTACTGAACTGGACAGAATAGAATCTAGCGTTTCTATCATGCTGCATACTGCCTATGCGTCAGCTTTAAAGTGCAGCACCAAAAGAAACACTGTAGAAGGTCTTTCTGTGCCAGAGCCTCAGCCTTCAGACTTATTGCTTCCGACAGGTGGACACGAGTCTGTCCCCAGACAAGTCACCCAGTGCATTGTGGGTCATAAATAATGCAATCCTCCAGCCCTTGCTTTTCTTAGTACTGAATTAGTAAAGTACTCCACCCAGGTGGTGGTTGGCATAACATGCTGGGGAGAATGTTGTTCTGGGGAGCAGAGGCTCTACAGACAGCAAAATATATTTATTCCTCTATAGCATTTCTCTTTCAAAACTCAAGTTCCTAGTTTTCGCATAAAAAGCCTAAACAGAGCTCCTTCGCTTTCTTGGGTCAGAATTAAGACTAACCAAAGCGTGAGCACCAAATCTTACGATCTAATTTAGAAGTCATGTTAAAAAAATGCTAGCGCTAATGCTAATGCTAATCCTACGTGATATGAGTGCTTATGAATGAAACCATCAAATGCATGCTGATACCTAAATGCTAAACCAAGTCTAAGGTTTGTGAAAATCAGTCTCATCAAATGTAATTGATTTTGAAAGTGAAACTTTTCCTCTTCCATGGAAAGCTGGTGAATCTCTCTCCTCCGTAACTGATGACCGAAGTTGTATTTTTCCCTCCTTTGACCTGCACATTCAGGTCCAGTTTCATCAGAAACTCCCTTAGAGATCCATTAAAAATCTCCAGACGTTTACGTGTCCAACGCAACATAAAAAGAGGGTGATCCATGCGTTTGCTGACGAGAGTGAGGAAGTAATACAGCCGAAAGAGGAAGTGCGAGGCCAAATGTGCCGCAAATCCTGAAAAGATGAGATCAGTTTAGGTCTTTTCCCTCAACTTCGTCTCGTTACACCTGTGTGGGATCGGAAGCGAGTGATTGTCTGTCACACGACACAGAAACAGCGAACGGCATGAAAGAGAAAGCCAAAGATGGACAACAGAAACTGCAGGCCTGGCACAGAGGAGACGCGGAATAAAGGGAGAGAGGAAAAGAGGAAGCACATGTGAGAGTGTGTACACACAGAAACACTACAGACACCAGATTGCAAAATGTCTATCAGGCTGAACTTGGTTCTAATTTTACCTTCAGGTTCTTGTAGCTTATCTAACACCTTTAACAGACTTTGGACTGCAGGGGTTTCCCACTACTTTTACTAGTTTAAGCAGGTTTTAATCTGGCACGCCGAGGTCACTTTTTTGTTGAACAACATATTTGTTAATATATATACATATCACTGCTGTCGGAACAAAACCATCTTCATTTTTGTAGTTTTTCAGTTTCTGACATAAATTTATGACCTATTGACCTTTAAACAGTGTATAAATATCATGGCAAATAGACTATCTATCTATCTATCTATCTATCTGTATATATAGAAAGAGAGAGCACGCGAGAGAGTCAATGTCTATAAAAGAACAAGTATCTCCATTATTGTTGACTTTTATGCATCATTTCACTGCCATTTACATCATGTGAAAATTTCATGATGAATGGACCAACAGAAATGGCCCACAATTGCCCTGTCCTGTAAAGCTGGCATTTTGGAGATACTTGTTTTATATATATATATATATATATATATATATATATATATATAT
>CM067493.1:22649751-22675251 GCA_034552555.1 Semaprochilodus insignis | reverse complement strand
TATTTATTATATATATATATATATATATATATATATATATATATATATATATATATATATATTCTATATTTGGCATGGACTGGACAAATTTCAACAATGATGTAGGCCACATCAATGTTGAGGAATTTTACTTAGTGTTCCCGGTAGTGCCACAGATTTACAGGAGGATTCAAATCTGGGGATTTTGCGGGCCAGTCCAGATGTGTGACTGAATGTTCATCATGCCAATTAGTCACATTTGCAGAATTCGCAAGTATTGTCACCTTGGAATACAGATATAGGAATGATGTTCCTTGGTAAGCTGATGAGCAAAAGGCAAAACCTGATTGTTCCAGCAGCTCAGTGTAGGCAGTGTGGCTCAAATTTACTTAACCTCAACCAAAGAACCCATTTTTATCCCAGAACATCACAGAGGGGACTCAATGGAAAGCTGGCTGGCCAAATGGAAAGTAGTCTTGTCTCCGTGCTAGGCTAATGGCTAACAGGCTTTTGCTTCCACACTCTATTCCCCCCCCCCTTTTACTCATAACAATCTGATGTCTGCTGACAATAAAAAGGACTAGCATACCTCAGGCTGCAACTCACTTCATGAGAGGTTAGGGCTTCAGCATGTTTTGCACTGTCTGTATGTCTCTTTATCTACATGTATTTGCATACCGGTATTACGATAATGATAAAACTAAACACCTTAAGGTGAATTTCAACTGGAACTGGTATATTGCTCATTGCTGGTCCATGCTGACATGACTGCACCTAATTCTGACCCTTCCAGCAGTGTGGTTCAGCAGGAACTGAGATTCATAAGACCAGGCTATGTTTCTCCAGTCTTCAGCTGTGCCCACTATAGCCTCAGCTATAGCCTCAGCTTTCTGTTCTTGGCTGCCAAAAGTGAAACCTGATGTGGTCTTCTGCTGTTGCTCTGCTATAGCCCTCATCAACAAGACATTTCCGTTCACAGAACACTGGATGGTTTTTTTTATTCCACCTTTCTAAATAACTCTAGAGAGTGTAGTGTGTGAAAATCCCGGGAGATCAGCGGTTATAGAAACAACCCAGATCTGCCTCTCTGGAAGCAACAATCATGCCATGGTCAAAATCAGTGAGGTCACATTGTCTCTCGGTACTGATGGTCAATGTAAAGTTGAAGCTGCTGACTTCTGCCTGCATGATTTCATGCAACGCACTGCCGCCACATGAGTGGGTGATTAGATAGCTATATGAATGAGGTACAAGTGTTCCTAATAAAGTGCTCACTGAGAAATGGACCCGAGCGCTAATTCCAAAATGGGGCTGTCGGGGGGGGGTTCAGTTTAAAATGGAAGTTAGCTTAAATATTTATAGCTTAAAGCTATATCTTAGCTTAAAATGGAAGTTAACTGAAGAGGAATTAATCAACAGAAATCAAAACATGATTTACGGTCCAGTCGTCCTGAAATTTTATAGACACTGTAAAGAGCAGCTGGTAGTTCCAAATTCTGTCCAAAAAATGGAGAAGGTTTTGTTTCGAAAGTGAAAATATATACGCAAAAAAACTATCTACATCTGTATCTACACAGTGGAATCTCATTATTACGACCACTTCCTTCTTTCGATGGCGGCAGCGCGGAACTCTTGAAGGAAGTCACGTTTTTGTCATTCTCTGGGCTCACTCATCCATGTTGAAGGCACTCTCAACCGATTTGGGTATGAATCCATCCATCATGTACACCCATACATGCTGATTGTCTTTCCTGGGACAGATGGGATCTTCCAGCAAGACAATGCCACATGTCACGCGGCTAGAAATGCCCCACATTGGTTGGAAGAACATGACCAAGACTTCCAAGTACTACCCTGGCCCCCTAATTCCCCAAACCTGAACCTAACTGAGCATCTGTGGGATCACCTTAATTGCGGTGTTCGCTCTATGGATCCTCCCCCACGCACCCTGCAGCTGCTGTGGGATAAACTGCAGTCAGCGTGGCTCCAGATACCTGTGACAACCTACCACAACCTTACTGAGTCACTCCCGACCCGTCTAGCTGCTGTCCGTGCTGCACACGGCGCTTAGCTAGGATGTCCATGTGTTATAAGAATTTTCTACATACACATTTACAGACTTACGGAAGTGCTTAGTGTTCAGTCAGAGTATGTACACTAGCTAGTACAAACAGCTTAGAGTCTAAACCCCTCCTTGAGCTCAGACACTGCTGATACCTAGAAAGAAATATACAGAGGTAAATACAGCAGAGGTGCACTACCTAGCAATACCTAGCCAGTGCTCGTACCTAGAGCGGAGATAAGTTAAGCTCAGCATAAGTGCAATACAATGCATTTCAATACATACTTCGATTAGTGCTCACTTAAGTGCTTCACAAAGAGATGGGTCTTCAGTCTTCAGAAACTTTCTAACTACCTAGACCTCAGCATCAACCAGGAAATGGTTTTATCCTTGCAGTGCTTTACAAAGTCCGGTTCTGACATTGTAGGTTAGCTCTGTTTTTCTCCCACATAGTTTTCCTTGAAAGCATGAAAGCACACAAGCACAGCCAGAAGCACTCACCAGGTCTGCCACAGGAGACTTCTTGCGGTTCTGTTTCTCCACCTCCACCTGCATCTTGGCCATGGGTTTAGCCATGGCCAGAGCCAGCTTAGCCTCTGCCTGGAGCTTCTTCTGCCTGCTGAGGAAGTCCATGTCCTCCAGAGACTCAGAGTCATCCTCTGTTGTGTCCCGGTCCGAGTACGAGGAACTCTGCTTGCTCTGCAAGAAAGGTTGAAGTCAGAAGATGCAAGGAATTAGCGCTCGGGTCAGGGGATAAACACGATGACTCATTGGCAACAAGATCATACAGGCCAGTTCAGAGAAGACAGACGAAAGACAAACATCTGTCCTATGAAAATATAAACCCTATAAAGTCCCAGCTTCAGAGAAGCTCCTAGAATCTCGCCACTGTTCTACTAATTCAAACACATCATTACATATGATTACAGTTATAATGCAGTGCTGTGTGATTATTCAGGAGAGGTTCGAGTGTCAGTATACACGTTGATGAGAAGAGACAGGAACAAGATGAGACAGATGGTGCTGAACAGTTTTTGGTCAAAATCTCTCTCTCTCTCTCTCTCTCTCTCTCTCTCTCCCCTAAAGTTGTCAGAAAGCTCGGGGGTCCAGTGATCCGTGTCTATCACAGGCTATGCTGAATATTCAGATATCATTTTCTTTGCCTGTTGTGCTCAGCCATGCAGAAAAAAAGACATCAAGAACCATTCTTGTCCCACAAATGGTGGTAAGCGGACTGGCTACTCAACTTGCAATTCCAGCAAGCCTGTTTGATCTTCCCTCAACTTAGTGTACTAGTACCTGAATTCATAATGATGTATTATGCGATTATGCATTCCATTACACAGTGATTTACATTTACATTCAATTTACATTATGTACCAACAGCTTTGAGTCTGTTCTGACCCTATTTACCCTGTTCTGTAGTGGTCAGGACCCCAACAGGACCGCCACAGAGCAGGTATTATGTGGGTGGTGGACCTTGTAGATGTGAAGTCAGAGACGATAGCTCATCTGCTGCTGCAAAGTTTGTGTTGGTTATCCTCTAGTCTTTCATCAGTGGTCACAGGACACTGCCCACAGGACGTTGCCCACAGGACGCTGTTGGCGGGACAGTTTCGGTTGGTGGGCGATTCTCAGTCCAGCAGTGACAGGTGTCCAGCAGCACTGCTGTGTCTGATCCACTCACACCAGCACAACACACACTAACACACCACCACCACATCAGTGTCACTGCAGTGCTGAGAGTGATCCACCACCCGCATAATACCTGCTCTGTGGTGGTCCTGTGGGGGTCCTGACCATTGAAGAACAGGGTAATAAAGTATACAGAGAATCAGATGGACTACAGTCTGTAACTGTAGAACTACAGAGTGCTCCTATATGGTACGTGCAGATGCAATGAGGTGTTCCAATGTATATTCCCAAGTTCTGAGTGAGTGTATAATGTGACACTGGCTAACAGAAGGGGTTAGAAATGTTCTGGTCGGTTTCATATGTTAATTTAGGCCACATAAAAACCGTTAAAGTAATCAACACTTGGCGTATTTGGCTATAAAGAAATTAGAAACATCGAAATTAATAAACAATAACTTTTACAGTCTATAGACATAGACAGGTATAGACAATAACAGAGTTTTTGAGTCACAATAAAATCTCCTACAAACACAAATGTGGTACAGATTGAAAGCTCAATATCGGCCCCTGTTCCTACTTGTTTCAACAATCTAACACGGAAAAGTTATTAATATAGAATAACTCCATGCTTTTTGTTGCAACTTCCAAGTTACTGTGCTGCAGTGTGATTAGAGTTTCACTCCTATGAAAAGCTAACGGTGAAGCCACATCCCTAAATATGCCTATTTCTCACGTGCCTGTGACCACAGTCTTTCCATAGGTTTTTCCCTACAATAAAAACTGAAGATATATTTAAGTACCCCCTCCCCCCACCACACACACACACACACACACACACACACTCACCTTTATATGAAGTAAAAGTGTACAAAAACTCACATGATTAGGAAACGTAAGTCTGTCTCTTTTTACCACAGCCAGCCAAAGACATTACAGTAAAAGAACCAAAACATCTGCTGGGAAGCTGTAGGTTCACAACCTCATCAAAGCAGGGGCATTTCGGCTAAGGCCATTTCTGTTCAAGATGCCTTTCATTATGAGAATTAAAGCGCACTGAATTAAGACACGAGTGTTTAGAACGGGCAACATGCTGCTCACGTTGGTAGATGGTGGCGGCTACAGCAAACAAAAAAGCGTTTTCAGTTCCAATTGGAACTTCTTAGAGACGTGTCAACGGTACTGCTGTTCTACAGGGAGGTTCATTCTTAGCAGTTAACTGTTTTTGACGGGTACCTGATTTCAGACTTGCTGGATAATGATTCATCACAGTCGGCTGAAAAGAATGTGGCAAATCTGTATGAATTTATTTCTTTGATTTATTATTGGCATCTTTGTACTCCAGTTCGTACTGCAAACCTATCCTTTAATTTCTAGTAGAAATGGCCATTAAGCACACATTATTCATTTTTAGTAGGCATTTGTGAGGAAAGTAGATATTAGATAATCCACAAAGTCTACTGAAAAAAGCTAGAGAAGAAACGGGACTACTGACAACCACCTGGAAGACCTGGTAGACCACCAGAATTATCCCCATAAGATTAAGAGCACTTAAAGATCTCATCTTTGAGAGAGAGGAGAAGATCAAGCTCCGTTCTTGCTTCAGATCTGAGAACATCCACAACTGGCTCTGTTTATCCTTTCACTGTGAGAAGACACCTCAGTGCTATGGGTCCGAAAGGACGTGTAGCTGTTCAAGAAGCTGCTAGTGTTCTCAAAATAGCAGACTGACCACACCAGAGTCCAGACCTCAACACGTATATATTTTCTTCCTAAATATAAACTTCTTTAGACTTACACTTGTTCAGATGCTGAAAAATGAATAGCTTGTACCTAATGGCCATTTTCACTGGACACGTGGCTCATCAGATCACATATACAACAACTTACCCACAGCAGATGTACAATCAACACAGTAATTACACAGCATCCTCCAAATGTCACGGCTAGTAGTAATAATGCAGGAGTACATAGTTGGCCGTTGTACAATCTGTACTACAGAAGCGACTGTAAGTGTTAAGACTTTGTTCCCACGCCGCCTTATGTCTTGCTAGCATGCACTCAAATGCTCACACATACACATGGTCTGGAACTGTGTTACGTGAACTTCATATCAGTACCGTCTTACAGAAATTTGCTATTACAGAAGCAAATCTTAATTATCTTAGCGCACGGCTAAATTATGAACACGTAATCACAATAATATTTAATATTTATAGAAGTTAGTTAGCTACTGTTTCTGATGTAAAATCGGTCAAAACAAACTAAAATGCCATAAACTTGAAGTTAGGATCATTGTGAGGGCGCCCCATGCTATTCAACCAAGCGTCGCCGCTCCTCAGTTTCAGTTTCCATTTCCTAAAGGCTTTAGCTGGGAAGTGCAGGCCGCACTAACAACCACACGTTCAGCTCTCATTATTCACTGCCATCGCTCTAATATGTTTTATTTGACAGGTTTTTTTTATTATCTGTATTAACACACAAGAGTAATAAGAGGAGAAGGAGAGGAGATCAATATCCTTATGCCAGTTATAGTGAACTGTGCTGCCTGTCACTGCATAAAACAAACCCTGTAGAGGGTCCAAGCGAGGTCCACCCGCCATAGTCAAAAACTCCAGTGGGAAATGCTGTTGATTGATTGACTGATTGACTTGTAGCCTCTTTGGGGGTGTGTGTTTACCATAGGGGACAGAGGCGTGTCCAGGCTGGTCTCTGTCTTGCTGTCATCTGCATCGCTGTCTTTGTCGCTCCCGCTGTCATTGACGAAGCAGATCTGCAGATTCATGCCGCTCTGTAGCCTGCAGAACAGACAGAGTGTAAACAAACAGACAAGTCATTTCAGAGCTGTTTATTTCTAGGTGCTGACAGTAAGTCATGTCTTAATGAGCGACTTGAGTAAATGTTCCATACTACGTCATAGTGTGCTCTCTGCTCGTCATTTCCTCCCTAAGCAGGAAGTGAGGGTGTACAGGTACCCACAGAAGTGTAGGACGTCGGATGTGACAAAGCAATGAGCAATTGTAGCATCATGGAAGCTGTTCTTTTGGCCAGCCTACCTGCACCGACTGGTCACACTCAATGTGATGCGTCTAGTAGTGGGAAGATTTCTGATTTCTGTACATACAGGGCTTATTATATATACAGCTCTGGAAAAAAATAAGAGACCCCCTCAAAATGATCAGTTTCTCTAGTTTATGGGTATGTGTTTGACCAAAATGAGCAGTGCTGTTTTATACTACTGGAAATTTTTTTTCCCCAAATTCCAGATAAAAATATTGTATTTTAGATCTTTTTATTTAGAAAATAACTAATGGTCAAAATAACAGAAAGGCCTCCAGAAGCCTGTTTCGAACCGTCCTCGCTGTGCACTTCACGCCAGCTGCGGCTCCCCATTCTTTCTGTAGGTGACTTGATGTCATGTTACGGTTGTTAGGTGATGAGGTGGCGGTCATCACGGCCAGTAGAGAGTCGTTTTTGCCCTCTGCCAGTCTGTAGCTTTGTTGTCCCATGAGTTTGCTGCTTGACCTTGTTCTTATGAAGCGCCGTTTCTGGAATGTTCAGGATGGAAGCAACTTGACGCTCACTGTATCTGCCAGTAAAGCTAGAACTGAACCCTTCTTTTCCTCTGAACTCTTTTACCATGGCGTGAAGGAATTCTCTTCAGAACGCCTGCTGTACATGTGGAGATGCTGATTTAAGAAAAAACTGGAGTGGTGGAGTTATTTTGTTCCAGAGTTGCATATAAGGTAAACCAAGACGGTTTCAATGGGCTCAAAAGGGGTTCAGTTGGCCTAAGTCTTGCGTCAACGGTTTCACCACCAACAGCTCAGTTTTTTTCTTGAAAGCATGTTTAGGCTCAAAGTGCTCAATAGCACTAATTCTAACAATGGACACAAGATTCAGTCCGTAGATATTTAGAAGGGTTATGATCTATTTAAAGGTAAGAGATTAACAGAGATAACAGAGCAATAAGCTGAATATGTCACAAAACCTCCAAATGTATCTCCAAAACTTTACAGGAGAAGCAAAAAACATTTTAATTATAAAAAAAACACTCTTTAATTATAATGCAAGTCAATGGAACCCAACCAAAGTCATTTAGGGGCATTTCTTTTTTTTTGCATTTATTATGAAATTCACTCACAATTTCAAGAGTAACATGTACTTTTAAATGTTGTAAAAACTAAAAAAATGGCAAAAATGGAGATGCGAGGTTTTCTGATGACGGCATCATGNCTCTTTAATTATAATGCAAGTCAATGGAACCACACTCCCCAACCAAGTCATTTTGGGGCATTTCTTTTTTTTGCATTTATTATGAAATTCACTCACAATTAGTAACATGTACTTTTAAATGTTGTAAAAACTAAAAAAAATGGCAAAAATGGAGATGCGAGGTTTTCTGATGATGGCATCATGGGCTACATCTAATCGGAGGTCTCGGTTTTCTGTGTTGTTTTCATGTCGCTACTGAAAAACAAAGAGTTTTGCCTTGTGGGTGGAGTCTTATTTTAGCCACGCCCCTGCTTTTTAGACCAGGAAGTGAGACTGCATCCTCGTAACGTTGTACAGCATCGCTAAAACATAAGTACGACCCTTTCCCAAAACTGTAGTACCTTGTTCATACCACAGTAGCTTGAACCATGTTGGTTTGAACCACCATAGTTCAAACTACCATGTTTCCAAATGCCCTTGGTCTGACTTTCACAAGGGGACACGTTCAAAAACTCACAAACCGTGGAATATAATGCCAAAATATGAGAATCAATATACAGTACATAATAACTGTATTATTTATTCTCATATTTGTTCATATTGCAATCATATAACGTTCCACCACCACTACCCCATAATGATAATAGAATCAACAATGAAATGCCATTTAAACATAAATATTAATAATGAAAATAATAATAATAATGTTAACATTTATTATAATATTAATAGGAAACACTTCTTTAAAACTCTTCTTCTTTAAAAACAGAACTAATAGCTGTTCTGATGCACGTATAAGCTCTTTCTACAGAATATGAAAAGTCAAAAAAAAGTACAATAAAAATTAAAAACAGACGTGGGCTCGAAACTCGAAAGCAACGTTCTATTCATCTTTTTCATAATGACAACGGAAGAACATTTTTTCACAGGCCTAGGCTAACAAGCTAACAGCTAACACACACAAGAGTTATAGCTATGTTACTGAGTGCAACTATACTCACAAACACAGAAAGATATTAAGACGTACATTAGGAACTACACGTCAGCATTTGACGTAATAAACGTTCATACCAGAAGACTGATGTAAATGTTGATTTTAGCTTATTGACGTGGTTTTGGGAAACACCTGTTTCGCTTAATGATGGTTCGGACTATGTAAGTGACCAACGTAGTTACCTCCATAGCTCCACTTGAATCGCAGCTATATCGTTCCTGCTATGTAAGTTGCCAACTATGGTTTTGGGAAAGGCACCCCAGAATGAGTACTCGAAAAACAATCTTCTGTATTCATATACCATGTGCATCCCTTTTTCAAAGTTCATAAATAGTCAGTTAATTTTCTGTAAATGTGCTTTCTGTATGGTCCCTGCTTAAAATGCAGCATAAGGCTTTTTTAAAGGGGTTTGTGAAACATTATATTAGCACAGAGTGGCAGCACCTTATTGATTCACCCAGCCCTCTTTGACGATACTCAGATCCTCAGATAAGTGATATAATAGTATCACAATCACGATAACAGATGGTAATACTGCTCACTGCTAGCAGGGCATACGCCAGCCTGCTCTGTGGTGCTAATGTGTTGTGGGTTCTGATCTATCGCTGATGGTGATAACTGATGCGCGGCGTGAAGGTCTGTGGCTCGTTCAGACTTCATGTGAAAAGGATATGACTTACTTCTGTGTAACTGCGCAGCCCCCACTCAATGTGTGAGTATATAAGTGAATACAGAAATATTCATACAAATATATGACTGTGCGAGTAGCTTCTCTTTTGGGAAGAGTTCGTGTGCCGGGATCTACAGACAGAGGGGAAGTCCTCCAGTTCTTAGACAGACAACTCTTGACTCTGAAAGTACTTCCTTTTCGGCTTACACGCAAACACATGCTTGTTTTTATCTGCTTTCAGGGCATGAGGTCATAATTAATCATAGAAAAACAGTAATGATAACAATGCTAATAGTAAACTAATACTAAACTAAATTATACAATGGTCCAAATATATTAAATATAACAATAATAATATCATTGCTGCTGTCAGAACAAAACTTCTTCATTTTCTTCTTCAAAAAATCTTCATTTTTGTTGTTTTTCAGTTTTTTTGTGACATAATTTGAAAATACCTATTGCTCTTTATATCGTGTGTATATTGTGTAAATTTCATGATGAATGAACCAAGACAAAATAAACATCTGGTTCCCTTCATTTACATTAAAATTCAAGTATGTTTTTTTCTTCTCCTTTAAAGTTATTTAGGGGACACATGTCTTGTTCCAGATAGATAGACAGATAGATAGATAGATAGCAAGAACTTCTATATATAAATATGATGAATACTGTAATAATAAAAAAATATATCTTTTTGCAGGAACTTTCACTGAAGGTTATAACACTGTGTTTCAGTGAAAGAATATGTTTACATTTTTCTCGTATGTTCTTCATATTTTTGAGAGCATTTTGTTTATGTATGCATCAAAGGGTAATAAAATCCCATAAATATAATACATATCATTGTTAAAACTTCATATATCGAATTGCAACTTTACAAGAAACTGAAAAATATTCTCTACTTTCAGTGGAAGTTAATACAAAGATATTTTGTTGTAAATAATTATTGATTATTTTAATTAGTCCAAATGTGTCAACACTCAACACTCATGTTCATATTTTTTAACTTTTTAGAACTGATAGCTTTACAGGACAATGAAAAAAATCAAAACTTACTAAAACTTTACTTTTAAGTAAGCATTTAATACCAGGATGGGCCATAGGATGATCTCATTATTGTGAATTACCTTTGATGGGACAAACCCTTTTATCTCAGAACTGATAAATATACAGTACTATAATGTAAGTTAATGAAACCTTTTTCCAGAGTCATTTTGGCCCATTTTTTGGTCCATTCATCCTTGAAATTTACACACACTGAAAGAGGCCAACATTTTTTTTTTTGCAAATTATGCCAAAAACTGAAAAATGTAGAAATGGACATAAGAGGTTTCATTCTGCCAGCACCTATATAATCCTATATAATCCTAATACTAGCCTCAACCTCAACCTTCAATTCACAAAGACAAGTTTGTACATTTTTGTGAACAGCACTTCTCAAAGTCAGGAGCTTATTTGTCAATAGGTTAAACTGGTTTTTCTGGTTTTCACACAAGGTCAGTCCTAAACAAGCTTAAAAACAAACCAAACACACACACACACACACACACACACACACACAGAAGATCAGAAGGTATCACAAATGCTGATATCACTGGGACTTCACTGAAGACCTCTTCCCTCATTTTCGCTGATCTCATGTGATGGAACACAGAAGCTGGAATGAGACCTGGTTTAAGGAAAAACCCATTAGGAGTGCAGCACTGAGCTCTCAACGGCCCTGGTGGGACACTCACGTGTGACTTACAGGAAAGCGCTCTATGCTGATGGCTGCTTGTAAAATCAGACCAAAATTCACACTAGAAAGTGACAAGAACTCATTTCACTTGCATGACTCAGCTGAGTAATGCTGCGGCGGGTGACTGCTGAGAATGAAATCAGTGACAGTAATTTCACATTTCCTTAGTTTAGCGGTGTCCTCAGAAGACCAGTTCACTGAAAACGACTGCAAGGAGAGAACTTTCTCTAAGTGTTACATGAATTCAGTGCAGGACAATAAGGCTGTCTCTCAGTTTGGTGCTGATGACCGTACGAGAATTTTTGTTATTATAGATGAACTGAACTTCCAAGAACTGCCTCTAATGACCAACGTTTCATTCTTAATGATCTCTACACCACAATGTAGCCTCCTTTTCTATATGACATAAACACAACGACTGCCAAGTGAACTGACAGATGCCACTGTGTTGTTTTGTACCGCAGCTAGTTCTGACTGATTAAAAGGCATTCGGTACTAGAATGGGCAATATGCTGATACGTCTCATTATCGTGATAAATGAATTACTGTCACAATGTGCTTTTCTGAACATGTGGTGTTCATCGTCAGTACTTGTAGAAAACTGATCAACTGCATGTTTCTTTATAACGAGAGTAAAATCGTCATAGCTGGACGGAGTACAAAAACCATGCGGTTGAGTTAAAGTAGGAGATGCCCAAGGTAAAACTGGTCCCATTTAACAGGATTTTGTGGGGACAATCTGTACAAATACTGAATAAAACTCATTGTGTTCAGATTTTCTAATAGTGTGTTTTTATGCAGCACTACTGGCTATTTTTTTCTGTGCTAACTGATCAGATACCTGAAAAAAAATTGCCAAGTTACATGGAACTTTCCTGAAGCATTGTGATATTATGTAGTATTTTTTGCCTTTTCTAAACAGCAGCCAATGCAACAATTACACCAATCCACTTATACTGTGAGCAACTAGTGATGAAACGGTAACTGGTTTCATGATGAACCATGATAACATTCCTTGGTTGGTTGATAACACCACTGTAACTGTCATTACAACATTACTGTTGTTACTCACTGTTGTCTTGAGCGCCAGAATGTACACTGTAAAAAGTGGAACCTAAAAAAATGACTTCAATTTGTTACAAGCAATAAAAAAAAACTCGGAAAACTGCTTTGACTGAAAGAATCATTCGTTCCCTTTTGCAGGTAATATACAAATAAAGCTTTTTACAGTGTAGCTGCTGCCCTGTTTAAGGTTAAACAAGAATTCCACAAGAATCTGGCCAATAGGAAGTTGACACTGGGCTAAGACTACAGGTAGGACAGTGTGATAGTCTGAATGTTCTTATCAGAAAATGTTACCAGCATTAAATAATGATTAGTATGTCTGATAGTGTAAATCGACTTATCGGGGCATAGTAGTGATATCAAGCTGAGTTTGACCCGAATTAACCTTAAAAACACAATAAAAGGTTTAAACGCTCTCATGGTGGCACCTTTATTGTTAATGCCCATTTGGTATGGCTTTCATACGCTGTAAAAAGTGTTTTGTTGGTCCAACCTAAAAAAAATGCCTTCAATTTGCTACAAGCAATGAATTAGGTTTATTCAACCTAGAAAAAGGACTTTGAACAAATGATTCTTTCAACCAAAGCAATTTGTTGAGCTGAGTAAAACGTATTCAATTGCTTGTAACAAACTGAAGTCATTTTTTAGGTTCAATGTTTTAAAAAGATATGTGAACACATGTATATATGTGTTTATGTGGCGTATTGGTAATGCATTTATAATAAGTGCTGCTAACTTTATTTGTGTTTTTTTAATAAACAAAAAACTTGCTGAAATGAGCTCAGTTTGTGTATCAGCACTTTTTTTAACATGTTCAGTATATTTTTAACAAACCTGCCGTGAGACTGATAACCATGATCATTTCTGTTACTACGATCCTGACATCAAATTTTCACACTGTATATAGTATCATCTATATAACTAACGGCTGTTAAACCAGAAACGAGTGGCAGACTTGATTTTCAAAGCACAGTTCAACTAGTCAAAAATGGAAGTGAAGGTGAGGAGAAGACCTGCATGACCCTTCCTAGAATTTCTGCAAGGACTGCTGGAAAGAGGGCTGGCTGATATTCATCATCACTATGAAAACTTTTTCACCACAGTATGCTTTTCTGGGTTTATGGTGGACATTGTCAGTACTTGAAGGGGAATTCCACTGCTGCTTCAACATTTCTGCATCATTAAATGGCTAAGATGTAAACAGCCATTCAGAGTGATCTGGAGTAGGATGAGTCAGAATCCTTCACAGTGGTGGTGATAGGAACCAGGGGTCGTAATATTTAAGCTGCAAATAGAGCCGTTTCATTTGTCACAAGTGTCTGTGAGGGAGCTTTTAGAGGTGGCCATCTGGTTCCTTTCGCCCCCCGCTGTAACCGACTCTGGCTCATTTGTGGTTTCACTAGAACGGAGCGTTTTACCCCAGACCACTCTGCATGACTTTATTTAAATCCTGTTCATTTAATCATGCAGACATGGGTGAAGAATTCCTCCCACCACAAAGAGAGCATGATAACACTGTATATTAATAATCACCATTAATAATTACCATTAATAGCTTCTGATAGTCTTTTTTTTAAGACACACTGATACGTATATGAGTCTAATAACAGCCCAAATATTTTATAAATGTAGAAATGATGCACATATGTGTATGCAAAACATCACTTTTCTTCCTTCTGGCTATGGATACACTCTTACCGTGAGGACAGACTGGGTTTGCCGCTCTTGCTGCAGCTGGTATAGATGCCAGGCCCGTCGTCGAAGAAGCTGCCCAGGGCCAGCTTCTGTCTGATGGACTCTCGCTCATTCTTTTGGGCCTGAAAGAGACACAGAGAGAGAGAGAGAGGGAATATAACAAACTGTGTATGCTTCAGATGTCCAGCAGAGGGGGCCATTGAGTCATAAAGCAGGAGCCATATCAAAGGAACCGTTCAGTCAATAATGCTGATGCTGTTAACAAGGAATGGAAGTGAATGCTAAATGGTAATCATCACAATCACTGTGATAAACTCAGCATAGTTCAGTTTTAAAAAATACAATGAATATGCAAATGTGACTGGAGGAGCTATTCACACAGTAGTGGAATACAGACCATTACAATGCACAGTTTTGAAAAGAACAAGAAAATGATACCATTCCGAAACATATGCAGCTGAACATCTACCTTCAGGAGAATGCTTCACAAATAACCACCGCTTTTGTACACCCACTGCTACACCTCATCAAGGATTCACACATATACACGTAGGAAAGCATGCAAAGTCAAACTTGCTGGCCAATTTTTTATGTATAAGCCAAATCCATATACAGCTCTGTAAATAAATAAGAGACCACTCCAGTTTCTTCTTAAATCAGCATCTCCACATGTACAGCAGGTTCTTAGTGAGGAACAGAAGGTTGGGTTCTAGCTTTACTGGCAGATACAGTGAGGGTCTGGTTCATAAGAACAAGGTCAAGCAGTAAACACACAGGGTCAAAACCACTCTCTACTGACCGTGATGAGCACCACCTCATTCCAATGTCACTTAACCACCGTAAGATGACCTCAAGTGACCTACAGAAAGACTGGCGAGCGGTGGCTGCGGTGAAATGCACAGAAAGCATGGTTCCAAAAACAGGCTTCTGGAGGGTCATTAGTGATTTACTAAATAAACAGATCTAAATTACAATATTTGATCTGGAATTTGGGAGACGTGTTTCCAGTAGTGTATAGAATAAAACAGAACTGCTCATTTTGGTCAAACACAAACCCAGAAACTGTACAACTAGAGAAACTGATCGTTTTGAGGTGGTCTCTTAAATTTTTCCAGAGCTGTATATGGAAACAAATGGCACTTTTTGACTTCCCAAGTTGCCGGAACCTTTGGAAAACCGGAACTGTGCTTTTTTCCATTGGCCATCAGGCTGGTGCCAAATGTTCAAGCTTTTAGTATCTGCTCAATACTGTTTGAACCTCTTGCAGCTTGATGCTAATGACAATTCTTTACTCACACTATACAATATTACTGTGATTTTAAAGATACTGCAGCAGCATATATTGAGAGAATGTGATTTATTACCTGTTTTCAACTGCAAATCTTGTCCCAGACAAATTTGTCTATATCTGTTTTACATACTGGGATACAATTTTTAGCCTGTTCATCTCACTTTAATAATTTATATTACAGCAAAATAGGATTGCCAAGCAGACAGACCGACTATTAACTTTTTATGTTTATATTTATATAAATGTGTATATTTATATATTTATAGTGGTTGGTCTAGCATAATGGGTAACACCTCTGCCTCCCAAGCTGTAGACTGGGGTTCAATCCCCAAACTGGGCAAGCACCCTACACTATACCAATTAGTCCTTGGGCATGACTCCTAACACTACTTTCAACATTTCCATATATCCACCCATTTGGCCCACGGCACTTTAGACCTGCCCATCTAGCTTCATGCTAGAGGCCTGAAGACGATTTGTATGCAATATGCTGATTGGTTCGGAGGGTAACAGCAGATATCACAGCAGTGGACACTTTTGAGCGCATGTAGGAGAGATATTTGATTAGCTGTACAGTTGAGTACATATTGATCCGTGCCATACTGTGTAGTAACAGATATGATTAGCTCTGTATGTAAGTGATCCAATAGCTGGACACAAGGGATAGAGGGAGGGAGTAAGAGAGAGAAGGCCTGAAGGTTTTCCATAATCGCACACATGAAAGCCGAACCTCCCTGCTGCTTCTGCTATCATTACTTTTCCTTCTCGGAAAACAAGCTGCTCAAATAGCTTTCTGTCGAAGCCTGTGATCCACAGAGCGTCTTTTTTATTTGTTCTATTTGTGAAGGAAAATTTAACCTGCTACTGTCAGTGGAGCTGCTGTATGGTTGAGTACAGAGCGCTAGCCTGATAAAAACCGTGCCCGAATCAGGAAACCCGTAATTCATTTCCCTCCACGGATTCAGTCTGGCGTCAGGCTGTTACTCCAGCCAGTTTACAGCAGTTTCAGGAAGCAAACCCACCGGCAAAGGATGGAGCTGATGACTGATTGGTGTTGCTGCATTGGGGTTGGTGTGTTTCAGCTGTAGGTGGGGAATCTGATGAGGCTTTACTTGTTGTAATACATTATTTTGTAGTAGGGATAAACAATACACTTTCTTCACAAGTTAGACCACTTTAATTGGATCTAGCATATATGAATGTCATGTACTCTTAGACATAAATGGCATTTTTAAAATCTGGCACTAGTAGTGCATTATGTCTGCATTAACATATCAGGATACATATCATATATCATGTCAATCTTTATCGTTGCGTATCGTGATATGATATTTTTGCCATATTGACCGCCCCGAATTCAGCCATGATAGAACTGAATAGCAGTAACTGAAAGAAGACGTACTTGATTCCAGAGCTGCTGATATATTGTCTGTACTGGTGTGATGTAGCTTTTCAGTTGGTGCAATAAACAATAGGTTTCTGTTCTGTAAATGTGATTTCTGACTGGTTATTGTTTATAATACCGTGCAAGCTTTCTTAAGAATACAGAAAAAAAGAAGTCCAATCAAACCGAGCTAGGAGGGCGGTGTTTACTCACTCTGCTAAATGTCGTAAATGTAACTGTATTGAATAAAACCTAAACATCCTCCGATAATGTGATGTTGTGATATATTCATAAAACGTAATGTAATGTAACGGGAAATGCTTTATGAAACGTTGTCCAAAGTATCTCCAAAACGGCAACTGTACAGGAGAGGGCAAGAACCTCATTTCATTTGAATGTAAGTCAATGGAACCAGACGTTCTACCAAGCAGTTTTGGGCCATTTCTGTTGGTCCATTCATCATGAAATTTCCACACAGTGTAAACGGCAGCAGCTGTGTTCAAACGATGCATAAACGTAAAGAATTGACAATATAAAAAATATGGTAACACTTTACATGAAGTATTGACTAACATGAAGTAATGCATTAGTTAACATGAAGTAACACATTAACATAGATTAACTAATGTTAAGTTAACATGCAAACATGTAGATGACAAGCACTATAACCATTGTTAGTGTATTGTTCCATGTTAACTAATGCATTACTTCATGTTGGCTAGCCACTACTTATAATACATCAGCACACAGTTTTTCAGTTCACCCTCTTATACCCACTTATTATACTGTAGGCTCACTTCTTTCAGTGCATTTTGGAAGTGCATAAATCTCCTTGGAAAGATATTCTGCATGAGGAAGGCTTTCCTGGCATGAGCTTGATTAGCCAATTTGCTCAGTGGTGATGCCCATATGCGCCGACGCCTGCTATTCACACTGTGCTAGGTCAGTGGAATGAAAGAGAAAGCTTTTGCAATCCAGGACAGCAGTGGAGGACAAAGGTGCGGGGGGTGAAAGAAAGACAATGAAAGAAGGACAGAGAAATGCGCTGTTAGTAGAGCCCAAGCGATACATGGGTTGGCCTATATCAGCCAGTATCGATGATGTAAAGCTTTATCAGTATCGTGGTAAATACAGATAATCACTGATAACCGATAGCATAAAGTGGTAGTACTTTAGGCTCCTGCAGATGACGCATGGTACGGTCTGGTATGGAAGCGTACGGTCATACAGGTCTACCAGCATGGCACAAATCCCAGTCTACAGGAAACTGTGCCAGGGAAGGCATCCACCAAATCTGGCCCAACTTCTCAATGCTTTGATGCAAGAGTGGCTGAACACTGACGTAGCCTATTTCCAGAAACTTGTCCAGTACATGCCAAATCCAAACACAGCTGTTACTGCAGCTCGTGAAGGTATTACATGCTAGGTGACTAATTTTTATCCAGTAGGCTTACTAACTAAAATGATGCCAGTGTGCTAATAACACCATGATAATGCAAAAAAAAAAGATAGATAGATAGATAGATAGAGATCATTTTGGGTACTGATGTCATGATAGGAAATGTGCAATGCTGAACCAGTGCAGAGCAGCCTCACACTAATCCTAGCCCTACACTGTGCGTGTGTGTATATGTGTGCTGGGATCGGCTCCGTAGCCTGTGCCAGGCGAGGGTGGTGCTTGGCACAGCATGACTCAGCAAAGAGGGTTTGAGAAGGCTTGTGTCGGTGCCAAGAGCGGAGATGGCAAACGCTGCAGGATACGCACAGGAGGAGATTTCAGACACAGCACATTCCCTCTTAAAATCACTCAAACACACAGACATGCACCGGGCTTTATCCACGCAAGAGCTGCCTATTTGAAGTCTTCCTGAATGTGGGAGCATGAAAAAAAAAAAAACCCGACTTGATGAACAGCCAGAAGGGAGGTGCTGTTCGCCCCGTGTCCAGCAGAGTGCAGCATTTAGCTCCTTATGTTTTCCTGAGTGACTGAGCAGGAAAGCAAGTCTTAAGTTCCTCCACAGTCAGGTGCACTGAGTTCATAGGACTCCAGAAGGCCAGGTGCCCCTCCACCTCCACCGCTACCGCACAATCTGCAGGAACTGTGTGAGAATATTCAAGCTGCATGGGATGGATTATCACAGGACACCATTAGGAACCTCTAGTAAACATGGCGGCCCGACACCATACTGTGAGACCCTACTTCTGTATGTATAGCTCAGTAAATATTGTCCATATCCCTTTAAATTTATCATCATTTATTGTTCCTGGTAACCTTTATCTTCCTTCCCAATAGCACTGCAATCCCACACTTCCTTCTGGGTGCAGCTGTTCTTCTGATGATGAGTGTATACTGATATAAAAAAGATTTATTCGTCGGGCCCAATTTCATTGAATTAGAGAACTGTGGAGTCACACAGCACCTCAGCAGGAGTGTGTTTGCGACAAGTTCAGGAATTTCCACCCCTTCCTGAGCTCACACACACATACCCAGAGCACCTGGGACAGCTTAGTGTCGGGGACATACAAACACCATTACGGCCTTCACCATAAAAACATCACAGGGGTGAGAGAAACAACACCAGGAAGTCCACATGCACCACACTGAATCAACACCAACGTCATTAACATAAAGAACACCGTAAAACCACTTGGTCACTGTCTATTTTAGCAACTGTCCTTCCCCTGACCCCCTCACTCCTGACACCTGTTCAACCAAAACGTCCTGTTCTTATTCAAATCACACTTTAGTGAGGCTGCAACAGGCTATAACAACTTTCTGGGCTACTCAGCAAAGACCACCAAGGTGGGAGTCCTTATTTAAACAGCCAGTGTCACATGGAAGACTGCATGCCTACTATAACATGAGAGTTTGATTCCTCTCACACCGAAGGTATCAGCGGTGTTTCAGCAGCTTATTAAGTTAAGGTGCACAACAGAACAGGGCTCAATTGCATATATCAGTATTAAAGGCACAGCGACAAAAATAGCCTGGGATAAATAGCCTGGGATGAAAAAAAGAGGCCAGAAAACTGAATTAGGACTGCTTTTGATACATACAATTGCCTAAATGTCATATGTGGAGCTCAAGGGTAATACAAGTGTAGTGCAGAGTATGTGCCCTTTAACATATAGGCTGAATTACTCTCAGCAGATCTCTCCTCTAGCTCTCCGGTTTGGTCCCCTTCTTTGTCGTTTTTCAGAGGAGTGTCAGAACAATGCAGGCTTTGACTGTGAGTGTGTGTGTGTGTAGGGTGAGGGGGTTGCTGCTATCGGAGATCTCGCCCTCTGCTCAGCCCAGCGAAACCACACAGGAGCGTCCTGTTCATCTGCAGACCTTTTGGTCTCGTGAGTGAATTTTCAGCTCAGTGCTTACAGACTGTGTGTGGAAACACAGTATACACTGAGAGTGAGAGAGAAAGAGAGAGAGAGAGAGAGAGAAAGAGAGAGAGAGAGAGAGAGAGAGACAACATCTCACACTATGCATGTACATCATACGCTAGCATTCAAAAATCACTGTTTTCAACATCAAGTCAACAGAGTCGTTCCGAGTGGTTGGGTGTGAAACGCTCCGCTCCAAAAAACACCTACAGTCAAAAATAATCACAGTGGTGGTGATGAGAACCAGACGTCCACCTCCAAAAGCTCCCTCGCGGAAAGTTACTACATGATATGGTTATGAATACACGGCCTGATGTCTGAGGAACTGTTTTACAGTAGTTTTGCCATAAAGTTTTGGTCTAAAACACAGTTTATTTTAATCTATCATAGAGGAGAGGTACGTTGTGAGGCAATGTAGTCCCCAAAGTAAACTTATTTTTGCAGATTAGTTTTACCAGCATAAACATTATATCGCTCATTGTCCAACAAAATCATCATCATCATCATTTTTTATTTATGATGCATAAAAGTAAAAATCAGCACAAACGGAGATACACGTTTATCTTTGATCAGCGACAATATTATGATGCTCAAAAGATCCATGTAGGTTCACTTGTGGTTTTGGATAGTAAATGAAATGGCTAAAGACTTGTGCTGTAGACATCAAGAACCCTGGTTCCCATCACCACCACTGCAAAGAACCTTGTCTATTTCTAAGCCTACCTAAGCCTAGTTTCTTGGCTTATGCAAACCACTCTCAAAGACTTTGTTTACATCACAACCACTAAATGATACAGAAATATAGACAAATTGGTGGAATTGCTCTTTAAAATCATCTTTTCTAGTTTGGATTAATAATAATAATAATAATAATAATAATAATAATAATAATAATAGGCCTTTGAATGTAAGAAACCTGGGGTTTTAAGGCGATTTATAACTTCCTGTTCCCAAACGTTTATTACTGAATAAAACTATTATTAATATGGCAAGTGGTTCTAGTCTGTAGTTCTGCACTGAACGTTTGTGAGAGTGTGCGCACATGAGACAGACCCACGCAGTGAAGCAGATCTCGTATCTGTCTGACTCAGGGCTATAACAGCGTCTGCTTTCCTCCTGAAATGTTCCCCACAGCTTTGGGTCTCTCAGAGGAGGTGGGTGCGAATGTGTCCTTTCCGTCCACCTCTTTTTATGCAACTTATAAAACCAACCTTAGAGCCGGTGCTGAAAGGTTCACCGCATTTTTAAAGAGTGCAATATTCAAATCTCAAGAGCTTGTAAACTGCCTGTAGATGAGTTAGACCAGAGGCAGCCAAACAACTACATGCTGGGACGTCACAATCACAGCTAACTGAAAAGGGGATGCTGTTTTTACAACTGGCCAAATAACAGGCCTGGACTTCAGTTCCCAGAGAATAAGCGAGTTAGATTGCAGTCGCAATACTGATAAAAAAAATCACAATTAGAGATTCTTCCCAAACCGTTCAGCCCTACTCAGATCTAATCACCAGGTTACATTACTGCAGTACAAATTGCCATGTTGGTCGAAACTGCATCATGTTCCATCTGGAAACACTCAAAGCAGTTCTCTGTATGGCTCAAATCAAGATATGAATTGTCCTGCCTCAAGTGAACAAGTCTAAACATTAAACCACATGAAGAAACCTTTGCTCTTATGCCTGACGTTGACTGTTGGCTATAAATTCCTGACATAACGACAGCAGTGCTAGCGGCATATCACCTTCGCTTAGGGCAGCCAGGTCGATGTTTAGGGTGAACAGAATAACAATTAAACTGGATATGTAGACGTGTTTTCCACTCGCGAGCAGCTGAATATACTGTGTGTGGAACGTTTCGGGAGTGAAGGGAGCACGTACATCACGAAGCCCACCTCTGTCATTTATACCCAGATAACTTATTCTGTGTGAACTGGTCATAAACATTACAGACCTGTCCAGTCCTGGGATCAAACGGCACCATGTAAAGCTAATACTGCCCCGGCCTGAAGCAGATGAACCTTGCCTTTAAAGCCTGCCGGCTAGCATGCCCGCCAATGTCTACAGCCAGATTAACCTGCACTGCACTCTACATAGTGAGCCCTCCCTCCAAATCGACCAGCGGTGATACTAAAGAGGCAACACTCCGGCCTTCTAAACTTTCTTTCTCCCACATAGCTGCACTAAGAAAGCTGTGACCTTTGACCTGTGGGGAGGTGCGAAATAAACTGCTGCTGTCACTCCTGTGTGTGTGTCCTGTAAGGGTGAGCAGGGCAGGTTTGGACTTGACTACAGAGAAGAGAAGGTCTTTATATAGACTTGAAAACAACTCAGGACTTGTACTTTCTATAGACAGAACGTGTGACTATATATATACACACTCCAAAGTTCTCTCTCCAAAGTTCTAACTATACAGGAGAGGAAACTTCTAATGTGAATGTAACAAGAAACATTTTGGGCTATTTCTTTTTGTCGTTCATTTGAAGACGATGTCAATGACGACAGGAGTTTTTATGCAAGTCCGTAAAAAATTGTACAAATATAAAATTGAAGATTCTACACTTAGCGTCAAAGAACAGCTGCACAAATAGCTGCACCCAGAAGGTATCAACCGACAGGGATGAAACTTGGTGGGTGGATTTGACATTATGAGACATGCCAATGATTCAGGTTTCACGCTCGACCCAACAGCCATGATTGCGGACATTCAACGAGCAGTGATGCTCTTCATGAGTCATCCATGTTAGTGCCAGCACCATTAGCAGACGGCTGCATGATGCAGGACAGTATACACACAGACTGTTACAATGACTGTCCTTAACACCACGTCAACATTGCCACTGACAACACTGCAATGCTGTCGTGCCAGACTGTCATGGAGTGACTCAGAACGGCAGCGGGTCATCTTCAGTGACCAGACTGACAACTTCTACATACTACACTACTTCTGTATGTGTAGCTCAATAAATATTGATCATATCAGTCTAAATGTATCATCATTTATTGTTTCTGGTAAGCTTTATCTTCCTTCCCAATAGCACTGCAATCCCACACTTCCTTCTGGGTGCAGCTATTCTTTTGCTGATGAGTGTATTTATTATTTTTATAGGTCATATGCAAATGCAATATATTAACACATCCACTACAGAGAACAAGAGAACTTAAATATGGCAGCCTTTCCTGCAGATTTTTAGATGTTGGTGGATTCATATATAAAATAAATAATTAAAACATAAAATCGTCTCTGTCCAAAGAAAAACAAGTCTCTCCAAAATGGCAACTTTACAGGAGAGGGCAAAAACTAATTTAACTTGAATGTAAGTCAATGGAACCAGATTTTTTTCCCCCAAGTGATTTTGGGCCATTTCTGTTGGTCTATTCATCATGAAATTTCACACAGTACAAACGGTAGCTGCTGTGTTCAAATGGTGCATAAAAGTAAAAATGGATAATAATTTATCTTTTCTTATATGTTAAATGTGGCAAATAAGCAGTTCACTGCAGAGGACGTGTTCACTTACTTTCACTGTAAATCAGCAGAATTTCATTTGATCACTCTTTAAAACTTCTAAGCTTTGAAACTAGCCATTACATTTGAAGCACTTCAACACTTGACATGAGCAACTAATAGAGGTCAATCAGAAACTGCTGCTTAAAATCTTAATAACATTATTATTATTTGGTCAAACAGTTTGTTTTTCAGTTAATGGTTAATTGATTAATCACTTCCATCTATATAACATTAATAACTCGTTGAATTACTTATACTAAAAAACATACAGAGCCAGAAAAGCCCAGTATTAAGACCTTATGTCTCCAGAGACACACACACACACACACTCACATTCACACAATGAGTTACTGCGAAATAGCACAATATGTTTTCCTGCTGGGAGCTGTGAGGAAACCTTTACTCATTGCAGCTCAGGAAAGAGGCACTTCACTCCACCTTTAGCTTCCAGGCTCTCTGTACAGCCTCAGCAGTGAGCTGCTCCACTCACATCTCTAAACTCACAGCCTGAAGAAACCATTCGCACACCGCCGTTTACATCCTGCTGCAGAGAAGCAGCTGTACTGACCGTACGACAGGCCAGGTCACATTGTGTAATACAGTGTAGAGGAATTGTTTAGAGCTCTAATGACTGAATTTCCACACTCCACTCCGAGTCCTTTCCATTACCTCCTTGTAGTCATCCATAATATACAGGGCTGAAGCTTTGCAGATGACATCATCAGTTCCGGCATAGTCCATGCTGCCAATGTCTTTCTCTCCTTCACTCACGCTTTCTCTCTCTCTATCTCTCTCTCACAGCCTGGCCTGGCCTCCGTACTCAGTACTGTCTTGTTAATCCTGCTGTAAACTCCAGTGGAGGACCAAAGTGGACAGTGAACTCCATGGCCCAGTGTTAGTGCCTCTGTTCCTGCAGACTAAAGACTGACCCCCCCCACCTCACCCCCCCTCCATTACCTCCAAGCCTGACCACTTCCCAAACAGGGCGGTCACTCCAGGACAGAGAGAGAGAGAGAGAGAGAGAGAGAACAAGAAAAAGACAAAAAAGTGATGAATAAGAAAATAGTCATATAAACAAAGAACAGGATAGAGAGAATTAAAGAGAAAATAAAGAAACACTGAAAGTAGGGAAAGAAAGAGAGTAAGAAAGTAAGAAAGAAAGAGAAAAGACAGAAATAAAGATGGTGAGAGAGAAAGTGAGTAAGAAAGAAAATACACAGTAAGTAAGAAAAATAGAGAGCAAGAGGGAAAAGAGAAAAATCAAAATGAAAAAAGCTAGAGAACAAGAAAAAAGTAAAAGAAAAAAGAAAAAAGAAAGCGAGAAGAAGGAAATGAAAAGCGGACAAACGAAAAAGAGGATGAGAGGAAGCTACTGAATTGAAAAGGAGAAAAAGTGAGACAGACAGTGAGAGAGAACAAGAGGAAAGGACAAAAAGAGAAGAAGAAAAGGAACAATAGAATAAAAGAAAGAAAAACAGAGGGAAAGAACAAAAGAAAATAATGAAAGAGGAAAGGAGAGGAAAGAAAAACAAAAGAGAGAAAGGAGAAATAAAGAGAGTAAGTGTAAGAATAATAGAGAGGGAGAAAGGGAGAAAAGAAAGAAAAATAAGGAAATAAAAGAAATAAAGGAAAGAATAAAGGAAAGAAAGATAGAGAGCAAGAAAGTCAATGAAAAAAGAGAGTGAGAAAGAAAAAGAAGTAAGAAAACTGGGAGAAAAGAAAAAGAGGAAGGAAGAAAGGAAAACAAAAGAACTGAGAGGGATAGAGAGAGAGAGACAGAGAGAGAGGTAGAGAGAGCGAGAAGGGGGTAGAGAAATAGACAGAGAGTGAGCTGAGGTGTCTCTTTCCAAACAAGCTGTGAGGGGCAGCTGTCCTCATATCAGGAGTGTG
>CM067493.1:22588301-22625077 GCA_034552555.1 Semaprochilodus insignis | reverse complement strand
GCTTCCACTCACTGGCCATTTTATCAGAAACAGCTAACCCTTGTATTTCCACTCACTGGCCATTTTATCAGAAACACCTCCTTGCGCTTCCACTCACTGGCCATTTTATCAGAAACAGCTAACCCTTGTATTTCCACTCACTGGCCACTTTATTGGAAACACCTACCTTGTACTTCCACTCACTGGCCACTTTATCAGCTCACCCTGACTTACAGCTCCACTTTCTAGCTATACAACTAAAAGCTCAAGTCCATCTGTTGCTATGTAACAGTCCCCGTCCATTCATCAGCGATCAGCTTCTGACCACAAGCCCACTGCTGACCGGATGTTATTTGGGTGGGCGGATGGCTAACACCAACTGTGCATCAACAGATGGGCTGCACTCATGGAAATACAGAGTGAGGCTCCTAATAAAATGAAAGCGAGTTGATACGGAGAGGCCTGTGCTACACTGGACATTAAAGGCAGCTGTATGTTCTAACTACAAGTCTGCGGACACGGTCATCTCTGTGCAGGCTACTGATAAATCAGTCAGTAGGTGGAACTGATGCAATGCAGTATGAGTGCTGGCAGAAGCCCAAGGAAGGCTGGGTGAGTGGATGTGTTTGTGTGGGTCTGTGTACGCGTATGCCCAGAACCGTCCTCTTCACTCGGAATAACGGAACGATCCTGCGAGTCAAAACGCAGACAGACTAAATATAGCTGCAGAAACGTCAGAGCAGTGTTCTAGCATGGAGAAACAGATGCGTACAGACATGCAATAGGAAAATCCTACCAACAGAACTGATCAATCACACCATTACATAAAATAAGACTACAGTTAATTAGGCCAACAACAGACATGAGATCTGACTAATAATGAGGACACTACTTTAATATCTGTGATGATGGTCACGATTATATTAATATAATCTACTTATTATTTCCTAACTAATAGAGCAATAAGAGCTCTGATTAATAGCGACAGCCCTATAATATCAGTACAGGTGATTCAGGACTCAGCAGATCTCAGTGGTGATGATATATAAGATTATCCACTTGCATAAAAAAGGGGGAAGTAAAGAAGGTAAGTGGAAAAACAGATGTTCCAAAACCAGAGTTCAAAGGAGAAAAAAGAGAAGAAGGAAGAGGAAAGGAAGAGGAAGAGAGGAGAAGAAAGGTGAGGAGGAAAGGATGAGCAGGAGAAGATGAAAAAGAAAAGGAGTTGTAGCGGAAAGTAAAAAAAGAAAGGGGAGAATAGAGTTGATGGGAGAAGAGAAGAAACAAAAGAGAAGAGGATTGTAAAAGAGAGGTGAGGTGAGGAGATGAGACGAGGAGAAGAGGAAGAAGAGAAGAGCGGAATAAAGGAGAGGAGGAGAAGAAAAGGAGGAAGAGAGGAGAGGAGGAATGAGGAAGAGGAGCGGAGAAACGAGGAAGAGGAAAGGAGAGGGGGAATGAGGAAGAGGAGAGAACGAGGACAGGAAAGGACAGAAGAGGGAAGAGAAGGAGAAAAGAGGAGAGGCGAGGAGAGGAGAAGAGAGTTGGAACGAGGAAGAGGAGAGGATGAGGAAGGGGAGAAGAGAGGACAAGGACGAGGAAAAGGAAAGGAGAGGGGGAATGAGGATGTGGAGAGGACGGGAAGAGGAGTGGAGAGAAGAGGAGGAATGGAGAAGAGGACAGAACGAGGAAGGGAAGAGAAGGATAGGAGAAAAGAGGACTGTAATAAGCAGGAAATGGAACCAACTTCTAAGACTGAACTTTGGAGTTGTAGAAGAACCAAAGCCAGCTTCCCCCAAACCAGAAGCTGTGATGAAGGTGAAGGGTGGACACCATAAACACTGATATATGGGGTACTATATAAAGCAGCTGAGGCTTCTGGGTAAGTTTCTGTATTTATGTTTTCAGCATTTTTCCTGCCATTGACTGTAAATGAAATAAATGAAGTAAATGAAGGGTGGTTATATTGGCACAGTAATATATATATTGAATTGTGAATTGTGAATCCATCAGCCCGTATGATCTGTGCTTTATGGAGTTTTTAACACTGTTTGAAGTCCTGCATATTTATTTAAATGTATGTTTTCTCTGACTGTCAGCCGTCTAAGCCCACAGTGCGGTTGTTGGAGGTTACTCATGGGTGAGGACTGAAAACAGCCAGAATAAAACAGAGGAAGGAGCAGAGACTAAAGCTCTCTCTGATGTGGTGAAATCACAGTGTCTTCACACGCACACACGGGCAGAATGAAGAGTTCAGTGTGGAAAACAGCGGCAGTCCCTCCTCTCCTCATTAATTTCTCTCCTGTTTGTTCTCTCCGGCTCTCTCGGCAGGAGCGGATGCGCACCGCCGCTTTTAGAAAGCTGACATTTCGGTGGGTGTTCAGTGATGAATGCTTTACTCCACCAGCTCTGCAAGAACACCAACACTGCCTCCAGCCATGGAGCTTTGGAGGAGCAGCTCACTCAGAACACCCTGAGGGGAGGAGATGAGACAAGACAAAACGAGAGGAGAAGAGAGTAAAAGAGAGGAGAGGAGAGGAGAGGAGAGGAGAGGAGAGGATGAAAGGGGAAGTAAGGAGAGTAAAAGAGAAGGAGGAGGAAGAGGAGATGAAGGGAGAGGAGAGGAGAGGGATAGGTGGGACAAAATAGCAGAGGATATGAGACAAGATGAGAGAAGAGAAGTGGAAGAGGAAAAAGAAGAGAGGTGAAGAGGAGAGGAGAGGAGAGGAGAGGAGAGGAGGAAAGAGAAATGAAGGTGAGAGGAGGAGAAGGATTAGAGAGAGGAGAAAATAGGAGAGGAGAAGAGGGGGATAGGGGAGAAGAATATAGGATAGAAGGAAAGAGGAATGAAGGTGAAAGGAAAGGAGAGGATAAAAGAAGAGAAGATGGAGAAGGAGGAGGAGAGAAGGAGTAGAGGAGAGGGGGAGGAAGAGAGGACAAGAGGAGGAGCAAAAGAGCACAGGAGAGGGGCAGGAAGAGGAGACAAAAGGAGGATAGGATAGGAATAGAAGAGAGGAGCAGTTGATAGGAGAAAAGAAGACAGAAGAGAGAGTAGGAGGAGGGTAGAAGAGTAAAGGAGAGGAGGATAAGGAGGCGACAGCATGGGGACAGGATAGAAGGAGTGGAAGAGAAGGGCAGGGGATAGAAGAAAAGTGTTTCTCCTCCACTTTTCTCTCCTCACAGGTGGAGGTAAATTAAGCTGGTTACTGTGTATCAGAGGTCTGCTGTTACTGAACTGCCGCTATCATTTACTAGCAAATATGCTGAAACACTCCTTCACAATCTGCACATGATGTTTGGTTATGTATAATGTTGAGCTTCCTGTGCAGAACCAATCCAAACCGGGACGAGAGGCAGCAGGTCTGGAACAGGAGCTCATTTTCACTCTGCGTCTTAGAAGCACTCAGTTCTAAAAAGCCCTCTGAAATATTATTAGAGGAAAATGCTGGAATATTCCTTTAATTAAGGGTTACATGCTCTTTCCTCAGGTCACTGCACACTGAGGAGGAGACAGATGAACTCTCCATGAGCTGGATCTCAGCCTGGAGTACCAGCACCCCAGTGGGAAAGAGGGAGAGAGAGCAAGAGAAGGACAGACAGAGGAGAAAGGGGGGGGGGGGGGGGGTTGAAAGAGATAATAAAGAGATATTGATTAATAGAAGGCGATGAACTGATATAAGTAACGTATGAAAGCTAGCAGGTAGCAGTGAAGCCCCCATTAAACCTCATGCACTGTTAGCATCATAAGCTTTTCCTGACTGTCTCCAGTCCCTGTATTCATTTCCAGTGAATAGTGAATCGCAGTCAACTAAAGTCGATTAGTTGCCAACTATTTAGCTGACGATTAGTTAGTGACGTCATTGTGTGTGTGACTTTGAATGATGTCATATGCAGGCAGCAGAATGGAAACCAATTCACAACCAAAAACCTCCGAACTGTGGGAACACCTCCTTCTTCACTCGGCCAAAATAGCTGTGAACTGCAACATGTGCAAAGCTGGCCTTGACTGGTATGGCACATCAGGTATGCAGGAGGTATTGCCTGCTCTCTGGAAGATGAAGATGTGTCTTGGTACGTTAGTTAGCTAGTGAGCTAGCGAATGCTAATATTAAAACCAGCTATGCTACTTCACGTTATGAGATGTAACATTTCCTTGTTGGAAATTCATCTAAATCATTGCTGAACATGTTAATGGTGTTACACATGCTAGATAGCTGGACAAGATCAGGGACAGCAGTAACCCCGCAGATTTCCACGGTATTCCACGGATATGGAGACAAGTGCACAAGATTTGAGAACACTGGAGGACTGCATTCAGATTAATACAAGTGATTTATGGGTTTGTGGGCAGTCATGGTCGAGTCAAGGTAAGGTAAACAGCCTTCTGGGGCAACTGAACTGAACCAACTGCCCCTAAGCAAGGCACCTAACCCCGGGTGTCATGGATAGGGCTGCCCACCGCTTCAGGCAAGTACACTAGTGTGTGTGTGTGTGTGCGTGTGTGTGTGTGTGTGTGTGTGTGTGTGTGTGTGTATGTGGGTGTTTCACTTTGCAGATAGGCTACTGCCCTTGAACAAGGCAACTGCCCCCCAGGTATCATGAATAGGGCTGCCCACCACTTCAGGCAAGCATGTCCACTAGTGTGTGTGTGTGTGTGTGTGTGTGTGTGTGTGTGTGTGTGTGTGTGTGTGTGTGTATGTGGGTGTTTCACTTTGCAGATGGGTTAAATGCAGTAGAAGCACAAAAGGCAAAATGGTTCTTAATTCTAATGGAACAAACTGACAGCCATATTACCTCCCTGTGAATACAGAGGGGCAACATTAATGTATACATATGCATTTCAGCATCTACACAAGATTACAGGATTCAGTGGCTTGAATGTGGATTTTTACTGGAGTTTAAACAAGTTACTTTTTTGCCTGCCATTGAGGAACTGTGTGATTCACAATCTGAATATTTATTCAAAACAGTTGTTAGCTGCAGCCTGTCAGGTTCCAGGTTCCACTCAGATACATCACACTGAAACAAGAACACTTCTGGAACAAGAACAGTTTGGTTAGATTAATATTAAGTTAACTGTAATAGAAATAGCTGTAGCTGCTCCAGCCTATAGAATTTGAAGGTGGTGTCTCTTTAAGACCTCTGCGAGAGACACAGGAGCTCTCTCCTCTGTGAACTATATTTTTAGACACCAAAACAAGGCTACTGCTGAGGCCCTCAATCACTGACTTTCCTCTCTCTCTTTCCCGCTCTCTCTCTCTCTCTCTCTCCTCTGCAAACACACATGTATGCATTACTCATTTCAATGAACCAAATCCTTCTGTTCACACACACACACACACACACACACACACACACACACACACACACTTTTAAATCACTGTGACATGAAGTGAAACGTGTTATTGTTATTCTTGCGTAACTGTATTCACTTGTCTTATCCTGCTGATCTGTAGACGTCTAGTACATAAAAAGTGTCACTGCTGGACTGAGAACAGTCCACCAACCAAAACTATCCAGCCAACAGTGTTCTGTAGTGCAGTGTCATGTGAGCAGCTCCACTGATGAAGGACTAGAGGAGGACCAACACCGCACTGTGCAGCAGCAGATGAGCTATCGTCTCTGACTGTACATCTACAAGGTGGAGCAGCAAGGTAGGAGTGTCTAATAGAGTGGACAGTGAGTGGACACAGTGAGTGGACTACTGTGTCTGATCCACTCACACCAGCACAACACACACTAACACACCACCACCAAGTCAGTGTCACTGCAGTGCTGAGAATGATCCACCACCCGCATAATACCTGCTCTGTGGTGGTCCTGTGGGGGTCCTGACCATTGAACAACAGGGTAACAAGGTGTGCAGAGAATCAGATGGACTACAGTCTGTAACTGTAGAACTACAAAGTGCACCTATATGGTAAGTGGAGCTGATAAAATGGACAGTGAGTGTAAATACAAGGAGGTGTTATTCATGAGCTCATCAGAAAAGGGAAAACATTTCATTTGAGGATCAGATCATAGGGTGTAAATGGGTGTGTAAACAACATCTGGCCATTTCTCAAAAAGTCACATAGCTTCTGTTCCAACAACAGAGAACTATTTAAAATGCTTGATCTTCTCCTCCCTCCCACAGATAAAAGTGCTGTTTATTTGATGGGGACAGTTTTGGTGGTCTGCCAGGTTTTCCAGGTGGTTGTTAGGGATCCCATTTTATCTGCAGCTTGTCATCATCTTTTGGTACTCTGGTTTTAGAAACTCTTGTTTTTCTAAAAAGTCTAAAGTCCTGAAAAACGTCTACCTAATGGCTGCTGTGACTGTATATGAAAGGAATATGGGGGGGTCTGTGACTTTCGCACAGTACTGCACTGTTAAAAACAGCACTCAGCGCTCACTCACACACAGTGTCCTGTGTTTGCTGAAAGTGGTCTGTAATTTTCCCCCAGCACAAAACCTGCCATTTACCAGAGCCAGAACAGTCCCACCCAAATCGGCCCGACCCCTCTGCACAACCCTAAGGAGAGTGCAGGAGCACAGGAGAGAGTCTCACATAGTGGTAGCAGAAACTGCCAAGAGAATCTTCTTTCTGAACTTCTTGTCTGTTCACAACGTACAGAACATCAGAAAGCCCTAGTAAGGGTCCAGTACACTTGGGCACTGTTTGCAGCCGCCCTGGAAACACATGCTATCTCAGTAGTTCAGAGAAGAGGAGAAGAAATGTTTATGTTGGGCTGTTTTAGGTTCATTCATATGCCGACTTTATGCTGAAGAGCCTCAGTACAGGAGGAGTGGTGGTGGTGTGTTTACTATATAAATACTGACATAAATACTATTAAAACAATAAATACATTCATTTGTATGCAACATTTAACACCCTGCACTCCACAGGTGGGCAATATGGCAGAAGTATAATATTGCGATACTTTAGGGCGATTTTCCTGATACACAGTATAACACAAAACAACCTGAAGCGCCACATTTAACACTGATTGCTAACAAAACAATACATATAAACTATTTATTATAATGAATTAATGTATGTATACAGCATTTCTAATAAAGTGCTGTTTCTAATAAAGTGGCCACTGAGTGGAATATGCCTTTTGAGCATGCCTTTTAATACAAGGTAGGTGTTTCTAATAAAGTGGCCAGTGAGTGGAAGTAGCAGGCAAGTGTTTCTTATAAAGTGGCTAGTGAGTGAAAGCACAAGGTAGGTGTTTCCAATAAAGTGGCCAGTGAGTGGAAACACAAGGTTGGTGTTTCTAATAAAGTGGCCTGTGAGTGGAAACACAAGGTGGATGTTTCCAATAAAGTGGCCAGTTAGTGGAAATACAAGGCAGGAGTTTATAATAGTGGACGTCTGGATAAGTGTAAGTTTGATGTTGCTGCAGTGAAAGCACGAGGTAGGTGTTTCCAATAAAGTGGCCAGCGTGTAAATTCTATATTGTAACTGGTTGCCTACACGTACCCATTTCATAGGACTAATTATGTTTTGTAATTATGTTTTGCATAATTTGTAGAATAATTAAACATATGATGGTCAGTATTCGTAAAATACTGGCAATATCCACATCATGCTCAAAAGGCATATTGTGACATATTGTGAGGTAATTAATCATGATAATCATATCTATCGTTATACTGCCCAGCCTTAAACACCACTGTGCTCTTTTTGCTATCAAGCCACCAGTTTCTTTCATAGTGCAGTGAAAGTACCCGCAATGTCAAAATGTTCGTTTTCCTCACATGCTGGGGACACTGGAGCCTACCTAGAGCTCTTTCTCTCTCTCTATCTATTTCTCTCACAAACAGAAAACCCTTCATGTCCAAATGGCCTCTTTTCTTTTTATTCGCTCTGACAGAATAGGATGATGCTCTGTGTGAACGATTTTTTTTTCTTCATTTTTTCCCCCTTTCTACCTCGTTCTCTCTCTCCCCCAGAGAGTGACACCCGGCTATAACACGCTCTTTAACTCTGACATAAAACCCAATTTCCTCTCTCTCTCTCTCTCTCTCTCTCTCTCTCTCTCTTTCCCTTTCAGTGTTATTTTAGAGGTGGGGGCGTAAGAGGGGTAGAAAGTCATCTCCTGCTGTTTTCTAACCACGGTGGGAATATAAGGGAGACTTATGTTTTGTGACAACTATACGAACTAGCCAATTTGGAAAAGGCCTGGTGCAAGGCTGGAGACCAATCGGAGGGCTTAGAAGACAGGCTGAAAGGTCAGAGGGCGTGAGGCTCAGGGCTAAAAGGGTCAGGTGTGAAAGGCTGTGAATGTAGAGCAGCTGGAGAGCCAAAAAAAAAGGTCCAGCATCGGCAATCGACTGTGTCTCAAAGAGTACTCTCACAGTGTCCTAGTATCTTCTGAAACACAGCATCATCAACGGAGAGTTTCTGACCACAGAGCTACTCTTGACTAGGAGATGGTCCACTCTCAGCCTAGCAGTGATACTGACGACTGTTGCATTCACACCAGCACTCCTGTAGAGTCAGCACACGAGCCTCAACAAACAGTAACTGTCACATCAAAATGTGAAAAACCTCGTTTGGACAATCAAATCAACCCACTGAGTTAAAAATTCAGTCCAACTTTAATAGAGCTGTTTAATAGAGCGGTGTTCAGCCAGCCACAGGTGGGTTACAGACTGTAACTGAACACTTACTGGATATGCAAGGTAAGTGTTGGAATGCCAGTGAGTGGAAGCGCAAGGAAGGTGTTTCTAATAAAGTGGCCAGTGAGTGAAAGCAAGAGGTAGGTGTTTCTAATAAAGTGGCCAGTGAGTGAAAGAACAACGATGGTGTTTCTAAAAAAGTGGCCAGTGAGTGGAATCACAAAGTTGGTGTTTCCAATAAAGTGGCCAGTGAGTGGAAGCACAAGGAAGGTGTTTCTAATAAAGTGGCCAGTGAGTGGAAGCACAAGGTAGGTGTTTCTAATAAAGTGGCCAGTAAGTGAGAATCAAATGGACTACAGTCTGTAACTGTAGAACTACAAAGTGCACCTATATGGTAAGTGGAGCTGATAAAATGGACAGTGAGTGTATATACAAGGAGGTGTTATTCATGAGCTCATCAGAAAAGTTGGCGTTTCCAATAAAGTGGCCAGTGAGTGAAAGTACAAGACGTGTTTCTAATAAATTGGCCAGTGAGTGAAGGCACAAGGTTGGTGTTCCTAATAAAGTGGCCACTGAGTAGGAACACAAGGTTTGTGTTTCTAATAAAGTGGCCAGTGTGTGAAAGCACAAGGTTGGTGTTTCTAATAAAGTGGCCAGTGTGTGAAAGCACAAGGTTGGTGTTTCTAATAAAGTGGCCAGTGAGTGAAAGCACAAAGTTGGTGTTTCTAATAAAGTGGGCAGTGAGTGTAAATTCCACACGGTATCTGGTTGTCTACACGTATTTACAGAACTGTTCACACACACACACACACTAATTCTATTATAACCATCACATACCAGCCAAAACACGTTACTGATTAAACGTAGTCTTATCAGTGGGTGGGAAATCTGTGCATCTGTGTGTGTGTGTGTGTGTGTGTGTGTTTGTGTGAACACGTGGTAGAGGTGTGTCTGTCTGTGTGCAGATGTCTGTGTGACTCAGTGGTGAGTACAGGAAGGTGGATTGAGGTCAGCTGAACAGACAGTGATGAAAGCACCGCTGCAGGCCATGTGTTTTTAACACAAACAAACTGCTGTCTCACCCTCTGAGCCATGTTAACGTGGCGGGGCTCACTTTGATGACATCATACACACAGGACATGCCGTCTCTCTCAGGGCCAGCCGTGGCAAGACTGTTCTGCCTGAAGGACGCATAGCAATTAATTACCAACCCTCAATGAACAGGAGAGAGACAGAGTTACCACAGTGACGATAAATACTGCCATACTGTCCAGGTCTACATTCAATTCACACCACACTTGAGTTCGTAGGTAGAAGCGGAGAAGAGGAATGAATTTACATCTGTACAGTCTTCCCATTACCAAAGGCAGGATATTTTGCGCTGCATCTTCAAATGCACTTACATCTAATCCAGAGAGCAGAAGTAGCTCTATTCCATTCTTTCATCATGTGTTCGAAGCTCGCAACTCCATCTAGCTGCTACAACAATTGTTGTTGTTAAAGGTACTCAGGTGTTTGGGACACTTTGACCTGAGTTCAAGAATTCCCCATAAAACTGGCAACCACAAGGTGCTCAAACACTGGAATATCGAGTGAACTATGTGGCCTTATCACAATTGCAGACATTCGGTGAGCAGTGGTGCCCTCCATGGGTCATCCTGTTAGTGCCAGCACCATTGGCAGACGGCTGCACCATGCAGGACTACATGCACGCAGACCGTTATGACGACTGCCCTCGACACCACATCAACGTCACCAAAGACTGCGATGGTGTCATGCCAGACTGTCATGGAGAGACTCAGAATGGCAGCTTATGGGATGGATTCTCACAGGACACCATTAGGAACCTCTACAACTCCACGCCGAGACGTCTGGCATGTTGTGTTAGAAAACATGGCGGCCCAACGCCATACTGAGAGACACTACTTCTGTATGTGTAGCTCAATAAATATTGATCATATCAGTCTAAATGTATCATCATTTATTGTTCCTTTATCTTCCTTTCCAATAGCACTGCAATCCCACACTTCCTTCTGGGTGCTATTGTTTTGACAATGAGAGTATATGTATGGAATTGTAGTCCTGCGATGGGCTGGCGGCCTGTCCAGGTTGATTCATGCCTTCCGGCCAGTGTGTGCTAGGATAGGCTTCAGCCTACCCCCCGGCCAGAAGGATCTGTGGTTTAGAAGATAAATGAATGAACGAATGAATGAATGAACGGTATTATAATAAAATACCATATAATACTAATTAATAGACCACAATAACACATAAACATAAATGCTGCTTTTGTGCCTCTGCGTTAAGCAGAATGTTGGTGGGATTAAAAGCTGGTTGGTTCTGTGTCGCTCTTTGACCCTCCCTCAATGACTGCTACCATAGGTGTGTTCAGTCACACCTGTCCGGCTACCTGAAAAACCTAATGATCCCTCTGTCCACTCCACTTGCTTGTCAGCCGTAGACTTTCAGACTCCTAGACATGTCATAGCAACTAGAAGCTGAAAACATGTCACACAGATATGCACTGCAAAACACCCGCTTCCTGCAAACCCAAGACTAATAACCACATACACTGCAGCCCGTTATTAGGCTTCCCTCTGAGCTCTCGGCTCCGTGCAGCACAGGTAACACGCGTTTATCATTGTCCATGCTTCTCTCCGAGCACCTGGACTTTGTTAAAAAGCTCTGTACGAGGGAAGAAAAAGCTCTGGGGGGATTGCATCAGTGCCTGTATAAGCTTTACTGCACATCCATCCCCATGAAACAGGACGGTTTGGCAAAAATATAGCATCATGATACTTTAATTATATGTATGATGATAGGTTTCTGCAAACAAGTTGAGACGATTGGAATGCGCCAGCAAAACAGCAGAGTTACATTTCCACAAACTGCACTGAAAAACAAGTACTAAGACTTTCTGGTATATGTGTATGTGATTCCATGTTTCCAGAAAGCAGCCCCTTTAATGTCCATATCTTGGTCTATATGTTCAAATCACAAGTCACTTCATTTGTCTTACTCAGGTCTGTCTTTCGGTCATACCGGCTGACAGCCAAGCCATTTTTTAATGGTTAGATGTTCTTTTGTTTCAGGTATGACTACAAGATCATCGCCTCAGAGCACTCTACAACTTTACTGACTTGACTCTAAAGTGTTGAATTTCCAGCTCATAATCCACAGGTGAAACCGTGCACCGCAGAGTGTACACAACACTAAAGAAGCAAACAACAAACCCCATCAGATGCCATCCGACAAACCCACATGCTTACCTGAGTTAGGTTCCCCACTTGCTGCTTGGAATCCAATGCTGATTTTAGATAAGCACTCATTCACCAAACTTTCGGAGATTCCAAAGGAACTTGGCCGGTATAGGCTGATTAAAAAACTCCCATAAGACACACTGAAAGTCCCACAGGTGAGAGTACAAAGAAGTGAATCCAGCGGGGGAGTCCAAACTAGTTTGCTCAGCACACGTGTCTGTGTGTGTCTGTGTGTGTGTGTGCGTGCGGGCATGCTGAGACACACACGCTCGTGCCGGAGGAGGAGGGCGGTCAGCAAGGAGGCTTTTGTGGGCTTGAGCTAGACGGCAGGCACACCCTTGTGAGGCTGCCCTTTAAATACTGGTCTGGGATCAGCTTAGATCTGAGAGGTTACATAGCTGTAATAGCTGGAGGCACCAGAGGCTGATTCCAGATCAGTCTGTATCACACCTCAAGAGAACCCTGCACTCCATTTAGCTTTGTTGGCCTCTAGAGGAGAGTTAAGTTCCACCCTGTACCACCCCACCAGCCCCCCTAACACGCATGCACACTACAGCATACCTCTCTTTCTCTATCTCTCTCTCTCTTGCTATGCAAGCATAGCTTCACACCATCCCCTCTTTTACTTGTTCCCCCTCTTTTCTCTGCTGAAGACACACCTTTCTCTCTCTCCTCTTTCTCTCTCTCCTCCGTCATGAGATGATAGAGCACCTTCAGTCACGGCATGTCAACTCTGTCTACGACAAATGAAACAATTAGCTCAAATTAGCAAAATGCTAACACTACGAACAGTTAATGATGGTCAGATAGATCTGATTATGCTAACTGGCACCCTAAATGTACCTCCGATTATGTGTTTGTACCTCTGATTATGTGTTACATTTCCTTGTACAACATCCTCGGGTACTCTGAAGTGCACTTTAGTGTACTTCATTTTAATGAATAAGATTTCATTATGGTAATTGCATTATTATTACTAGCATCATGCTAACTTGCTCCTATTTACTATTAGCATTCATTCATTATTAACGTTCCACTATTAGCAGTCTTGAGTCAAGCATAACTTTAACCCTAATAGTGCTAACAGTGATTTTACTGATGTAGTGATTTTAGCACATATTACAAAGTAGGGGTGTAAACAAATATAAAAAAATATCAAATTTCACAATATTAGGTTTTGTGATACTGTATTGATTCTCAAAAACACAGTATTCATTTTTAATCAACAGTTTACCACCAAAGGTTTGTGGGAGATTGTGGTTTTTAGCCGGTAGGCGAGTTACAATGTCACATGACCTTGGTAAACCAATGAAATGCAAGGCATGTCTTTTGACACGGACATGAGCCAATGGCACACATAGCATTGTTCGCGAATGAACATTTTAAATAGTTAATACTGAAAAGAGGACTAATAGGCGTCCTTTCCAGGTATTGTGCCGGACGGAGGACTGGGAGTTTAAAAAAACGGACTGTCCGGCCTAAAACCAGGCGTGTGGCCATTAGTCAGTCAAGTCAAGTTTATTTATGTAGCGCCTTATACAACAGATGTTGTCACAACGCAGGTTTACAGAGAATCAGGGTCCAAGCCCCCAGTGAACAAGCCAAGTAGACTTGGCAGGACTGCAGCAAGAAACCTCAAGAGGAACCAAGACTCAAAACTGGGAGCCCATCCTCCTCTGGTCCACACTGGATAGCAAGACAAGCACATATAAAGAATAAGAATTTACAATTATAGGCAATACTGAATGTAGACTAACTGATAACTGTTAGAGAGACAGTGAGAATCAGAGTTGAAAGTCTGAATGAAACCAGTGGCCACTGTAAGTCTATAGCCTTGAACATCAACTGCTGATAATCTATTAGAAAGGATATGAGAAGTCTGTAATTAAATTACACTCTTCCACTCCAAGGGGTAGCGTAAGGACACACTGCTAACATTTAGTCTAATTTCTAATTTACTGTTAGCATTTAGCAAGCCTATGCATATAGTGGTGTGATGTTTTGTACTATGACAGTTTGTCTAAAATGACATTTTATAATTCACCATATATTGCCTTGCTTACAGTATCACAATATATCGCAAAGAATTAAATCGTAACCCCTGTACCATGATATATGTAATATTTCCAGGTTCTTGCCCATAAACAGCTGCCCATAAATTATGCTAAATGGCTCCAATTAAGCATTAGCATTAGCACTCTTAGGTGAAGTGATATATATATATATATATATATATATACCACACAATGACATTTTTTTGTGCTGTGTGATGGGATTCATAGACTGAGAAGAGGTGCTACAGTGCAGTGAATGTCCACATGTTCCATGTGTGGAAAATGGCTCCAAAGCAGATGTTAATGATTGGCTAAAAGGAGTGACTGCATTTTAGTGTCCCAAAGACCATAGTGTGAAGGAAGTAGCTGAATCTGCAGGTGTTTGGAGGCGTATGGTCATATGGGTCTACCAGCAGTGGCTAAAATCCCAGTCCACAGGAAATTCTCCTTGGAATTGTGCCAGGGAAGGCATCCACCAAATCTGGCCCAACTGCACAATTCTTTTATGCAAGAGTGTCTGAACACTGATGTGGCCTACATCCAGAAACTTGTCCAGTGATATACCAGAAGTATTACACCCTGTTAGGTATGTTTCAGTTACGGGTGACTCACGTTTTGTCCGGTGAGCTTATTTTGACTTATATAAAATGTTAAAAACGCTGCTTTTCCTTTCTGTAAATGTTGGGAAGCATGGGATAAGTCACCTTTTTAATGTTAACTTTAATATGTGACCCTGTGATATATTATTAAAATAGCACATATTATCAGCATTAATGCCTCGAACGCCGTTTCAGCCTGTGCAATCTTTATGCTGGAATTTAGTCCTCGGTCTCCGTGGCTTTTCCATTAATGCCTGCGATAACAGCCGCTACTCCATGATGTCACTGTGGTTTGGTTTGTCTGCATCCCCCCTGTTATTATGCCATTTTTCCAGCTCTCTTGCTCTTAACCGAGCTCTCTCTACCTCTCTCGCTCGCTCTAGTCCCCTGACGTGGCACTGCAGTGTGGTTGGGGTAAATGCAGAACAGTGTGAATTGTGGACAGAGCTCATTTATGTCTGCACAGACACTGGCTTGCCTCGCTCTGCACTCTCCTCTGTGCAAACATCAGTGCCTCTCTCGCTCACACATTCCTGTTGATCCTGTGTCATCTCTGCTGCTATCGGTTATCTGCTGTGGCTTGTTCCTTCGTCTGCCTGCCGCCTTCTTCCCTTTTAGCATTTTACGCACGCTCAGGACAGGTCTCCCGCGCAGTGCTCTGTAGTTTATATAGCCAGACTCATTTCACAGCATGCGTTCTGTGACACACAGCAATACACATCTGGACGAACGGAAAACCAATAGCAGATTCGGGACTATGAATGTGGATCTGAGCTTGCATCTGCTTTAAAGCAACAGGTCAGCCAAAAGTCAAATCTGCAGACTCTGAAGACTCTGATTCTGTTCAGCCTAGACATGTGTGGTGTCTGACGTTGGTCTATTTGGGGCTAAAAAGTAATGGTAGCTCACATCCTGCCAGTTAGCACTGTGTACACTGCACGCCTAAAGCAATGATTGATTCAAATCGTGCCAGCCTTTAAAGAAGCACTCCAATCGTTCTGCATAATTAAAGGGGTTAAGATGTAAACAGTGTCTGTCAGAGTGGTTTGGTGTGAACTGCTCTGTTCTACAGAAATCTACAGAGTCAGAATTGTTTACAGTGGTGGCGATAGGGTGGCCACTTTCATAACCCCAAAAAGGAGGACATCATAAAGAAAGGGGGGGTCGGGCACGATACTAGAACAGAATTAAAATCATAACCTAACCTATATAATACATAAATGATTGCTTTGCTCACCTAATTGGGTGGATTGGATGACATTTGTGAGTCAGACGGGAGCTTACTAATTGACTAGCATTTAGAGGGCTGACCTGGTAGGCGAGCGATGTCACATGACCTTGTTAAACCAATGAAATGCAAGGCATTTCTTTTGACACGGATGTGAGCCAATGGCACACATAATATCGTTCACAAATGAGCATTTTAAATAGTTCATGCCGAAAAAAGAGGACTCACAGGACTGGGAGTTGAAAAACACTATCATTTCCATAGCTGTTTTCTTTCATTATCATATATTAATGCTGCAAGAAACAGAATGTGAATTCTCATCAGCTGGTCTGAGGTCCTGTGGGGGTCCTGACCTCTGAAGAACAAGGTCAAAGGGGATTTACTAAGTATGCAGAGAAACAGGTACAACTATGAAGTGCATCTACAGTAATACCTCTTTTCCACCAACAAAGTGCCAGTGCTTGTGCCAGAGCTGGCGCTGGTCCCCAGGGTCTATTGAACTTGTTAGGAATGGGCCCCCTTTTCCACTGGTTTAAGAGCCGAGCGATTACGTGTCTGGATGTGGGTCGGCCCTTAAACTGGAAGCAGAAGTCGGTGGACAATGCATAAAAACAACATGGCAGAACATGGTCTCTCTTTTGCAGACCACTGATGGGTCATGGTTCTGCTGCTTTCATTGTTTTCACTCATTCTCCAGTTTTACTGGACAATACAGGCATCAGCAAGTTTTGTGGCGTGCCATCGCCACACCCTTTTGCAATTTGCGTCACGGGTTTCGTAGTTCCAGACCAGATCAAATCGAATCGCAGCTGGTATTTCAGGCTATTAGGTACGTTTCAGTCACAGGTGACAATTTTTTTTTGTCTGGTGAGCTTCTAAACATACGTTAAAACATAAAGAAATGTGCTAAAATGTTTGCACAAGCCACATTTTACATGTATTTTTGTCTTTCCACGAAGTTAAATTTGGCCAATAAACAGTAAGTGTGCATTAAAATGTGTTCTCTGCTAACTCACAGCTGTACAAGCAGGGCATTTCAACGCAAAACAGTCCCTAAAAGAATTCACCACTATTTCACCATCATGAACACTGCATATACAGTGAGTCTGCAAGTTGCTCTACCATGAATCTGACGACTGAATTGTGCAGAAATCCTGGAAACTCCCATTAGGAATGGAACGGAATTTCCCATTAGGTACATTCTAATAGACTTTCTCACACCGTATGACATGTAGTTATCTATAACCAGCATGCGGTAAAGTACGCTGAACAGCTAAACCAGCAGCAAGCATTAGCAATTCTGCAAGACACTGCTTAACAATTCACAGCTTATTATTCGGCAGTTTCCATACCTTCCTTGGTAGCTACATTAGCCTCGTAGCTCCAGTGCCAAGTTCAGACACCAGACATCTCTGATCACCTGCTGATCTGGGGTACCTTTGATTGTGCACTGAACCGTCACTTCAACGCTATGACGTAGGAGAATATCGCGCTGAGCGTTTCTTGCTGTTGGATCACAGTGGAGTGAACTGACAGCAAACCCTTCATCAAACTGTCACCACGCCACCAGCCGCTAGAATTACAGGCCTGTGTTACTCAGTCACATTAGCATGTCAGGTAAACATTATGAGCCATGCTCGGCGTGTGCATACATGGGCGTCTGTGTGTGCGTTACTGCACGGCCTCGGGAAACAGCTCTCTGACTGACACCCGATTTCCTAACAGCATTCCTGAGCAGTAAAGGAGGCCGCAGTAGGTCGGGACACACCTCAATTACAGAACACTCACTCTGCCTGCAGGGTGTGAATACTGCAGAGCATGTACACTCAGCAGGAGAACCGTTCTCATTAACTCCACCTCTAATGTCTCTGAGTGAACGGAATGAACCTACAGTACACACAGGCGGTTTACACTCACAGTTCTACTGACAGTTCTACTAACAGTAAGGCCCAATAGGATGTTACTTTACTAATTAAACATTATTAATTAGGTAATGAACACCTTCAAATAATTAATAAGCATTTATAACCCAAATAATAATGGCAACAATGACCTGTAGCTTGCCAAATAGTGAGCCACCATACATATTCACATACTCAGTATTAATCGGTCAGCTTTATCACATATTTATATTCATCAGATAAAACAACTCACTGTAGCCCTTTTTATTTATGCGTCATACCTGCTTATTAAGGTTTTAAGATGGAATTCATAAACACTCTGAATTACACTATTCATAGGAGGGAGTCTTGCCTCACATTCATAAATCAATCTGCTATTGGTGCACTGAAACTGATTACAGAGCATTAAAGGTCCAGGAAACATGCTTTTTTAAACAACAAGCTGTTTTAATATTATTTATATTTTTTACTCCAATCATTTTACTGTAAATAATGTTTTTAAATAAAGCTACTCAAGTCATCTAGTGAAAAGTCCTGAGTATTTTTTTCATATCGCAATATACATATGTCAGGAAAAACATTTCACTTTCTGTGAATCAGGTATCCATAATGCATTATAAGTGCATTAATAAATATCTATAAAGCCTTTATAAAGCTATACAGTACTAGACATAAGCCTTTGTAAGTGTGCACACACGTTCACAATCACACACCTTAACTGTTATAACATAACAGTGTAAAGCTTCATAGGACAAAGTGACATAATGTGTTATAATGTACAGTATATATCTTTCCTGTTATTGACGCTGTCAGTGAAATTGACTTCATGAAGCTTAATAACTCATGTTGTGTTCATTCACATAATGCTTTCATCCACCGTGAGGCCTCCACTCAAACTCACACACTCGGTAAAGTTCCTCAGTGTCTTTAAAAATTAAATAATTTGCACATGACGTCTAATGAACACTTATAAGCTCTCTTTACAGACTTTAAGTGATGTTATTGATATCAGCTTTATGCTTTAAAGCACTATGTGGATGAATGTATTAAGCTACAAGTCTCAACAATAATGGTAAGAATGTGAAAAGGCTATACTTATCTATACATGTCACTTTGTGCTATGAAGCCTTGCACTGTGGTGTTAGGCCAGTTTATGTGTGTTAGAATGAACATGTATGTACAGTTACAAAGCCTTAGGCAATGATCAGACATCTTTGCAATCAGCCAATAAACTCACAGAAGAAGATGTGACATAAACGTAGGAAGGAAAACTCAAATTTCATAAACATCGAGTCACTTTACTGTGGACTTTAGAGTTGCCTCAAAAGTGTTTTGTTGCCATCTCACATTTGTAGTTTTAAGCACTGTTTGTTTATTTCTGGTACCGCAGTCTGTTTTCACACATGTGCAGACCAAGAATATTGAAAGAAATCAGAGTAAGGGTACACAACGGTATATGTGCACTGAGAAAGCTGAATACTGTGCTAAAATCTCTCTTCATCAGATTTCTGGACCTTAATTTGATATAAGAAATCAGAAATGCTGTTTACATGACCCCTTATAATAATCACAATAATCAGATCACTCATTCTCTCATCACATTAGTTTTCAGCAAATGTTTATCACTATTTTACCATAATCAACATTCCATATAGGCATGTAGGTTCACTAGATCTGTGTTACAGACTTGGCGACCCCTGGTTCCTACCCTTTAAGTCTCCAAGATCAACCAATTCACAGCAAACCACTCTGAAGTACTTTGGTTACATCTCAAGCACTGAATTATACAGACACAATGGAAAAATGGTGGGCAAATGGTGAAAATTCTCCTTTAATGTGTGTGCACTTTTGCTGGATTCAGCATGGGGCTTAAAATCACAACAGGGGTTGTATTTTGTCCTCAGTCAGCAGTAGAGGGCGCTAGACAAAACAGTGCAGCAAAGGAAGGATAATATTATTGTTTAGGTTCGGAGGGGTTACAGAGTGTATGTGTATCCTCCCATGGGACCCCTTCCGTTTTGTGTGTGTTCCGCTGTTTCAGAAGTAGATTAGGAGCAGGTGAGCTTCCCCCCTCGACCTCGAAAAAACACTGAACCTACGTCAGGTCAACACGCCCCGTAGAACAACACTGCACACACGCCACACACGCCTGGCACTTCCATCCCATAACAGCCCACCTGGATATTATACCCACGTCTCCGATAGCAGCCGGGCCTCAGTACTCTCTTTCAAAAGTGGAGCTGCTACCTGTCAGTGAACTGTGCTATGTGTCTGGGATCCCTGGGTAAGCCTGGAGAACAGGGAGGAAGCCTGAGAGGCTCAGGCAGTCACGGTGTAGACTTACTGTCATTCATCTGTGTTTACCGCCAGACTGAACACTCCTCAGTCCTGCTAAAACCAACAGTGAGACCACTTATAGTCAGGATGCAGCCTGGAGGGTGTTATTATTATGAGCTGAAAGGCATGTAGACACCTGCTCATTCCGCGCGTCTTCTGAAATCAATCAGCTGCAGTAAAAATCTGCTACTCTTCTGTGAAGGCTTTGAACTAGATGTTTGAACACTGCCGTGAGGATTTGATTGCATTCAGGCACAAGCGCATTAGTGAGGTCCAAGTTCTTGATGAGTCCAGCTCATCCCAAAGCTATGGTGACCTCAGGCTGATGTGTAGCTGTTTATATTTAACACTATTGTTATCCATTAAGGTCCACTGATGACATTTGTGTGGGTTTAAACATTTGTGGTGTAGATGTTAGAGAACCAACCTTGTGACTGGAAGGTTGCCGTTTCGATTCCCTGAGCTGACAGGACACGACTGAAGCAAGGCACGTAACCCTTATCTGCTCCCTGGGCACTGTGGATAGGGCTGCCCACCGCTCCAGGCAAGTGTGCTCACTGCCCCTTAGTGTGTGTTCACTGGAGTGTGTGTGTATGTAGGTGTTTCACTGCACAGATGGGTTAAATGCATTTGTGTGCAAGCACAAACGGTCAATGGTCAAATTCTAATTGGAATGTTGGGGGCAATAGCTCCCTGGGCATTGTGGATAGGGTTACCCACTGCTGCGGACAAGTGTGCTCACTACCTCCTAGTGCGTGTTCGCTAGTATGTGTACATGTGGGTATTTCACGTCACAGATGGGTTAAATGCAGAAGGCAAATTCCTATGTGTGCAAATAATTCATTTTCACATCTTCACTGTCCAACCTCTCTTTATCCTTTAAAGAGTCTGTTTAATACTGATCTTAGTATATGAGTTGTTTAACACTGATTTATGTAAATTAGTTGTTTAACACTGATTTATGTAAATTAGTTGTTTAACACTGATTTATGTGAATTAGTTGTTTAACACTGATTTATGTGAATTAGTTGTTTAACACTGATTTATGTAAAAAAGCAGTTTAACACTGATTTATCGCTGCTCTGTTTTGTGCCTTGACTAAATCACTGCTTATAACGTATGGGCGGGTCTAAACTGCTTTAGCCGGATACATGTAAATATGCTGGGGTCTGTGACATCACAAATACAATGAATTCAAAACAGGCTGTTTGTTTGCAGTTTCATATGTGCACCATATTTGGTGGGTAGCAAACATTAACAATGGTTACACTGAACTGTTTTCCTTCAAAAAAGAAACAAAAACTGGGTTTTCTATGATACAAGCCCTTTAAATGAGCTGAATTAGCCAACAGCTTTGGACACGGCTCCCGTCAAATTCAGAGAGAGCTGTAGGCACAAGGAGCAAAAGGCTAATGAGCGGTTTCTCAGTTGCAGTGCAGTGTTGTTGTGAGAATCTTGATTTTCTATCCCTCTTCTTCACATTCATCATTGACAGCAGAATAATTATTATCACCAGCATCGTGGTCATTACCACCCTCTTGCATCACTCCATGAGAAAGTCTTACTTTTCTCTCTGTTATAAATAAACAGACCCTTTCAGTAGCACTTGGTTCCCCTGACTAGCTATCTTAATGAGAACCTTCCGGAAGACTGCGACACATTTCACGCTTGCTGGACCTGATAATGGGCTCGATATGGAGGTGGAAGTGCTTCTCCTCCAAGCTGGCCATTCTGATGGAGTTTCAGTGCTGACCAGGCACCATCACCTGAGAGGAAGATGGAGGAGACTGTTGGAATGGAGGGTCAATGAGTGTTTATGTGTGGCCATTTTTACATTCAGGTTACACTGTGGGTTTCAAAATACAGTGCAGAGGCTACTTCATGAAGAAGACCCTATAGCAGTACCGAATAGGCTGCAGTGCCTCTTACACCTGTGAGCGGTATTCCATACATTTTTGGCACTCGGGTGTTAGCTGAGATTATAGTTACGGTTTCACCACTTTAACCAATGACATTATGCCCGCTAAGACTGCCAGGACTTTGTACATTAATGTAGACGACTGTGTAAAAAGCTTCTAGGAAAGTTGGAAGTTTCTCCAGAGACAGATATACTCACAAGGTATAACCACCACCATGAAACTGCAACTAAATGACATTCAGAACACACGTTTGTCTCCAAAGGTGGACGAAGTACACAAACCAGGCAGTTGGGTTAAAGTAGAGATATCCCTCTAAAATATCCCTCCAGTGTCAGTAGACGTTCCTCCCTTTAGACCTCCACTGGAGTAAAAGTACCTTGGTTTATCATGGCTCTAATGTCCTATGATCATTTCTGGAACAAGACTCTTAATCAGCTCATTTTAGATGAAGAGACTCTATTGTCACTCTCGGTCCACCAGTCTTTAATACAAGGTCATTAATTAGTCTGACACTGATGCTTATTCAAATGATCATAAACACTGAAAGAGAGCAGTTTCCATTAGCTAGATCCAAGCTCTGACCAACAGGTCAAAACAAGCTCAAAACCAAGTGACCGCTGTCCCCTGATTGGTGGACTCGTTTGGACATGTTATGTGTTTATGCTCACATAAGCCAAAAGAAAGGACAGATTTGGCCATAATGTGGTGGAGTAAACAGTAAAATAATAGACTTTGAAATGTAACAGAATTAAAATCATAACCTAACCTATATAACACATAAATGATTGCTTTACTTTCCTGATTGTGTGGAATGACTGACATTCGAGAGTCAGATGGGAGCTTACTAATTGACTAGCAGGTAGGCGAGTCACGATGTCACATGACCTTGATAAACCAATAAAAATGCAAAGCATGTCTTTTGATACGGACGTAAGCCAATAGCACACATAACACAGTTTGCGAGTGAACATTGTAAATAGTTCGTCCTGAAAAGAGGACTAATAGACGTCTGTCCAATTATTGCGCCGGATGGAGGACTGGGAGTTGAAAAACTGGACTGTCCAGCCTAAAACCGGACGTGTAGCCACTCTATCTCTGCCACTCTCATTACGTTTCTGTCTTGGTTTATCCATCTCCTACCCATACATGTACCACAGGCTGCCTCCCCCTATCTCCGAGTGGAGAAAGCTGAAATATTCATCATGGCAGGAGAGGCTCTGCTCACTGCCTCACCGTCCGAGCTCCCAGGCTTCTAAGAGAGATAAGGTGTCTCAGCGGCCCTGCGAGGATGAGTGGGATTTCCGAGTGGGAGATGGGGAGAGGATGTCTCCTCTAAGCACCGCTCTGCTGGGTGATGAGTTTCCTGTGAGGAGTTCTCATCTTCAGACAGTAGTTCTAATCAGTGGACAGAGGACATGCAGTGTTATGAAGACTTTCCCATTCTGTTTATTTACTGTGCCTAGTTTAGACAGCATTCCAAACCTGAGAATATATTTTGTTATGTTCTGATTTCAGTATGACATATGAATGATATGTGTGAATGTCTCAGTATGTAAGCGCTTCTGTAAGTTGCTCTGGATATGAGCATGTGCTAAATGTTGTACATGTAAACATAAATCACATTGGTAACATTTTAGTGTTGGCAGATAAGTGCTAAACTGCTAAACATTTAGGCGATGTTGGGCTGCTGTGCTAAAGTGTCTGCATTTTACTGTATTTGTAACCCTGCAGAAATTAATGTTATATTTTCTGTAATGCATGTACATTGAGAAAGTGTGGCACGTGGCTGCACACAAATCCAACCTATTTAGATTCATTTACATTTGCTTGTTTCAGGGTTCAGCATCAACTTTTTCCCCAACTTGTCCAGTCAGATATGTGGACTGGAAGTGTACTGTAACTGAACAGAACCAATTTTTGCTTTTCTTTAAGATTCATATATTCTTACAGTAAAAGATATTATTATTATTATGATTACATGTGTCATATACTGTATATTTTGTCACATCAGAACAAAATCTTATATCTTTGAACTGGAGGTTTGACAGGACCACAAAAGCATTCTTAACTTTCTTAGCATTCTTAAATTCTTAAAAGTGGGACAGTGAGAGAGAGCGAGAGAGAGAGAGAGAGAGAAAGAGAGAGAGAGAGAGAGAGAGAGAGAGTGAGAGAGAGAGAGAGACAGTGTCTCCTGTACTATGATCTAGAACCGTAGTCATATACACAGAACAGCCATTACAGTAAAACCACCTCCTTGTATCTACACTTACGGTTTATTTTATCAGCTCTACTAACCATATATGTGCACTTTGTAGTTCTACAGTTACAGACTGTAGTCCATCTATTTGTCTGTATACTTTGTTACTCTGTTCTTCAATGGTCAGGACCCCCACAGGACCACCACAGAGCAGGTATTATGTGGGTGGTGGGTCATTCTCAGCACTGCAGTGACACTGACGTGGTGGTAGTGTGTTAGTATGTGTTGTGCTGGTGTGAGTGGATCAGACACAGCAGTGCTGCTGGAGTGTTTAAACATTGTGTCCACTCACTGTCCACTCTATTAGACACTCCTACCTTGCTGGTCCGCCTTGTAGATGTGCAGTCAGAGACGACAGCTCATCTGCTGCTGCACAGTGCAGTGTTGGTCATCCTTTAGTCCTTCATCAGTGGTCACAGGACCCTGCCCACATTAAACTGTTGGCTGGATAGTTTTGGTTGGTGGACGCACACTAACACTCCAGTCAGTGTCACTGCAGTGCTGAGAATGAACCACCACCCACATAATACCTGCTCTGTGATGGTCCTGTGGGGGTCCTGACCATTGAACCAACAGGGTAATAAGGGGCTAACAAAGTATACATAGAAACAGATGGACAGTCTGTAGTAGTAGAACTACAAAGTGCACCTATATGGTAAATGGAGCAAACAAAAAAAACGGACAATGAGTGTAGATGCAAGAACGGTTACAGCTGATCAGTGTACTAACGTTTAACCTATTATATTAAAGTTTCACCTTGTGAATTTCTATTAACTCTGCCTGTTTCCTCTGTTGCCTCTGCTCAAACTAGCTCTGCATAATAAGCACAGGAGAACACAGGAGAACCTCCAATAATGCATACTAATAATGTTAAGAATCAAAGCAGGCTCAAAGCGCTAGTTAGCAAGCGATCCTGGAAGAAGCACGTCCCGCTCCACACCACACCAGTACCTGAGTGCAGTGCGATCAAAGCTTCCTGGCTCTGTTTGAAGCTGTGCTGTGGAATCCCTCTCTCCCTGGGAATAACAGGACTAAATGTGAACAGGGGCAGCTTTAAAATATACATGACAGAGTGAGGGAAATGGCTTCTGCCTCACTTCATCCATTCGCCAACATCCTTAACCTAAAAGCAGCAGGCGTCTTCTCCTCAAAGGGATACAGGCTGCATAAAACATGCGTTTGAGCTGAGCATCTTTTATGGTTAGGGGATACGCAACATTTCATCAGCAAGTACAAAGCGTTCCGAGAAAAAGCAGGAATAATATAAAAATAGTGCACTTTAATACTTATCCTATTCTCTTCCCACACCGATCCAACGCTTCCAGTTCCGATACCAATACAGATACATAAACTTTGGGTTTTGGTCGATACCCGATACCGATCTGATACCATTATTGAATTAACCAGAAAAGTGCATTTCCAGCTTAAGCTTGCTGCTGGCCATTTGCTAAGCTGTCCCTAAAAATGAATGAGAGTCTAAGGGAGAAACAAGACATGAATAAACGACACAGGAGGGCAGATCAGTATGCCTGTGGAATAGAGTTTGGGGATCTGCCCAGAGTGAGTACATGCAGTTTGGTGGCTGTAGGTTAAAGGAAACAATAGGGTTTGAATGGGGGTGAAAATGAATAGGACTCTATGGGAGGAGTGAGTGATTGGGGGGGGGAGACAAACAGATGAGTGCGGGTCAGACCAACATTAAATTTGTGCTCGGGGGTCTGCCCTGCATGTGAAATGGCATCTGTCGGTCAAGCAGAAGTACAGTGGATGGGTGTGCACTTTTCCACCTCATTCATTCTTAATGGGAAAAAATGTGGGGAAAAAAACGGTGCTATGCTGAAACCGTGCATCTGATTAAAATGCTGTATACAAGCATTCCCAACCAGCCTAAACATTCCAGAGCTGGAAAGGTGTTGATATTGCAAAAACTGACGGACAAGTTAGCGGGAAAAAATGTGTACCAGGAAGAAGCAGAAGAAAAAGAACATGCTAATGTACAGCGCAGCACGCATCACAAACTAATTGAAGTAAATGGATTGGCACAATTATCCGATCCAGCTAATTTTGTTAATACTGGGACTGATTTCTGATCCTAATATTGAATTGGTGCATTCTAGCTGCTATGGTTAATTATAATTACCACAGACAATACTTGTCATGTGTCTATTCATACTGAAGCCCAAATTCAGGTTCTGTCTATTTTTATTTTTGGAAATTGCTAATGGGGTTCCACAGGGTTCTATCAGAGGGCCAGTGCTCTTTACTTAATATTATATATTAATGAAACTAGAAGATGCTGAAAATTGTTTTGGGGTTCTTGGCAAGATCTTTTAGGACACGCATTGATGAGAAAATAAAAGAATAAAATTTGGATTTTTATACAGAAATTGAGCTTTTGAAAGTCTATCTAATATGCAACTCTTACCCCTTTTCAATAGAAACCACTTTTAAACAGTTTGGTTGATGACAGCTGTTTGTGCAGTTATATGCAACTTCTGGCTTGCATGAATTGTTTTGTTTGTTTTGATGGTTTTAATGAATTAGACGTTTCATGTTGTTATTATTTCTGTTTACTATTTTATTATATTTTTATGTATGATTTACAGGGCCAAATGAGACATAGGTCTCAGTGAGCCAACCTGTTCCAGTATAAATAAAGAGAATAATAACAGTTATCCAGACATTTCCGCACCTTGCTATGGCCTACATTATGAATGCAACTGCAGGCTGAAGATAAAGTCAAAGTGAGCGAATCAGGAAGCAAAAATCTGAAGTAGAATAGGCTGATCATAACCCTGTTCCACTGCGTCATATTTCAGGTATCAGTATGACTGATTGTATGCTACAGATTTCTCAGTTGTGGGTTAAATAAAAAAATAATAAAGCCTTTATTGAAGTGCTTCAGCATGCATTAACCAAACTTTACATAAAACATTATGGCAAAAAAATGATAGCAATAACCACACAGTCATGGCGGGTGTCAAGTATGTAGCCACATGACCGCATGCTACTGTAAACAGGGGGTGTTAGCGCGTGACACGAGGAGCTAAAACTGCTCAAAGCTGCGGACAGATTACGCCGGGTTACCCCCAGCAGGTTAACCCAGACAGTGTGAAGGACACCATCTTGTGCTCTCTTCTACCTCATCTCTCTCCTCCCCCCGCATTCCTCACATTCTCTCATGCAGATAAAGACACACACTCAAAGAGAGCTGGGGGCAGGGGCTATTGTCCACCAGCTCAGCATGTTTGCATACCAAAGGCACCCACCCACACGCACACCGTCCATTTCCAACTCAGTGCACGCTCCGATACAGTCCCATTTACTTCATACGGCATTCTTAACTTGACAACAGTCAACAAAACATTTAGCAGAGAGTATTTTAAACTGCCACAATGGGACACACTGTCGGCTAGGCCCACCTGATGCGGGCATTTTGTGGTCGATAATATGGGGGTCGAGCAATTCTCCAAATCCATGGTTCAATTCAGACCTTGATTTTTAAGCTAGGGTTCAGCTCAAATCTCCTTTTGATGTGAGTGTCAGTTCCCAGTTGTCATAGTTCCTAAGCTACAAGGCTAATGCTGCTAAGAAACACTAGAAGTCAGCAATCGCCCAAATCATTTCCATATAGCTTTTCTCAAACTGCTCAGTTCACATCCAGGTCTTTATTAAGGTTGCAGAGATTTGTAGATGTGGTTTAGTACAGGGTTTCTCAGACTGTGGGCCGCGAGCCACCAGTGGGCCATGAAGCACCCTCTAGTGGTCCATGGGCCTGTAGTCAGGTGGAGGCAGTAGTGTGTATTATATATATATATATATATTAGACTTACATTAAGTACAAAGTATATATGTATAAATGTAAACATTGCTGTAGCATGCTAATTAAAGCAAAGTTGTTGGCTAGTCACTGATGAAGATATATCTTGGGGCAGCTCCCTTGTTTGAATTTGGACTTATCATAATTTCTCTTTAACCAATTCTTTATGGAGAAACTGTGTTTATAAAAGTTGACTGAAGTCTTCTAGTGGGCCACTATGCTTTGTACTTATTATCAAGTGGGCCTTGGGATAGAAAAGGTTGAGAACCCCTGGTTTAGTACACAGTATGGCTTATTGTGAGTTATAATGATTAACCAAACTTCACCGCATTTCAGACATGCCATACCTTCAATAAAACAGGAACCATGGAATGGGCCCTTTAAAAAGCGGACTTCCGCCATTTTTTTTTAAAATCTCTGCTTGATTCAGTGGTTGAGATGTAAACAAAGTCATTCAGAGTGGTTTGGTGTGTATTGGTTGATTGTAGAGACTCTTTATTTCTTTATTACTCTTTTATGTCTTTACAGTGGTGGTGATGGGAACCAGAGGTCACCATGTCTACAACTCCAATATAGCCATCTTACTTACTATCTAAAACCAGCAGTGACCTACACATGGGTTTGATATGTTGGTGATGGTAAATTATACAGTGATGAATCTAATAAAAATAAGTATTTTTTTGGTTTTATTTTGCTTCAAAACCACAAATTTATGCAGCATCAACAGCATCAGGCAGCTTAATCATAAATCATGTCATAACTTGCTGTGCGGGAGCTTATAGAGGTAGACGTCTGGTTCCTATCAACACCACTGAAATCAATTCTGAATCAATACAAAGCACTTCGTACCAAACCTTGTACATAAGCTAATTATGCAGTAGCAGCAATTAGGAAGCATGGACTCATTAACCTCATTAAAGCTAGCTTCATCTGATTTGGAAAAAACTGTGATTCTGCAGTTCAATTCAATTCAATAGCACCCAGCCTGATTTCAATGACTGTGTAGCATAGAAGCAGTGATGGGTGGGCACTCTGATTTCACTGCAGCAGTGTATGCGGGATAGGCTGAGCACATGAAGCCTCTTCAGCACTGCAACAGCACCCTCTACTGAGTCAACCCTGATATGAACCCAACAAACACAATAACAGGATGTGGGCGTAATCGCAGTTCTATTTCTGTTCCTGGGTCAGTTTTCAGGGCACCGCGCGGACAGCTGTACGCAGGACCCCTGGAGAATGAAAATGGGGTATTATGTCATTGGCATTTGCATTGACTGTCAATTGTTAACAGCTCAGAAACAACTGCCCCCCTCTATAAATAGCCTGCTGAAAACGCCATCTGTTGAATTTCATAACCTTCCTCACTCTTCTTCTTCGCAGTGGCATCTCTTTCGCAGCTGGGCATAAAGCTGCAAATAGCTTACGGTCACATTACACGCACTAATCGTCCAGCTTAAAGGCCATTTCCCATTTATAGGCCAATGTTCAGGCCTTCCAGCGAGCACGACTGCAGGGTTATTTCATCATGCTTAAGGAATGATAGATGGAATGTGGAAGAGTGTCGCTGTAACGTGAGCCTGCAAATATACATATGGATACATGACAAGTCTCTCCAGATCAGATTTTGAGGACAGCACCATTCAGAATTCACAGGTGACCGTTTTTTCGCACCATATGGTTTGCTAACCGAAAGCATGAAAACATTACAGGCCCTTTCCACCAAACGTCAGGTCACTTTTTTGACTAACACTTCATCTCCAACGACCATCTGACTAAGGCTAGTCTCCGTACCAGAGTTCCGAAAGGGACATCTGCTTACTGGAACACATTACTGTGGAATTCAATATAGTGGTTTCTGCTTGGTTTTGATGGCTCGCGTGTTTGTGTCTGACTTTGCGTGCCAAGAAAGTCCATCCCCTTAAAACAGGCCCTGCAGCAAGCAGTGCAAAAGCGAGCCGCCTGTTCGCTACAGGGCTCTATTTCAGTACAACAAAAAGATCTAGTCTAGTTTAGCCTCTGAAACTCCATGTAAACACTGGTGGTTCCAGATTTGCATAGCTCCCTCCAATAACTTAAGAACATGTTTTCCATGTAAAAAAAATAAAGAGGAATTCCACCTTTTTATTTCTGCATACTTCAGCAGTTGAGACTTAGACAACGTCTGAAATGATACATTGTGGGGAGTGTTACAGGCTCAGATTTCTTTACAGCGGTGGTGATGGGAACCAGGGGTCGCCATGTCCGCACAAATATAGCCATTTCATTTACTACCCAAAACCACCAGTTACCCCATTGTAAATGAATGTCTCAGGTATCAGGCAGTGTCTGGTTCCTTTCGCCACCACTGTGATCAATTCAGACTCTGGGGAACAGCACGTTTCATGTTAAACCACTCTGGCTGCCTTTGTTTACATCCTATATAAACCAGCAAGTTATGCAGAAGCTTAAAAAAATAATGGTATCCACCGTCACAAGACATTTTTGAATATGTTGTTTCCCAAGCAGGCGAGATTCTTTTATCAGCTAATTCTGCAGTTTTGTTTAACCCCTTAAACTGCTTTCACTTATTAATCTTGGAACTGATTATGCAGTATCAAGTGCATCAATATCAATACTATGAAATACTATCCATATCATAAACCTGTTATGTAAGGGCTGCACACAATGCTAAATATATATTACTATTTACACTCATCGCCAGTTTCACAAATAGATGCAACCAAATGGTGTCGTGCCAGACTGTCATGGAGTGACTCAGAATGGCAGAGGGTCATCTTCAGTGACGAGTTCTGCTTTTCTCTAGGTAGAGACGACCAACGAAATCGTGCATGGAGGCACCGTGGTCAGCGCCATAATGAACAGTTTGCTGTCATGAGTCATACGTCCAGAAGGCCTGGTGTCACTCCACCTCCACCCCTACCGCACAATCTGCAGGACCTGTGTGAGAATATTCAAGCTGCATGGGATGGATTATCACAGGACACCATTAGGAACCTCTACAACTTCATGCTGAGACGTCTGGCATGCTGGGTTAGCAAACATGGTGGCCCGACGCCATACTGAGAGACACTACTTCTGTATGTGTAGCTCAATAAATATTGATCATATCAGTCTAAATTTATCATCAATTATTGTTCCTGGTAACCTTTATCTTCCTTCCCAATAGCACTGCAATCCCACACTTCCTTCTGGGTGCAACTATTTTTTGATGATGAGTGTATTTTCATGGCATTATCTCTTGCAATATACTAAAACCCACTGATGTAATATCGTTAATAAGCCTTACATTCTAACTAAACCATATTACACCAAATTTATTCACATTTTGGATCCTGTGAACATGTGGATGCATTCGAAGACCCCATTCAAGGTTGGTCAGGATGGTCAAATTTGCATATCGCAGAAAAGCTATACTGTGATACTTCTTGCACAGTCCCCATGAAAGTTACGCAATAGAAGGGATTAAGGTCTCTAATATATAAACAGGACATACTTAATGTGTTCAGACAGATTTTAGCTAGAAAGTCCAGAAAATGTGCCAACAGTGTAAACCATACCAACGTATGGCCTAAAAGCCCAGAGCTGTATCACACCCCAGCTTTAGCCCACAATAAATACAAATGTAGACCTGCATGACAAAGAAGAGAAGCCTCCATTTTTGGGGTAACCCCAGCCCAGAAAGCAGAGTAAAGAGCAGTGCTATGACTCACATTGGTGGAGTTGATCCGGCCCAGGCCCTGGTTCTGGTTCTCCTGCGGCTCCCTGAACTGCAGGCTGGCAAGGTGCCTCTCCAGTGCCGCCCAGTCCATGGTGGGGAGCTGAGACTCCTCCACCACGCTCTCCTCTCTATAACCTCCCAGGCGGAAGCAGCTCCCAGGTCCCGTCCCGCCACCTCCGCCCGTCCCGGGGCTCCTCTGTCCAGGCTTGGACAGGCCCTTCCCCCCGCTGGAGCTTGGGGACAAGAGGTGGTGAGTGTTGGGCAAGATCAGGTTTCCATTTTGCTTGAGTTCCTCGGGCACGGCGGCCGCCCGGGTGGCCGTGGTTTGGCCCGTGGGGGGCGGCGAAGGGCCCTTAACATCCTGAAGCTCCTCAGCCAGGCTGCGACCGTTCGGCACCTTCCGGAAGGCTCCGTCGTCCTCGGACGGCTGTCGGTTGTCGGCGTAGTCGCCGCCATACTCGCTCTCCCAGTCCTCAATGACCCTCTTCTTGTACTGCTGGTAGTCCTCGTCCTCTTCCTCGTAGTCCTCCAGGGCGGCCAGCTCCAGGCTGGGCGAGGACTTGCACTCGGAGCACGGCGTCACCTTGTTGGAGTTGGACTCGGAGCCGGAGCGGCTGGAGGCGTCGCTCCCCAGGTCCATGCCATCCTCCCGGTAATCCTGAGAGGAGAGAGAGAGAATAAGTTTCAGGGGGTTTTATTCACATTCCATACAACAGTGCACGCACAAGACTGTGCAGAGGTCTTACTTCACCAGTTAAAGTATCTGGGCATTAAGTCTTTAAAGGGGAGTTCCACCAAAATGTTCAAAATTCCTGTGTGATTAGACAAGATGGAAACAAAGGCATTCAGAGTGGTCTGACATAAAATGTGCCCATCTAGAGTGAGAATGGTTCACTGACTCATTTGTAGGAACCAGACATCTGGGAAGTTTAATGCCTCTACAAGCTCAGACATCATGGTGGACAGGGTACATGCAGGGCACCGTAAGGGCATTGACAGGATGGTAGCCTGTCATACCACTACTTTACCACATACAAAAACCCAGAGGTTCATTGGTAGTTTTGGATAGTAAATAGACATAGGGACATGGTGACCCCTGGTTCTCACCACCACCACCACCACTGTAAAGAAATCTCTACAATGAACTACTTCATACCAAACCACTCCGAATGATCGTTCAGATCTCAAAATTGTAGCAACTGTGCCAGAAAACCACTAGAATCAATACTGATAATTACTGATTCTTTAATAAAATACATCGTGATTTTGTGTCTGCATGTTAGCTTAACCAGTTCCAAACCCTTCTTCCAAGTAGATCAGCATTTCTGTTTCCCATCTAATACTTGGTTTGGCTATTCAAGGAAATCAAATCTGCCTCTATGCATTTCAGCACTCATAGAAACCTGTCTGGACTATCTGAGTTTGATCAGGACGTTCAAAGCACGCAACAGATTTTGTGGTTTGAGTCGTGTTTACACATTGTACCCTTCATTGATAGCAGCGTTGAAGAGGCCACTATTTATTGTACCTCCTTTATATAAAGATAAGGGCAGACATTTATTCATTTATCAAACATTTGTACCCAGAAAACACGCAAAATTTCCACAAACAGTGGAAACCAATCTGATACAAAGCGTCCGGAGGACTATGAGCCAAAAGACAAGAGCTGTATCACAGCCTGATCTAGCTAAATCAGCAGCTAAAGAGCAAAGCTGTGACTTACATTGGCGGACCTCGTAGGAAAACAAGAAATCCATATTTATTATGTATTTATTATAACGGTACATTGCTTTCACAAGCAAAACCCATTCGCTGCTGAGACTTCTAAACTATCCCTCCTGGTTGGCCTACTTGAACCCAGAACTGTACAATGAAATCTTTGCAAATCCTGACATACGGTCTAACCACTGTGATGCCCACAACAACGTCAGCTGTATGTCAAAGGGAGATAAACAAAAAAAATCAGAGTGGGTGGGTTCACACGGTGAGCCGGGGGGTTGTGTGTGGGGGGGGTGCAGTCTGCTGGAGGAAACCTAGCTGAGGGCTGGAGGATTTTGGGAAATGTGTGCACACGTAGATTAGTGAGTTCAGTGCTGCAGCTCCATACCAGAAGCACAATCAGGCTTCCTGCCACAGGAGGCCTTTCCTTCCTGCATGCTTTTTCTTGGCATGGGGACGGATGCTGTGTGACGCACCGCCCTCTGGGTCTCCGCTCGCTCCCTCTTTCTTTCCACCGTCTGACTGGATCAGCAAGCGCTGATTTCTCCATGGACAGACAGACAGTGCGCGTTTCATCGTAATGAACGACAAGCTGGCTCAGATGATCCCTGTGTAGCGTAAACTGTTCTGCCACACAACAACCTACATATGCCCCTCCACTATAAATGGGGTGTTTTGGGCAAGAAATCTCATCTCAAGGCTACAGTACAATAAATCCGGCAGCCTATTCATAACCATTTCTGGTTCCCATTAACACCACTGTGTTGAAGAATTGGGTTGAGTCTAAATCATGCATTTCATGCCCAAGCACCCTAAAGGACTCTGGCTGCATCTTAGTGAATTAAATAGGCAGAAATGTAGAGATAATGGTGGGTTCCACTGCCTAGAGACTGCCTTGACCCAACCCAGAAGCAAAATTACACAGCCTTTATTTAAGCAGCCTCTGCTGGGCTATTTCTGTGGCCTTTTCGCCCACCATCCGTTTATATACAGGGATCGTAATTGCAGTGCGCTGACATATAATTATGCATAAATACGGTCCAACATGCAAATAAATACAACTAGGCATTACTGGAGCAGGCTAATAATCCTAACATGTGAGTAGCCTTTCCATAGAACACATTAAAAGCCACCTGAGAGCTTTGCCATATTACCAACTTGCCGTAAAGCCACACGGTTAGAGTGTGCTTCCCTACAAGGAGTCCAAGCTTAAAAAGTCCTCATCCTCAATGACTTCAAAGCCCAAACTGTGGCAAACTAACCTTGACTTACGTTTGTTGTTTACAGCGCCATGATTGATTAAACAGCTAATGAGAATGTCTAGTTTAGAGGTTTGGAGCTGGCTCGTCATCACTTGGAGCACGCCGTGGCTGCTCTTTTTATTACCAACAAATCAAGAGAACAAGTGAACAAATTCAAACAGCCTGCGAAGACCTTCTGAGCAGCTACATCACACTGCAGCACAGTCACCTGCCCACTTGATGACTGGACAGTTCTTCAACGACAGCAGCATAAGCACACCAGCCTGTCTTGGATTGAAGACAGCGTCTGACCGAAGGCAGGCTTATACACTCGACATCAAACGATGACCCAGAAGGAATTAACAGACAGGAATGACAGGAACCTGACTAACCCAACAGCCCCGATTGTGGACTTTCACTGGCAGACAGTGGCACGACGCAGGACAACATGCACACAGACTTTAACGGTGATTGCCCTTAACACCAATGTTTAGGTGGTGTCATGCCAGACTGTCATGGAGTGACTCAGAATGGCAGCAGGTCATCTTCAGTGATGAGTCCCGCTCCACCTTCACTCCTACCGCAAAATCTATAGGACCTGTGTAAGAATACTCAAGCTGCATGGGACGGATTATTGCAGGATACCATTAGGAACCTCTACAACTGCATGCCGAGACGTCTGGCATGTTGTGTTAGCAAACATGGCAGCCTAACGCCATACTGAGAGACACTACTTCTGTATGTGTAGCTCAATAAATATTGTCCATATCAGTCTAAATGTATCATCATTTATTGTTCCTGGTAACCTTTATCTTCCTTCCCTATAGCACTGCAATCCCACACTTCCTTCTGGGTGCAGCTATTCTTTTGACGATGAGTGAATGCTGGGAAACCTGCACTAACCAGGACTAACTAGCATTAACCAGCACTAAGCAGCACTAACCAGTACGGGCCAGCATGGATTCCATGCTGGTCTAAGCTCTTTTTTTTCTGCAGGGTCCAGCTGGTAAAAAGCTCGATTACTATTCCACTGAGCACTGTAGATATTATTATAAAAGATATTTATGTATACACATGCCCAGCGGCCTCCAATCTGACACCGGACTGTAACGTTCAGGTACTGAAACGGTCGTTTCCTGCTTTACTCCTGACAGAAAAAGGGCAATAAGGCAAAAGGTTCAGGCATAAGACAAGCAACGCAAACTGCGTAACCTATATAACGTCACCAAGGCAACGTAACGTACGTAAGCTCATAAGCCGGGACGCGTACGCTCACTCGCCGTAGGTTAAACCCGTATAAAACCTTAAATTAGCTTAAACTAATGAACCAAAAAGACTATAATCTTCCAAAACCGGCTGAGCAGAACACGTTTTGACAGAAAGTCTCCTCACAGAGACTCGCATCTCACCGTTACGCTCATCGACTCCGCCGTAACGCTACGGCTCCTTCGTGTGACAGTCCGTTCTCCATCACACAGAGGCGTAAATCCAACAGCTATGTCAGGATAAGTCTTCGCTCGGAGTTTTAGCTTTAAAGAACTCCTACAAATGTCGCTGGAAACACGTATTTTCGCTATTTTTGAGAGCACCGTTTTCATGCAAGCCGCGGGAATCCTCTGTTTGAATCTGCGCATGCGCAGCGCTTTAAAAGGGCACCCGGTTCGCTCGCGTGATTTTATTTACTTTTATTTTTACACGATTAAATCCATCTCTCATCCCGTTTTCATTCGGTTATCACCGAGTGTAATTATTTGAAGTGGGGGAAATCCCACAGAACGGGCAGGGACTTGTGGCGGGACCTGCACGGGGTTTATCTCTTTACGGATTAACCTCGCGGCGCGCGCGAGGCACAGTGGCACACAATTCATGCAAATGAACAGCTGCTCTCGCACCTCGTTTAGATCTGCCCCTTTTTGCGCTATTCTGTCATTTGCTAGGGATATATAGCTGCTGCGCTATGACACGCATATGAATTCCCATATATATTATACTGTATCTAAAAACACTGAGCACTGATTATGCCGGAGTCATAATGACGCGAGACCAAACACTGCACGTGCATATACACACTAATATATATATATATATATATATATATATATATATATATATATATATATACATATATATATATACA
>CM067493.1:22574054-22587916 GCA_034552555.1 Semaprochilodus insignis | reverse complement strand
TATATATATATATATATATATATATATTAGGCTATTATATATTATATAGATTAGGCTATTAAGCTATTAAGCGTCTCCCAAACGTCACCGTGCGCGCGCCTGAGCACCAATATTGCGCACCCATTACAAATTAATAGTGAAAATAGTACAGTATAATGATATAGTAGAATAAAGTCAGCACAATAAACAATAAAGCTCCCAGTGATGAAACTAACATCTTCAAGGAACCGCACAGTCACTCACTAGCTCACTCGCAAATGATGTAATGTCCTAAAAAAAAAAAAGTACATGTGAGAAAGCTGATCTCCACCCGGCAACAGAGGTGCGGCTGCAAAAAACGCCTCTCATAAACAAGCTCAGCCTTCAGGAGGACAAAACAGGACAGAGCTGTTTAACCCTCTGTGATAAACTAAGCAGCGCTGGCAGTGCTGAGGAGTTGGAAATCAGGGCTTGGCCGGCCGCTCAGCTCAGCAGGAGCCGCTCATTTCCACTGAGCTACATGAGATAAACTGGTCAGCTCCGCGCTCAACACTTCAGCCACTGAGAGAGAGGACAGCGAGTTAAACCAGCACCAGCAGCAGCACAGGAGCGGAGACTTACTGTCATCTTTGTCCGCGTTTCTCTGTCTCAAGACATTTTCCAGCCCGGAGCGCGAGAGCGGCGGTCAGAAATACGGCTCAACTCCAGCTGGTTGGACTCGCGGGCAGAGCGCTAGCCGCCGATGGGAGAGCGCGCCGGCGAGGAGCAGAGGGAGCGCGCGCTGTACTTCATGTCTCCGTGAGGAGGGAGGCAGCAGCCCCCGGGTCCACACACACACGTGCGCGCGCGCGCACACACACACACACGTAGAAACACACACACACTTAAGCTCCCTCGCTCTCTCTCACACACACACACAGCGAGCGGGAGTCGATTCTGTTCCACCAGCACAGAACACACACCCTCTGATTCACCCCCAGCTCTCCCTCTCTGTTTATCTCCTCCCTCTCTCTTTCTCCCTCCCTCTCTATCTCTCACTTCTCTCTCTCTCACTTCATCTCCTCCCTCTCTCTGTTTCTCTCTCTCTCAGTTTATCTCCTCCCTCTCTCTCTATCTGTTTATCTCTCTCTCTCTCTCCCTGTTTCTCTACCTCTCAGTTTATCTCCTCCCTCTCTCTATCTCTCAACCTCTCCTCCCTCTCTCTCCCCTTCTGAATCTCTCTCCCTCTCTCCCTCTCCTCTCTTTCTCTCTCTCTCTCTCTCTGCACCCGTCTCTCTCCACTCTCTTTAAATGTCCCTCTCTCAATGTCCTGCTCTCATTAAATGTGCATCCCTCTCTTCTTCCCAGTATCTCCAAATACTCCCCGTCCTCCTCTCTCTCCCTCTCCCTTAGTGTCCTTCAATGTCTCTCTCTTCTGCTTTCTCTCAGTCTATAGTTCCCTCTTGCTCTCTCCCTGCCTTTGCCCATTTCTTGCTCTCCTCACTCTTTTCCTGTTGTTCAGTCTTTCTCTCTCTCTTTCTTTCTGTCCCTCAATGTCTCTCCCCTCTTCCTCTCTGAGTGTCTTTTTCTCCTTTTTACTCTACCCCGCTCTCTCTCTGTTTCCCACCCTACCTTTATCACTCTTTCTCTCTTCCTATCCTCTCTCCCCTCTCTCTCTCCCTCTCTCTTTCTTCCTCCCTCTCTCCCTCTCGCTCTCCTCTCTCTCTCTCTCTCTCTCCTTCTCTTTCTTCCTCTCTCTCTCTCTCTCTACCCCCATCTCTCTTTTTCTCTCTCTCTCTCTCTGGGCAGATGATTTTAGTCTCTCTCTCAGCTGACTTTGGTTGATCAGTCTGTTGAAGCTCACGGCGAGGCACCTCGTGCTGACTGTCTGCTGTGAAGGCACAGAGAAATAAAAGCTCTGCACTCGCTGATCATGTACTTGGGAGGGGACGCAGGGTTAAGAAAGTGTTTGGGACAGCATTTACTAGCAATGCCATATGATGATACACAACATCTTTTAATACTTGGAATGAAGAATCTAATATGCCTTGTACACACTTTGGAAAAAAGGGAACTCTTCATAATTCAGTGGTTAAGATGTAAACAGAGCCATTCAGAGTGGTTTGGTGGGAAAGGCTCCGTTATAGACAAACTTACAGACTCAGATATCTTTGGTGATGGGTGGTGATGGGAACCAGGGGTCGCCATGTCTACAACTCAAACCACAAAGCCATTTTATTTACTATCTAAAACCTCCAGTGAACCCACACGTGTCCTCTGAGTTTATATATGGAATGTTAATGACGGTAAAAGTGTTGCAAACCTGAAACAATACGTTTTCATTAGGAATTGTTGCACCCAGAAGGAAGTGTGGGACTGAAGTGCTATTGGGAAGGAAGATAAAGTTTACCAGGAACAATAAATGATGACAGATTTAGACTGATATGGACAATATTTATTGAGCTACACATACAGAAGTAGTGTCTCTCAGTATGGCATTGGGCGGCCATGTTTGCTACCCCAACATTCCAGACGTCTTGGCATGGAGTTATAGAGGTTCCTAATGGTGTCCTGTGATAATCCATCCCATGAATATTCTCACACAGTTCCTGCAGATGGTGCAGTAGGGGTGGAGGTGGAGTGACACCAGGTCTTCTAGACATGTGACGTGTGACAACAAACCGTACATCTTGGTGCTGACCACGGTGCCTCCACACACAGATTCATTGGTCGTCTCCACCAAGACAATGACCCACCGCCATTCTGAGGCACTCCATGACAGTCTGGCACGACACCATTGCAGTCTTTGGAGACTTTGATGTGGTGTTGAGGGCAGTCGTCATAAGGGTCCTGCGTCCTGCAGGTAGTCCTGCGTCATGCAGCCGCCTGCCAATGGTGCTGGGACTAACAGGATGACTCATGGAGGACATCACTGCTCACTGAATATCCTCAATCGTGGCTGTTGGGACAGTCAAGTATGGCGATAATGTGCGGCCAAGTGTGAAACTTGAATCATTCGCATATCTCATGATGTCAAACCTACCCACCAAGTTTCACTCCTGTTGGTTGATTTCTGGGTGCAGCTATTCCTCTGAATGAGCACTCTGTTTATATCTCAAAGATATAATTATGCCAACATTCTGAAGAGTTCCCCTTTAGGGACAAGAATCTCTTCATTTTATAAAGTTAGCATTGAAGATATTCTGCTCTCTTTGGTCAGATCCATGCAACCTGCTCGTCAGCTCATGCCTACAGCAACACTGGTGGCTGTATCCACTGACCACTGCGGCAAGCGTTCAGCAACAACGGCTATTTCGGGCACACGCTCTGCGGGGAACAGCTGGTAACATTTCAATCATTTAAATCAAACATGAATACTTGGTGCACGGCCCTTACGCTGACGAGAACACGAGGACAGGCAGCAGCCCGTGTGTTTCTGATTATTGAAATATAAAGGTTTTCAGAACCGCATGTACACAGATCTATTGGTCAACAACAAAGGGCTACCCTCTTATGATGAGAGAGTGGCACTTCAAAGGCCACATGCAGAGACGCTCTCCGGGGGATACTAAGAGGCGCCAGATATCAGGGCCTTCAGAGAGGCCGAGGGGTTCGCGTAAGCCCACACCTTAGAAAGCACAGATCAGTCATAATTCAAGGGTAAAGCCCCTTATGGAGAATAGCCTAAAGGTGCAGAGCTGGAGGGCAGGGCCTGTCTGCAGCTGATTGAGATGTATGAAACCTCATCAAGAAGAGACAACCTGGGTCCCTGCTCTTCTCCTAAGATATACTCTTTCCCACAGGGACACGGATTAGCTGTGCAAATATGACTTAAAACAATCAAGTCCTAAGAGTAGATAAAGAGAACAAATAATACTATATAATAATCATATTTTAATTCTATTGCATATCTGTGAGTGGCAAAAGAATGTGCACCTGTGCTTTCAGTGTCTGGTGTGACCCCCTTGTACAGGAACAACTGCAATGAAGCATTCCCGGTAACTGCTGATCATCCTTGCGCATCGGCTTGAAGGAATTTGAGGCCGTTCCTCCGTATACAATAGCTTCAACTCCGGGATGCCAATGGGTTTCCTCACGTTAACCGCTCCCTTCAGGTCCTTCCACAACATGCCTATTGGATTAAGGTCAGGACTTTGACTTGGCCATTTTCACAACATTAACTTTCTTCTTTGGTAGAACGGCTTGTGTGCTTAGGGTCCAACCATGATACTACCACCACCATGTTTCACAGATGGGATAAGGTTCTTAGGCTGGAATGTGGTGTTTTCCTTTTTCCACACACAATAAAGCTTCTTATTTAAACCAAATATCCATCCAAAAATCCGCCCACAATACCCTTCTGGCTACGTGATCTTTAGGAAACTGTAGATGGGCAGCAGTGTTCTTTTTGGATAGCAGTGCCATGTGCACCATTGTTGTTTAGTGTTCTCCTGATGGCAGCCACCGTGAGAAAGGCATTTCATTGCTTAGAAGCTAGCCTGGTTTGCTGGCAAGCTATTATATGCCTGGCTTTTGGAGTGATCTTTGTTGGTCAACCACTCCTGGAGAGGGTAACAGTTATCTGGAATTTCCTCCATCTGTCTGAATGTGGATTGTTGAGGTCCAAACTCTCTAGAGGTGGTTTTGTAACCCTTTCCAGGCTTCAGTTTACCTGCTAATCTAGTCGTTCATATCATTTTGCCACTTATGGATATGTAATATGTATGTAATTTTCCTCAATAAATAATCCCATTCCAGTAAATGAGCGCAGGAACTTTAAGCTCCTGCCCTTCTTTGGAGTCCAGTCTTGTTTATTCATGCCAGCACCGGGCAATTAGCTTGTCAACGGGAGGCTAATTCAATAGCAACTTGTCACTATTACCCCCTATATCCTCCAAGCCACTATGAAGTCTGCTATGACCTTGTGGTCATGAAAAGGCCAGAGCTATCGCCTGATTGACTTGATGAGATGGCCTATAAAGCTAAAGCCAATCAAAAAGTCTTTGTACGCCGAAAATAAACACCTCGGGCCGCACCACGAGGCGTCAAAGGGCCGGCGCTGACGACTTCATTGCATGCGAAAGAAGGGGCGAATGATTTTTGATGCCAGCGAGAGGTAGCGGAAAGTGCAACGTCTCACACCGGGCCACTTTCAACTCGAGCGATCGAATTCCTTTTTTTTCCTTCTCGCTTTCTTTCAATCTCCTTTTTTATCTTTCCCTGCTGCCTGGGGTGGCCTGAAGAGGAAGGAAAGATACTAAATGCCAATCGGTAAGGTTCACCTGTCTCAGTAGGGCTCAAGGGAGGGCTCCAATCAGGCCAGATGCACCTGTCCTGACTCCACTGCCAATCATCCCCCCACTCAACTGAAGAAGCTATCAGTCTAGAATCACTACAGGCCTATTACTGACACAGAGAGAGAGGGAGAGATGATAAAAGAAAAAAAAAAGGCAGGAAACATCTTCCTCGGCTTATCCGCATCAGTGACGTTAGGGTTGGGGGGATGGTGAAGGTGCAAGGCTTTTCCGACAGTAAAAGAGAAATTGAAACGGTCTCACTTGTCGAGGGCTCAGAAAGTGCACCCCCCGACCTTAGAGGCTTCAAACCTGAGAAAACAGCCCGGAAGATGGTGACAGTGAGGAGGAGGAGGAGGAGGAGGAGGCAGAAGAGGAGTAAGAGGCTAGCTAGGACAGGCTGAGACCAAAACGGGATTGTTTTAAAATTGATTTGATTCAGTTTCACCATGATTTCATTATTAGTGGCACAAAGAAATATACTCACAAGCATGATGTGATGTCATCCCGTAACACCGTCCTTATTGCCCGCCTACTACTTGGGAGCTTGGCACACCCGCACACAACGTACCACTCTGAAACGTCCTACTCCAATGTAGCTATGAAGGTGGATCAGATCTACTAACTTGTTCTACCAGACAAGTGTCTGAACTGGCCAATCAGAGAACACTGGGCTTGTCAGGAGGCGGGGCTTAAAGATGCAGGAGCTCTAACAGAGGGTGAATACAGATGTACAGTATGAGGAAACTATTGTGTTTGGGTGTAAAATCTATTCTAGTAGCCCCCCAAGAATACAATTATGAACACTGAAAATGAGCACAGTAAGTCTCCTTTTAGTATCATCGCAGGGGGAATCCCGTAGTCCATTAGTCTTCAATGCGAGACACGGCTAGACTTTGGAGAGAGTTGTTAAATCTTAAGCGCAGCCGTCTTTTCTCATTAGAGAACGAATAGTCACTCAACATCAGGATCAAAGCCTCGTATACTGGCCTGATTAGATCAAACCGAAAGCCAGCAGTGATTAGTGGAGAGTCTAAAGATGTTAATCAGTCAGATTGGCCAGGCTGGGCACCATGGAAGCGCAAAGGGAAATCACTCCAGGCTCAGGCACCATGTACAACCCCCTACCCCACCCACCCCCCAGGCCCCCTAATCCATCTAGGCCAGTGGGAATGGAAGTCAGGCTATGGGTCAAAGCCCAAAGAAAATAAATGTCTTGTTGAGACAGAGAGAGAGAGAGAGAGAGGTAGAGAGAAAGAGAGAGTGAAAGAGAGAGGTCCTTAATGGCTTAATGGAATTTTTCTTCCCAGTTAACATCAAAGAGCTCAAGCAGTTGACTGTGCAAACTCTGGATAAACATCTAAATTAGTGTGGCTTTGGTTAACATGGGGTTTATTATTACACACATTAACTGGTCAGGCATTTCCTTTATGGTGCTGATCGCTACTGATAATAACAGAGTGCCTACTGCATGTAATACATGCTGTAGACAATAAGTGACCATTAGGTTAGAAACATCGCTTGCTGGTGTACAGTAGGAGACTGTAGTCCATCTGTTGAGGTGCAGTTTATGTTATTGCGTGGCCAGTGTGTGGAAGTACAAGGTCGGTGTTTCTGATAAAGTGGCCAGTGCGTGGAAGTACAAGGTCGGTGTTTCTAATAAAGTGCCCAGTGCGTGGAAGTACAAGGTCGGTGTTTCTAATAAAGTGGCTAATGCGTGGAAGTACAAGGTCGGTGTTTCTGATAAAGTGACCAGTGCGTGGAAGTACAAGGTTGGTGTTTCTAATAAAGTGCCCAGTGCGTGGAAGTACAAGGTCGGTGTTTCTGATAAAGTGGCCAGTGCGTGGAAGTACAAGGTCGGTGTTTCTAATAAAGTGGCCTGCGAGTGGAAATACAAGGTAGGTGTTTATAGTAGTGGATGTCTGGGTAAGTGTAAGTTTGGGGTTGCTGCAGTGATGTGAAACAGTGTCAGTAGGAGCAGTGGAGGAGGTGTGTTGATGTGTTGTGCAGATCCAGACTCAGCTCTTATATTCCTCCTGCTGTCAGCGCTGCTGAGATAGTGGGCCGAATTGGTGGCTGTCGGGAGAATTTACAGCGGCGACAAAATTGGATCACGTCCGCGGAGCGCCGGCGCGCGGGACGCACCTGCTGTTCTATCCGTCGGCCGTGAGAAGGGCTAAGCGAGCACACCGCACAGTCTGCACTTTAGCATGTATGTGGGGAAAGCACAGAGGAATAGGGGATCAGTCATGGTGATAGTTTAGCATAAAATAAATTTTACATGTAAAACCAGATTAGTATTTGTTTTTAATGTATTCTATTAATAATAATTGTTGAGGAGGGGTCTCAAAAGTAGATGTCTACCAAATTTCATACATGCTCAGGCTGCTATAGCAAGCAATAGCTTTTTTAATAAATACGGCATAATACATGAAAATCTTTAGGTTAAATTGACAGAGTTATTGAAATGACTAACTATGTCTACAACTAAACGCAAAACACAGCAAGTGATATATGGAATTAGCTATATCAGTAATGTGGAAGATTAGTTATTATCTTCATACAGCTTGTCACATTCAATTTACCCTTAAATCCAGCCTTCAAATCTATTTTTATTGTATTTGCATATCTAAACACCCATCAGACGCTGCTGCAAGTTAACCCAACATAAATTATATCAACCAACAGCTAGTTAAAGCCACCTTTGTGTAGTCATTCAGCACACAGCAGCAGATGCAGTAAACTTCACTTGTAATAACTTCATGCATACTCAGCAATAACAATAAAGCTTTCACAATAAAAGTGGCATATAATTCTGTGGTTAAATGCAAGATGATCTGATTTCACAGTGTTTATACTCCTTCGCACAATAATAATAATAATAATAATAATAATAATAATGATAATAATAATAATTTGTATATTATGTGTATTAAAAATATTAGTAATTCATAGCATAAAATTAAATTTTGTTAATTTTATTAGTATAAAATTAATACATTTAGTAGTAGCAATAGGAGTAGTTGTGTTTTGGGGTGACAGAAGACTTGTTAATAAACTTTGAGTAATATGTGCTTAAGTGAGTGTATATACACCCATCGGCCATAACATTGAAACCACCAACTTGTATCTACACTCATTGTCCAGTTTATCAGCTCCACTGACCATATAGATGCACTTTGTAGTTCTACAGTTACAAACTGCAGTTCATCTGTTTCTCTGTATGCTTTATTACTCTGTTCTTCAATGGTCAGGACCCCCACAGGACCACCACAGAGTAGGTATTATGTGGGTCATGGATTATGCTGATTACTGCTGTGACTGCAGTTAGTGTGTGTGGTGCTGGTGTGAGTGGATCAGACACAGCAGTGCTGCTGGAGTGTTTAAACATTGTGTCCACTCACTGTCCACTCTATTAGACACTCCTACCTTGCTGGTCCACCTTGTAGATGTACAGTCNAAACAAACGCAGCATGAAGTTTGATTTCTGTGTTATGTAGACTCTTTCCCATTTCCCATTATCTGAATACTGAAGTGCATGTAAATGGTGAAAATATCCCCCTATCCATAAACCTGCTGCCCCATATTAAACCACATAATGGAATGTAATTTGAAGTAACAACCCAGAGGTTGTTTGGGTGCCCTCTGGTTTTCCACAATGCTCTAAGCAGCTGTTTATGTCGTTTATTAGGTAGAGCTTCCACTGCTTTCAATATTATCGGAAATGTTAAAATGCTGTGCGGAGTATTTACAAATCGGATTGCTGTTATCCCAGGAATTTAGATAAGGAGTGAAATTGCACCCGTTTCTTGAGGTTATTTTTTTTTAAAGAATATCTCTTAATACGGCTACGTTTGAAACTTCCTTTGAGACATTTAAGTACCTAAGTACATTTAAGTACTTTATTTAAGTAAGTACATTTACGTAACTAAGTACATTTAAGTACTTTATTTAAGTAAGTACATTTACGTAACTAAGTACATTTAAGTACTTTATTTAAGTAGGTACATTTACGTAACTAAGTACATTTAAGTACTTTATTTAAGTAAGTACATTTACGTAACTAAGTACATTTAAGTAATTTATTTAAGTAGGTACATTTAAGTAACTAAGTACATTTAAGTACTTTATTTAAGTAAGTACATTTAAGTAACTAAGTACATTTAAGTACTTTATTTAAGTAAGTACATTTATGTAACTAAGTACATTTAAGTACATTTAAGTAACTACATACATTTATGTAACTAAGTACATTTAAGTACATTTAAGTAACTACGTACATTTAAGTACATTAATTACTTTTAAGAACTTTTAAGTACATTTAACTAAGTACATTTAAAAGAGAGTCCTTTTGTACTTCGACTCACCTAAAGATATGAACAGAGCCCTTACACTTCACTGTACTAATACGCCACAATAGGTATCTCTATTTTTTACTCATCTACTGGATTTGTGTACTTTGTCTGCTGCTGTTGGAGGGCAGAACACTTTCTTTAAGGGCCAGGACAACCTGTAATTGGACCAGCCACATGGGTCTGTGAGGTGCAGAAGGATGCAGCATCTGTCTAGTAATTTGCTGAGCTTAGCTCACCTAGCCTATTCAATAACCTAAATGGGTGAAAATGTGTAAAAGGGTGACAACCGCTTTCAGTACAAAGAACAATAAAGAACAGAGGCAATAAATACCGAGTATCAAGGACTTTACTGCTAAGCCCAGGATATCCTTCAGCTGCCTGCTGGGAACTGTAGTTCTAAAACAGCCCAGAAATGAAAGTTAAAAGTTTGCCAAATGTTGCTGATCAGCCAAAATAGCAAGACTTCTCTATAAACATGAATGTTAGAATGAAAGTTAGAATAAAAAGCTGCTAGCTTTTAGCAGACATCTAAATGCGGTCCATTCTGGCCATGTTTATGAATGACAGTGTCACCACTCTCTAAACCACATCCCTATTAGAGATTACTCAACAACTTGATGTAGTTTGAGCCTAATGCGAATTCAGGAGTGACGCTAATTAGCAAGCTCCTTGGCAAATATGACATATACTATAGTAATAACATATTGGGAGAAAAGAAAACAAACGCACCATAGGTTTTGCATAGGCTGCATTTTATATTTAATTAATAAATACTGTGCATCAAAACAGTTCAGCGCACGTGTGTTCCATTTTCGGCTTCTTTCAATAAAGAGCTAAATTTGAAGCAGAAAATATGGGGTGCGTCCCAACTGCACACTTAACACTAATCCTAATCCTAGTTTTTGAGTATGTAGTATATAGTACAGGTACAAATGTCAAAGGTAACGATGCACACTTAGAACCAGCCTGAATATTCTCATGCAGTTCCTGCAGACTTCACGTCACTGAAGATGACCCGCTGCCACTCTGAGTCACTCCATGACAGTCTGGCACGACACCATTGCAGTCTTGCTGCGTGGTGTTAAGGGCCATCATCATAATGGTCTGCGTGCACGTAGTCCTGCATCGTGCCGTCTGCCAGTGATCCTGGTACTAACAGGATGACTCATGGAGGACATCACTTCTCACTAAATGTCCGCGATTGTGGCTGTTGGGTCAGTCAGGTTCAGTGATAAGGCCCGCCCTTGCTTACGTCACATGTGCAGCAGAACGTAAATCTTGAATCAATCGCATATCTCACGATGACAAACCTACCCACCACTTTTCATTCCTGTAAGTTGATTTCTGCATGTAATCCTGGGTTGTGCAGCCGTCTGCCAATGGTGCTGGCACCAACAGGTTGATTCACAGAGGGCATCACTGCTCGGTGAATGTCCGCAGTTGTGACCGCATGTGTTTGAAACTTCACATGTCTTAAGATGTCCCACCAAGTTTCATTCCTGTCACTTGATTCCTACTGGGTGCAGCTATTTGTGCAACTATGTTTTTGACGATGAGTGCATATAAATATGTTGTTTTCTTCTGTGTCATCCCAAAAGCAATGAATTCAAAGCAGGCTGTTTATGCAGCTTAATTTACATATATGAACTATGTGGACTACGTGTCATTTCAAAAATTGATTGAGTTGGTACAGGACTTCTTAGGCAACACAGCGAAGGCAGCAGCTGTGGAAATACAGGGGCCATCACGATGCGTCACCATGCATGATTTGAAACCTGCTTTTGCATGTCTCGCCAGTGTTTCAGCGAGAATGCGGATAACTACAGACTTTAATGAAATAATTACACGGCTGAATGGTGCATGATACAGCTGTGTAATTGCTCCATTTTCAATATGGTCCGAATGAACGTTACACCGCATAACACGGCAAATAGAGTCTTCTCCTCCGACGCTGGTGAAACATACTGACATGTTCTAAACCTAATCTGGGTTCTTATCAGCTGTAGTCCAATAAAGGCCAGGATAAACACCAACTCACCTCCTTATCAAGTGGAAATCCTCTGTATTACCAACAAGCAATTACCAGCTTGATCCACATTAGTGGAAAGGCCTGATCTGCTGACTTATCCTGATAAGCTGCGGCAAATGCTACAGCCAAGTGCCCCTACGCCTACTGTAAATCAAATCCAGTCAGTCAGTCAAGACGTGCTTGGTGTCTGAATTTTGTGTCTTTGGTTTTGTGCTTAGTTTCCCTACAGGGCTAATGTAGCTAGCAGGTCATGGGAGCTTATACCTTACCAATTAGCACAGTGCTAACTGCATGCCTAAACCATCACACACTTGCCTCAAACAGCTGTTGTTCAGTAATGTATAAAAGTCCAGTGCTTATGTGGCTGCCAAAACTATATGACACACTGTTATCCATAAACATGTAAGCATAGAAGCATGTTAGCGTAGCTAGCATAGCTAACAGTGGCAGTTATCTTGAAACTGGATTATTGTTCCGAACTGTCCACTTTTACACATATCACTGTCATACAACCTGCATGAATTTTGATCTTATCTGGTCTATGCTGGTCTGGTGCTGGCTTAGTTGGTCATCCAGCATATATCGGTCCACTGACTTGATAAGGTCAGCACCTCGCTGACTGTTTGCCACTCTTGGACTACCAGGTTGTTGTACTGTGTATAAGGACTAGTTTTTAGTCTCCTGAAACAGATTTTAAATGCACAGAGACTTTACTTTGGATGATGAACTAAGGCAAATATTACAAACAACTCAGAGAAAAAAAAAATATTGTTAATGACACAGGAAAAGATTTACTAGGACGATGAAAGCAAGACATGATGGAAAAATAAGTAAATTAGAATGCACAACCATTTGCCAAAGGCACTTCAGTCGTGTCCTGTCGGTTCAGGGAATCACATCGGCAACTCCCTTTGCCCACAAGGCTAAAAATAATAACCTCCAGACCACGACTGGCCCAGGTTAGACTGTGAGGGTCAAATCGAGTGATGAAACCTGGGATTGTCTCTAATTCTGTGCTTAATAAATGGTGGTTTGACAATGGAACCTTTGCCACTAGCGGGCCAATGGTGGACCGCTATTCACTTGCTATTAGTAATGCTGGCTGACCAGAATACCGACATCCAAAACACAATATATATATATAAATATATATATATATATATATATATATATATATATATATATATACACACAAAACCAAATTAAAAACAAAACCAAATTAAAAACCAACAACCTACCCGAAGAACAAATAGTTCAATATTCATGGATTCAAGGATGCCTTAAAACACAGGGATCCACTTCTTAACATCCTTCATGCATTAAAAATGTAGAAAACAAAAAAAATGAATTATGTTTTTATGTTGAAGCAAACTTTTCATTTTTGAAGCATAACTTTTCACCGCTAATTTTAATACCTTTCATTAACAACCATAGCCACAAACCTTCATAAACAGCTCTATTAGAGATTACATAACCATTTCACATAGTTGGTGATGATTAAGAAATGCAGCTTTTATTATGCTAATTAGCTTACCTGTTAGCTACATTACTGTCCCAGCAAAACTTCAGATACCAAACACGTATCGACTACACTTATGGCTAAATTGTGTCATTCTTTTTAGTATTTTTGTTTCACTTTAATGCTCCGGCAGCTGCCGGCAGCAGCTCCAGGGGTCAATATATGTGCCGTCACACTTGCACTAGGCCGGATCAGGCGAGTGGCTCCATGCCCTCACCTCACGGCCCCGGCGGGCAATTCCACACTCTTTCATCCGTTTGGAGCAGAGATTATTGACACCGTCTCACAGCGGCGGCCCACTCCACTGCTCCCTATAGTCCCAAGGCTCTTAAAGCCCTTTACGCCCGGCCTATCTGCCAGCACACGCACACATCCAGAAGAGAGGGCTGGAAGTGAACGAGCGTATCTGCTGAAGTGGGGTTGGTGTATTAAGAGGGTGCTTGAGGTCAGGCCAGTCATTATGGTGGCTCTTTCATCATAACAAGTGTTGACTGGATCCCTACCGTACATCTGGCTGTGTGCATCTTTAACTCAGTAATTCCTACACTTCATAAATGAGGGCAATTAAAGATTCATTACAGAAGACGTTTCTCTTTAAAACTGCGTCCTACCTCTGCTGCAAGTCACCCTGTAAGGCCTAAAATATTCATTCAGCGCTGTCAGGTCGAATCTAGCTGGAGGATTTTTTTAGGCTCAGTAGAAGGTCT
>CM067493.1:22502701-22571796 GCA_034552555.1 Semaprochilodus insignis | reverse complement strand
GCCACAAACCTTCATAAACAGCTCTATTAGAGATTACATAACCATTTCACATAGTTGGTGATGATTAAGAAATGCAGCTTTTATTATGCTAATTAGCTTACCTGTTAGCTACATTACTGTCCCAGCAAAACTTCAGATACCAAACACGTACCGACTACACTTATGGCTAAATTGTGTCATTCTTTTTAGTATTTTTGTTTCACTTTAATGCTCCGGCAGCTGCCGGCAGCAGCTCCAGAGGTCAATATATGTGCCGTCACACTTGCACTAGGCCGGATCAGGCGAGTGGCTCCATGCCCTCACCTCACGGCCCCGGCGGGCAATTCCACACTCTTTCATCCGTTTGGAGCAGAGATTATTGACACCGTCTCACAGCGGCGGCCCACTCCACTGCTCCCTATAGTCCCAAGGCTCTTAAAGCCCTTTACGCCCGGCCTATCTGCCAGCACACGCACACATCCAGAAGAGAGGGCTGGAAGTGAACGAGCGTATCTGCTGAAGTGGGGTTGGTGTATTAAGAGGGTGCTTGAGGTCAGGCCAGTCATTATGGTGGCTCTTTCATCATAACAAGTGTTGACTGGATCCCTACCGTACATCTGGCTGTGTGCATCTTTAACTCAGTAATTCCTACACTTCATAAATGAGGGCAATTAAAGATTCATTACAGAAGACGTTTCTCTTTAAAACTGCGTCCTACCTCTGCTGCAAGTCACCCTGTAAGGCCTAAAATATTCATTCAGCGCTGTCAGGTCGAATCTAGCTGGAGGATTTTTTTAGGCTCAGTAGAAGGTCTTTGTGAATGGGCTGGATAACCAAGTAGGGTTGTTATGAATGGTACTGCAGTGACTGCATAGTGGATAACACTGTTAATGAAGGTCTGGGTGAATGGGCTAGATAACCAAGTAGGGTCGTTATGAATGATAGTGCATTGACTGCATAGTGGACAACACAGTTAATGAAGGTCTGGATGAATGCGCTTGATAACCAAGTAGGGTCGTTATGAATGGTAGTGCATTGACTGCATAGTGGATAACACTGTTACTGAAGGTCTGGGTGAATCGGCTGGATAACCAAGTATGGGTGTTATGAATCATAACCAGCCAGCTGTGAAAACGTTACAGTGAGGTTAAAACCTAACATACATATATTTTATGTATACTAAGTTAAAACTTCTTTGTCTGGATATGTATTTGGTGCTGTGGCACCTTTGTTGTTGTTAGCCACATATCCTTTGTTAGCCCTACTAGCATGCTAGTAAAATGATTAAGATCCGTTTAGTGACAATATTAGCTCAAGTGAAGGCTGCTCTAAACCATAACATTATATTTACTGCACTTAATCACTTATTGGCATGCTAAAGTTTACATGTGTGGAAAATGGCTCCAAAGCAGATGTTAATGATTGGCTAAAAGCAGTGACTGCATTTGGGCGTGCCAAAGGCCACAGTGTGAGAGAGTAGCTGAATTTGGAGGTGTATGGAAGCGTAAAGACATACGGGTCTACTAGCAGTTACTAAAATCCCAGTCTACAGGAAACTCTCTTCAGAATTGTGCCAGGGAAGGCATCCACCAAATCTGGCCCAACTGGACAATTCTTAGATGCAAGAGTGGCTGAACATTGATGTGGCCTTTATCCAGAAACTTGTCCAGTCCATGCCAAATCCAATCACAGCTGTTATTTGTGCTCGTGGAGGTATTACACACTATTAGACATGTTTCAGTCACAGGGGACTCATTGATTAGAAAACATTATAAAAGTTGTAATTCCAGGGGCCCCCACTAGCCTGGAATGGCAGGCGGTGCCTCTGCCCACTACATGTTCAGCATACAGTTTGAACAAGTATGGTGACAGCTGGCAGCCTTTTCATACTCCTCTGCTGATATGTTTGACCATTTTCTAGTTGTCCCCAAACTTTTGCCAGGCCGGGTACGCTGAAGTGCATGTCTGGTGTAAAGTAGGTCTGGAGAAGTGGCTTGGGCGGGCTCAGCGAAGGAAAGGGCGAGTATGAGAAACGGGTCTGGTGGAGGAGAGCATCTGTTCGTGTTCCATCACTGATACAGTAGCATTAATCATCAGCTACTTCGGCATGAGGCTGCCCAGAGATGGTACAGTAACCAAGCAACCCCTTTCAAACAGCAGTGCCATGCTGGCGATGGGTTGCCCTGGAAACAGGTGACTGAGCCTGTCTAATGGAGCGTGAAAAGAACAGGTCCAGATCAGGGGACGGCGTCCCCATCTCTGGAAGTCAGGCTGCCCGATGCAGGGAATTAATGGTGTGGGATGGACGGCCTAAACATGCTAATCAACGTTAGCTTTGTTACAGCCATTATTTTCTTATGGACCTGAAATAGCAGTTAAAGTGTTTTCTGGCGTCTTGGTCATCACACTCTTTGGTGTCATGATGAAGGTTCTACTTTTGGCGCGTGACCAGGGTTTGAATATAGCGGCTATATAACCTTGCAAGCCAGATGTATGCCTGTCTGGATCACAAGACAAAACATTGCCAAGGATTTCCTACATGTGGGCCAGTTGATGTCGAGCACAGCCGTCAACTTCCATTAAAAGAGCGGGCTTGAAATGGTATGCTGGTTTTTGTTTGATGTTGATGGATCAAGTATAAATAGAGACAAGATATTATATACTCATCATCAGAACAATACCTGAACAAATAGTTGCACCCAGAAGGAATCAAGTGACAGGAATATAACTTGGTGGGTAGGTTCGACGTCATGAGACACAAATGATTGAAATTTGACGCTCCACCATGCACGTGATGTAAACAAGGACGGGCCTTATCGCTGTACTTGACTCACCCAACAGCCACGATAGCGAACATTCAGTGAGCAGTGATGCCCTCCATGAGTCATCCTGTTAGTGCCAGCACCATTGCCAGACGGCTGCACGACAGAGGACTACATGCATGCGGACCATTATGACGACTGCCCTTAACACCATGACAATGCCGCCAAAGACTGCAATGGTGTCGTGCTAGACTGTCATGGAGTGACTCAGAATAGCAGCTGGTCATCTGCAATGTCATTTTGTCTTGGTGGAGACGACCAGTGAACCCATGTGTGGAGGCACTGTGGTCAGTGGCAAGGTGAACGGTCAGTTGTCACACATCACACGTCCAGAAGGTCTAGCGTCACTCCACCTCCACCCCTACCGCACAATCTGCAGGAACTGTATTATGGTGATATTAATAGTTCTATTAATGGTGATATTAACAAAGTTCACAATTTGCATTTAACACACTAATTTACTGCAGTAGAAGTTTTCACACAGCCGTTAGTGAATCTACCAGCGATCTAACTCTGAACTTTGTTTTTTGATGTACAAGGTGAAATGTCACGATGTGACTGAACTGGTTACATCGACTGAGGGCAAAACAGACGGTATCCGTCAAGAATACATCAAATAAATTCAATGAAGCACCACAAGATAAAAGCAGTAACACAAGATAAAAGCAGAAACTCTATAAAGAAGCAAAGCAGCTTGAAGCACTGTTAGACTTCTTAGCACAAGTTCATTTATTCTCCACTCGTGGGCAACTGGGCAGTTGAGTAAGGCCACATTTTACCCTGGAATTGGGCCTTACACTTCTGCATTCAGTGGAATTCTCTATAGGCCCAAAATGCTTTAACAGTCGTATGTATCAAAGAGGGCGAAACATGCTGATGTCGGATTTCTCCCCTTTAACATCCAGCCATATGGAGAAAGCAGATCTGATACCCACGTTTCCGATGGAATATTTGTGCTTTTGCATGCTGCGTTTTCAGATGGCTGCTAGTTGTTGCTAGCTGCACTGAAACCTCCGGCATCAATGAAATGCAAAGCAGGTTTCAGCCTCAGATGGCATAAGAATAAGGTCCAAACCTAGAATTTACATTGACTGGAAGAAAGGGGTGGAAAAAGCATAAAGGAACTGGAAATAGAAATATGATTAGTGTCAAAACCTCACTCAGTTTGAAAAGAAAGTATGCAGCCAAAAATATTATTCAGTCAAGAAGTACTGATATTTAAACAAAGGAATAGCTGCACAAATAGCTGCACCCAGAGGGAATCAACCGACAGGAATGAAACTTGGCGGGTGGGTTTGACATTGTGAGACATGCAAATGATTCAAGTTTCACGCTCGACTGCATATGTGACATAAGCAAGGACGGACCTTATCGCTGAACCTGACTGACCCAACAGCCAAGATAGTGGACATTCAGCAGGCAGTGATGCCCTCCAGGAGTAATCCTGTTAGTGCCAGCACCATTGGCAGACGGCTGCACAATGCAGGACTACATGCACGCAGACCGTTACGACAACTGCCCTCAACACCACGTCAACGTCACCAAAGACTGCAATGGTGTCATGCCAGACTGTCATGGAGTGACTCAGAATGGCAGCGGGTCATCTTCAGTGATGAGTCCCGCTTTTGTCTTGGTGGAGACGACCTACAAATCCAGGTGTGGAGGCACCGTGGTCAGCCACGTCCACCCTTACTGCAAAATTTGCAGGCCACATCAATGTTCAGCCACTCTTGCATCAAAGAATTGGACAGTTGGGCCAGATTTGGTGGATGCCCTCCCTGGGGATGGTATGGGATTTTTGCCACTGCTGGTAGACCCATATGACCATACACTTCCAGCAGATTCAGCTACTTCCTTCACACTATGGTCTTTGGTAAGCCCAAATGCAGTCACTCCTTTTAGCCAATCATTAACATCTGCTTTGGAGCCATTTTCCACACATGGAACGAGACATTCACTGCACTGTACCACCTCTTCTCTATCTATGAATCCCATCACTCACACCCCGTAGGGATTTATAGCTCCGTCATCCTCGTGCAGTGCCATCTGCAGGAGCCTGCAGTTACTACCACCTTAAACACACAAGGTGACTGGTTTTTGTCCGGTGAGCTTATATCTTTACATGACATACACCACACTGTGGTAAGACTGCGGGCGATGAAGAACACAGCATGAGTACTGAACTAAGCAAACAGGAACGTGCTGCCTGTGAGTTGTTATTTTACTCTCCTAGTTTTTGTGAATGGCATGACGGACTAAGTGGCCTTTTAAATACGCAGAGCGATTGCACTAAACCAATAAGGCACTCCAGACTGCCTCTCTGCCACTGAGAATGTCAAGTGGTGTTCCTCTATGCACTCGACTCACTGTAGTTTTAAATGAAGCCCAGGGATCCGCTTTTAATGACACCAACCTGTTCTCATAATTTCCGCTTACTCTCTTTGTTCCATCGCTCCGTTCTCGCTCGCTTTGATTCGGCGGGCCGGCCGGCTCAGAGGTGGCCGGCGAGACTCAGCCATAAAGGAACAGCGGATAAAGAAGAGAGCAGAGATGTGTATAGAATGGAAGAGGGGACAGACAAAGCCCGCAGCGAGGAACAATGAATCACTCTATCTCTCTCTCTCTCTCCCTTTTCTCTCCCTCTTTTGCTCGGCCTGGTAATGTGTTCCTGACAATGGGACAACAAAAGAGGGTGAGAGGGCATACGAGGACAAAGCTGAATGGGACCTGTCTGAAACAACCTGGAAAACGGGTAAAGGAATAGCGAAGTGCATGATGGGAATATGAAGGTATGTTTTATGTAGTCGGGGGGGCAGATTCTGACCTCCAGGTTTTTGAGATCAGTCCTACAGAGATGTGAACTCAATCATGGAAGAACCTTCTGTAAGACACAGCTTTTCATGTTTGAGTCAGAAGCACAGTGCATTACAAACGCAGGCCTGATGCCATTTATTAAAGGGTAATTCCAAAATAGGGAAGCTTACGGACACTTTACAGCAGTGGTGATGGGAACCGAGAGTCACCATGTCTACTGCACAAATATAGCTATTTATTTGCTACCCAAAACCACCAGTGAACTTACACGTGCCTTCTGAGTTTCTACATCACCGCTGTCAACTTTACAAGAGAGGCCAAAAACCTCATTTAATTCTAATGTAGCCTAATGGAACCTGACTTAAGCCAAAAGTGACTTTGGGCCATTTCTATTGGTACATTCATCATGAAATTTCTGACACTATGTAAACAGCAGCTGATGTGTCCAAATGATCGACCACAATGGAGATCCTTGGTTTTCTTTGGACAGTGACGATATGTAATGTTGATCATAGTAAAATAGGGTTTCAGGCGCAAAGAACTAGGCATGACGCAAGAAGAGCTAAAAGTCAGAGAGGTTTTATTGAACAAACCAGTACCTATACACAACAACAAAGGACAGGCACGCAATACAAAAGGGTAATACCAGGTCATAGGTAGAGGAGACAAGCGGAGATCGAGAACCAGGGAATCAAACAAACCAGCAGACAGAATCAGAGGGAGAATCCAAGAGAGTAGTCAGGAGGACGGAAGCAGGGTAGAAAACCAGCCAGGCTAAGAATCAGGCCAACAAGATAAAGGGGAAATCCAAAGAGAGAGTCCAAGTCGAAGGAAAGTCAAAAACAGAACAAGCAAAGAGAAAGGCAGAGAGAAACGCTCGGTAATGCAACAAGGGTTGGCAAAACTTTGCAAGGTGTGTGTGTGAGGGTTTATAAACAGGATGTGTAAAGAGCGGCAGGTGAAACAAATCAGTACTTGAGCGAGCTAGAGCGTGAATGATTGGTTGACTGGGGACATGTGAGTGTGACATCATCGGATAGTGCACCGGAGTATCGGCGGTGTCAGAGAGACCCAGGAGGCGTGACATAGTGCTAAAAAATTTTATTAGGGACTATTTTTTTCTCAGAACGCCCTGCAAGTACGTTTTATACCTACCTCTGACCAAAACTTCAAAAAACATTTGTGAGGGAAACCTTTCTGCGAGGGAGCTTTTACAGGCATTAAAGTATTCGGATGTCTGGTTCCTATCACCAACACTGTGAACAATTTTTAGGTAAAAATGAATTACTACTACTGCTACTACTACTAATAATAATGAAATTCCCCTATGAGGCTTTGACAACCATCCCAAAGGAAATATCCATGCACAAACTCAGTTCCAAAAACTTCACAGTAGGAAAACTACTGTAAAGCAACTGTTCACACTAGCAGGCGGCAAGGCGCTTAGATCGGCCTGCGTTTGTCCCTCATGGGTGTGTTTGAGGCTGTCTATGTTGCTGTGCATGCGAGTGTACAAGGTCCAGGAAAGCTAGCTAGTTTTGAAAGCCCATATTATCATCGATGAACAAATCTGTATGGAAACACCTAACTGCTTGCATTCGTGGCTAGCTTTACTGACTAGTTAGCATGCTGGCTAACCTAGCTAGCTATCGAGTGACCTAATTCACCAGAGACACCAGCTACTTTCTTCCACGCTTCATTTTTCTCCAAATTGTCCCTGTATATGTGCAGAGACACGTCATGTAAACTGGGAAAAGGAGAAACAGTGGTCATGGGCTTGTCTTCGATGTTTACCACCACACTGCTGGGAATGGGAACGAAATGCTGGTAGGAACAAAAAGCTCAGAGAGCAGGAGCTGGGGGAACACTGGACCTCTGTGTCTACGATTAATCCAAGGAATTTGTTGGAGCCAATCGTTTAGAATGTCGCTTCAACACATCGTAGTTAATTTCCATAAAGGTGAGAAAATCCCAACGCGATTTGTCCCTTGTCGTTCTGTCGCCGTGTGGCTTGCCGCTCTGTCGCTAAATCATGGCTACAAATCGTGTACTCCCATTGGAAATAACTGGTCGCTTGCAATGACGTGCCACATGTCCGGTTTTTCAACTCCCAGTCCTCCGTCCGGCGCAATACGTGGACGTATTTAAAATGTTCACTCGTGAACAATATTATGTGCGTCATTGGCTCACGTCCATGTCACAAGACATGCCTTGCATTTCATTGGTTTACCAAGGTCATGTGACATCATGACTTGCCTACTGGCTAACCGCAGGTCAAAAAGCTCTAAAGCCTCTAAAAGCTAGTCAATTAGTAAGCTCCCATCTGACTCACAAATGTCATCCATTCCACCCAATTAGGAGAAAAAAGCAATCATTTATGTGTTATATAGCTTAGGTTATGATTTTAATTCTGTTCTAGGATTGTGCACGCCTCCCCCACTTTTTGATGTCTTCCTTTTTGGGGTTATGGAAGTGAAAGTTAAAACAGGTAATCCTATAGCACCTGAATAGAAAAGGAACATTCAGGAAAGGTCAAGTCCTTGAGAGAAGATGGATTAAGGCTTGACCCATGCGTCAAAAAGTATGCTAGCCGTTTCATTATGATGTTCCCCAGCAAGCATTTACAAAGACTTTAAATATTCCACCCTCTCTGATGCAGAACATCACAAAAAGGCTCCAAGAATTCGGAAAAAGGAAAGAATGCCCGTGGCCTGCAACCCATTAAAATGATCAACAGAATGTGAAGAAATAACAGTTACGGGATGTCAAAGTTGTCCATGTATCATGCTGCAGAGAACTGAAGTTAGCATGCTAACCAACTAGCCCCAACCTGTCCTGCCTTGTAATACCACTTGGCACCTCAAGAAGTGATAGTGAGCCACTGTATCATCAAGTTTTCCATCGGTCCAACATGCGAGGATGAGAAAGATGGTTCTTCAAGGGTTCTTAAGCAAAGAAAATGGTTCTATATAGAACCACGAGCACTCAAAGAACCCTTTGCATTATTAAACGATCCTTTGCATTTTGAAAGGGCTCTTCCCTAGACTGACAGAGAACATGCTGTAGATGGTCCTCCCATGAACCTCTTTGAAAATGGTTCTACGTAGTACCAAAATGGGGTTCCGTTATAGTCACAACATCAACCTTTTAATAACAGAAGAACCTTTTTCGCAAAGGACCATTTACCCGTTCTATGAGTGTTGACGGTTCTACATAGAACCATTTCCCTTGCACTTGAAGAACCCTCTTGTTTAAGCACTAGCCTGACGGCGTATTCTAAGGTCCCATTTCCGGTTAGATCATTTAAGGACAGGCAGCCAACAAAACGGCTGGAGCTCTTGGTAAGCACCAACCGCCGCCACTCTCAGCAAGAATAGACAGATAAAAACGGAGAAAGTCAAATTTGTCACAAAACAAAATCTCCATCATCCGCCCCAAAAATAAGTAAAAGTGATGCTGGATGTAAGGAGGTGTGAAAGAACGCTCTGCGTCTGGAGCACTTCGGTAGCTTGCGGCATGTTTGCAGGTGTGCATGAATCACATGACATCACATCCGCTTAGATCGTCTGGAACAAAAGGTTTGTGCAAAGAGTTTCCAGACAGAGCTTACCCTCATAAAGCAGCATCTGTCCCCCTGTTCACCAAGAATCCCAGTCAATAACAGCAGATCCATAGACATCTATAGAAGTTACCGAAGCGTAGCATTCACAAAGCTACATAAGCCTTTCCTGACATGTACAAAGGCTTATTCCAGGAAGCAGAAGCTCATCATACGTCATAACGTTTTCTGAGGTGATGTCATGAAGTGATGTCAACGTTGATAAAAGCAGTCTGTACGGCGTATGACGCTTGCTGGAAAAGCCTTTATATAGTCTCATGTATGTTTAAAACAGTGTATGTCATACAGGCTTATAGATGATGCTCTTCAGTAAAGTAACAGAAGTGATCCAGCATGTGTGTTTACCACAAATGTGTGCGCTCAATTAAACATATTGACTAGAACCAAGAAAAGAGAACATATTACACCAGTCCTCGCTTCACTTCATTGGCTACCAGTTCAATATAGGATACAGTCTGAAGTGCTTGTAGTTGTTTTTAAAGCACTAAATGGTTTGGGCCCTACTTATATTGCAGATTTGCTCACATCGTCAATCACGCAGCGCTCTTTGAGATCTTCATCACAGAATTGTTGAGGGCTCGTCTGAAACTCAAAGGTGATTGGGCAAGACTTTGGAAGAGTCTACCATCCAGTATTCGCCAATCTACCTCTATCTTGGTTTTTAAATCAGGTCTAAAAACTAACTTATACAGATTTGCTTTCGAATAGTGAGAAACTGTAGTAGCATGAGGTGATTTTGTGGTCGTTGGACCATCTGTGTTTTTATTTTTTGTTGTTATTTATTTTAACATATGTTATTTATCTGATTTCTTTTATCTGTGTTTTGGTTGTATGTGTTCATGTGTAATCATTAGGTATTTGTATGTACAGCACTTTGGCCAGCGCAGGTTGTGTAAAGAGTACTTTATAAATAAAGTTTAGTTACTTACTTACTTATCAATATATTTGCATATTTATCCATCCCTATATCCATATCCGTCCATAAATCCACAACTCTGAAAATCTGTGAGCCCATTCATCCAGCTCAATACTCATTCATCTATTCATCCATACATCAGCCCAGCCATTCATTTATCTGGATAACCAGTCTTTTTGTTTTTCCATCAATCCATTTATCCATCCATAAATTCACAAATGTATGCTCTCATCCAAGCAAACATCCATCCATCCATCCATGCAATTCATATGCACCTGTCTATCTGTTTATACATTCACCCATTCACAAACATGTGAGCCCACTGTACCTTCCACTCCAACCATCTATCCAGTTCACTATAACCTGATTATCCATCTGTCTATCCATTCATCCATAAGCACGGATGCTCATCTATCCATTGACCCACCATCCATCTATCTATTAGTTTATCCATCAACTCATTCAAACACCCACTATCTATCTGCCCATCCATGTACTCATCAATACATTTATGATTACATCTATCCAGCTCTGTCTGACCATCCATTCATCCATCCATGGATTCATCTAAAAGTTCAAGTACATTTCCACAAATTTGAAGTTCCATATATCCATCCCTCCCTCTGTCCATTTATCATCCCTCTTTCTGACCGTCCATCCATCCATCCATTCATCCACTCATGCATCCATCCATGCATCCATCCATCAAATTTGCACAAATTTGAAGTTACATATATCCATTCATCCCTCCTTCTGTTCATCAATCCATCCTTCCCTCTATCCATCCATCCTTCCATTCACCCATCCATCCAAATAACCATTTATCCACCCATCCATCCATCCATCCACCCCCAAATGTGTGTTCAAATTTGTGCTTCCATCTACACATCCCTCCATCCCTCCCTCCATCCAACCAGCCATTCATCCATCCATCCCTCCATCCAGCATGAGTGAGTTGTAAGGGAGGGTGTGCTGTGTTGTACGATCAGCAGGGTGATGTGTAGGATGAGTGGCGAATAGTAAGTAGCACAATAAGGTCAGTGTTCACAGAGCGCGCTCAGTAATTACAGCAGCTGTGTCGCTCCTCCTGTGTGAATAATCAGAATACAGCACGACCAGGACGGATCGATCAGGGCTTTAATTGTTAATGGATGAGATCCAGCTAACGCATAAACACTGACACACCCAGGTACATACACACGTCTACTCAGGGTTATCCTGTGGCTCCTCTCACCTTCTGAGCCCTCCCAGATACACAGAGTATTGATCAGACTCTGAAAGCTAATGGAGGGGAGATATCTCGGAGTCCTGCTCTTCTCCCTCAGGTAGCTGCCCTGTCATAGTACCTGATTATAATTAGGATTCAGCTAAGATACATTAGCCACGCGCTAATCAAGAGCAATTAATCGACTAATGAGGCGACAGTATCTGTCAGTCTATAATGGCTAATTGTGAAAAGGCAACCTGACCAGGAAGTCAACAACTGACCTCCACATGACCGCCACACTCACGCACAGACCAGCACATATACGTTTACTGCCTCCACTGTTACTGTGATTTCATGCTGTTATATATATATATAGAGAGAGTGAGAGGGAGAGAGTGAGACAGAGAGAGAGAGGGAGAGAGAGAACAGGATGTATATATATTGCCATTCAGTTATCATTTTTTATTATTTCTTCACATTCTGTTGATTATTATTTTTTATATGTAATAATAAAGTATAAAAAGCATATTTCATATAATAGGTTTACAGCAGGATGTCACTTTTGATGTTCTAGTCAATATTTCAAGAATTTTGGAAGCTACAGGAATTGATGTAAAATCACCATTTATAACATATTACAATTCTATTTAGATATGAATTTAATTAGAACTAAATTAGACCTTTATTCTGGACATGAATGTTATCTGAAATATTTATATTATTATAATACAATTCTAGATATTCATTTTCTTATAGTTCCATTCTGAACATTAGTAATATAACTTTATTCTGGATTTTATTCATAATAAATCAACCCTGAACATTTACTTATTTTATATATTAGATCTTAATCAGAGTTTAATATCATTTTTATTATACATGCATTATTTAAAATACATTCTAGATATTCATATTAAACATATTATTAGAACTTCATTCTGGATATTATTTCTATGGTACATTCATTCTGAATATATATATATAACATAATTAATAATGTACTTCATATATAAACATATAACATTTATTCTGACCTCTGGTCACATTAAAACAACACTTGGACACTGCACTCTGACACCATACTCTCACCATCAGCTGTGAAGCATGGTGGAGGGAGCTTCCTGGTTTGGTGCTGTGTTTCTCTCTTTCTCTCTCTCTCTCTCTGTTCTCTAACTTTCTCTGCCTCTCTTTGTTCTTTCTCTCTCTGGTCTTTAACTCTCTCTATCTCTCTGTTCTCTCTCACTGTTCTCTCTTCATTTTCTTTCTCTGTTCTATCTGTCATTCCCCCTCTCTCTCTCTTTCTCTCTGGTCTCTCGCTCTTTCCCTCTCTCTCTGGTACCTCTCTCCTCTTTCTTTTTCCTTCTCTCTCTCTCTGTTCTCTCTCTCCTCTTTCTTTTTCTTTCTCTTGGTTCTTTCTCTCTTTAAGTCTTCTATCTCCCTCTCTCTTTCTCTGTCCTCTCTCTGTACTCTTTCAGCTCTATCTCTCTCTCTCTCTCTGTTCTCTCTCAATCTATTCTCTAACTCGTTCTTTCTCTGTTTTTTCTCTGTCATTAACTCTCTCTCTTCAATCTCCCTCTTCCCTCTGTCTTTCTCTGTTCTCTTTCTCTGTTCTCTTTCTCTCTCTCTCTCTCTCTCTCTCTCTCTCTCTCTCTCTCTCTCTCTGTTTGATAATAATGCCTCTGTTGTCTGGGTGAAGATAACAGAGATGGTTGTTGTGCTGAGATTCTCACAGATGACTTGCTCCTGATTCGGTTGTCTATTGAGTCTGAGAGTCAGGCTGCATTACAGCTTTGTGCTTTAACTGACCTCTTCCAGCCTAGCATAGGCCAGAAAGGAGAAAGGACAGAAAATAAAGCTTCTCTCACATAAACAGCCAATCCCTCACTGTTTCAACCATAACATCCAATCACAAGCCACTGCAGTGAAAATGATCCAAGATGGCTCCAGTGAGGTCTCCTGCCATCAACACCACGGCATCCAAGCTGGCTGATTGATATCCTGAGGGAGAACAGGCACACAGAGCACCACTGCCTAGCATTCTGCTAGTCAATGGCCAGTCTCTGTAGAACAAGCTTACCGACCTCCAGGCCAGGATCAAGCCCCGCGGTACTGAGCCATGCCATGTAGCCGGCCCAGTTCTTGTCGGTAGACTGCACGGACAGGACAGTGTAGTCAGGAAACCTGAGAACAGAAGTTGGTACGACAATGCCAGCGTTGGCACTCACGCACACTCCTGTACACCCAACCTGAAGCTGTATCACCATGAAGTTTCGTCCTTTCCACCTTCCTCTGGAGTTTACATCGATCATAGTCAGCACCGTCTATATCCCACCTCAGGCAAACATAGACACTGCACTGTGTAAACTGCTACACTCCATTCATGGACAGGTATAAAGCATAGTCACATCCACCATTTGGCAAGTAGTACAATGTTGCCATCTTCCTCATACCACAATATAAACAAGACTGAAACAAGGAGGTTCCGGTTCTGTGGGAGGCAGTGTCCTGGACAGACCAATGAGTGGTCACAATGCAGGACATCAATGTGTTTACGGAAGTGGTGGTGAGATATGTTGGAAAACTGGTGGACAATATGGTCTCTAAAACCACCATCAGGACGTTTACTCACCAGAAGTCATAGGTGGATAAATCCATTCATGATGCTCTGGCCTCTTGCACCGTTGCCTACAGCGCTGGGCTCATCAGCGGGAGCATGGACGAGAACAAGGCCATGGCATCCGGAGTACGCAGGGCAGTGAAGGAGGCGACATGGCACTACAGGAGGTAACTAGAGTCACGGTTCTAGCAGAGTGGCTCTAGATCCCTGTGGCAGGGGCTGCAAACGATGACGGATTACAAGACCACCCTCCAGATTGTTGAGTGCAGTAGAGCCTCTTTCATTTGTGATGAAGTGCTTTGAAAAGCTGGACAGAGACTTCATCACCTCTTCGTTGCAGTTTGCAGAGAGCCACAACTGCTCCTCAGTTGATGCCATCACACATCTATCATTGACTACAGCTCAGCAGTTAACGCTACTATCCCTTCCAAACTCACTACCAAGTTGCAAGATCATGACGGACAGACCACAAGCAGTGTAGGTAATCCACCATTACCCTCGACACTTCCAGCTCTACCATCACAGTCAAGTTTATTGTCAACACAGTTGTGGTGGAGATTAAACACCTCCTCTACCTGGAGGAGATTAAACACCTGGAGAACTGGTGCCAACATAATAATCTCCTCCTCAATGTCAGCAAGACAAAGGAGCTGATAGTGGACTGCAATAAGAAGCAGGAGAGGAGTTATACCCTGTCTGGATCAATGGAGCAGCAGTGGAAAGAGCAAACCCTTTCAAGTACCTTGGAGTTCACATCTCGCAGGACCTGTCATGGTCTTCCCATATCAACTCCCTGGAGAAGAAGGCTTGTGAGCGTCTCTACCACCTCAGACACCTAGGGGCTTCAGACTGCCCTCCAAGGTGCTGAGGAACTACTACACCTGCACCATCTTAAACATCTTGACAGGGAACATCACAGCCTGGTTTGGGAACCGCACCAAGCAGGACAAATGGGCTCTCCAGAGGGCGGAGTGCATCATTCAGACTGAGCTTTGTGAGCTGTTAAGCATCAGGAAGATTGTGAAGTACTCCAGCCATCACAACAATGGACTCTTCTCTCTGTTGAGGTCAGGGAAGCACTTTTGCTTCCCTGAACGGAAACACAGAGAGGACATGGAGGAGCTTTCTCCTGCAGGCCAATGGGGCTCTGAACCAAGGCAGCAACTAGAACTACCTCACACACACACACACACACACACACACACACATACACACACANAGAGAGAGAGAGAGAGAGAGAATAATAGCGAGAAAGAGTGAGGAAAGTGACAAGAGAGACAAATAGAAAGTGAGAGTGGGAGATAAAAGAGAGAGAAGGAGTGAGGGAGAGACAACAATGGGGGAATAAGAGAATGAGAAAGAGAGTGAGTGAGAGTGAGAGAGAAAAGAGAGAAGGAGTGAGGGAAAGAGAACACAGGGAAAATAGAGTGAGAAAGAGTGTAAGAGAGAAAGTGTGAGGGAGAGAGAAGAAGGGATAAAAACAGAATGAGAAAGTAAGAGTGTGAGAGAAAAGAGAAGGAAAGAGTGAGGGAAAGAGAACGAAGGGAAAAATTGAGAGAGAAAAGAGACAAAGAGTGAGGGAGAGAGAATGAGGGAAAAATGAAAAAGAGTGAGGGTGAGAGAGAAAAGAGATAGAAAAAGTGAGGTGAAGAGAACGAGGGATAAAAACAGAGTGAGAAAGAGTAAGAGTGTGAGAGAAAAGACAGAAAGAGCGAGGGAAAAAGAATGAGGGGAAAAATAGAGTGCAAATAAGAGTGAGAGAAAAGAGAGAGAAAGAGTGAGGGACAGAGAACGAGGGATAAAACGGTGTGAAAGAGAGTGAGAGTGTGAGAGAAAAGAGAGAAAGAGTGAGGAAAAGAGAGAGAGAGAGAGAGAGAGAGAGAGAGAGAGAGAGAGACTACAGAGAGCCATGAAGAGTTTGAGGAAGCACCAGCAGACGTCACTCCTCATTTGCATAATGTTCCGTGAGCCCATGTGAGCGTTATATGAGGTCTGAGTAATGAGAGTTATGGCGGAGGGGCGGTGACATTATTAAACTCATCACACTCATTAACATTTTAATGGCCTGCAGCTCGGAGCCGGCCGGCCGGGTGTGAGTGGGCAGCGCTCTCACCCCTAAAACCTAAATCACCATCCGCGCAGATTAACATGGCCTGGTGCCCAGCAGTGGCCCTCACTGACCCTCTACTGCTGCACTCAGACAGGCTTCAGAAGCAGCCCCGCCATATTTACACCCCTGAACACAGGCGGAGAAATCCTCCCCAGATTAGCAGCAGCTCCTCTATTAATGAATTAAATGCTCTCAGAGCACTTACACAAGCGGAGCTGCCACTTACTGTGCTTCAGACTCTGTGCTGCTTCACGCGAGTGTGAGACGCCTTTTTAACAGATGCTGAGCTGCTTGGAAGACAGACCGTCTGCAGAGGTGAAGGAAAACAGCAGCACTTTATTTGGATGGTAAGTACCTCAAAGCTGACAGACCAGTATGTGATAATGTCATTCCTCGTATATACCTTGCATGTGGGATATTAAAGGGCCCATAGCCTCTTTTCAAATACCTTATTTCTATGTATAACGTTTTGTGGGGTTTTAAAGGAGCAGTGTGTAACCTGTAGCGATAAGGTTGCGTATTGCAAGCTACTTAATGCCCACCCCTCCATTGCCCTGAGGAACTCCAGGGGCCATCAGGTTTTCTGCCGTTGCCTCAGTGCCCGTCCATCCAGACTGTAAATGCTGCACAATTTAAGGTGGAACTGAAAAATACAAACAAGAAGCTGACAAATAAGAAGCCGAATGTCAGTGCCAGAATGTAAATGCTGCACCATTTAAGGCGGAACAGGAAAATACAACCAAGGAGCTAGTGAACAAGAAGCTGAATATCTGCACCAGAATGTAAATGCTGCACAATTTAAGGTGGAACTGAAAAATACAAACAGAAAGCTGGCAAATAAGAAGCTGACTGTCAGTGCCAGAATGAAAATGCTGCACCATTTAAGGTGGAGCTGAAAAATACAAACAGAAAGGTGGCAAATAAGAAGCTGAATGTCAGTGCCAGAATGAAAATGCTGCACCATTTAAGGTGGAACTGAAAAATATAAACAGAAAGCTGACAAATAAGAAGCTGAATGTTAGGGCCAGAATGTAAATGCTGCACAATTTAAGGTGGAGCTGAAAAATATAAACAGAAAGCTGACAAATAAGAAGCTGAATGTCAGTGCCAGAATGAAAATGCGGCACCATTTTAGGCGGGATGAGAAAATACCAACAAGAAGCTGGCGAATATAAAGCTGAATGTCAGTGCCAGAATGTAAATGTTGCAACATTTAAGGTGGATCGGAAAATACAAACAAGAAGCTGAATGTTAGCACCAGAATGTAAATTTCGCAATATTTAAGGTGGAACTAAAAAATACAAACAAGAAGTTGGCGAATAAGAAGCTGAATGTTAGTGGTAGAATGTCAATGCTGCATCATTTAGGCTGGATCGAATAAGAAGTTGATTTCCGCCCCATAATTTTAGTGCTGGCAGTGTTTCTAATAAGGAGTAATAACCCTGACTTGAGTCTTATGTACAGAGCTACTGATAAACATGCGCTACGGTAGGACATTTCAATAAGTACTTTTCTTCTTTCTACGTCTTTCAGTCAGAGCTACAGTTGCCACCAAATTCAAGCTTTCACTTCAACATAAATGTGAAAGTCACTCTCTGCGGTCAGTGTGTGGTTTGTCCATACTGGGCTACTGCAGAAAGTTTGTGGCTCTACGTGGCAGCCTCTGTTAGAAGATGACCCGCTCCTATGTAGATATGAAGGCCTCATTCTATGCTAACACAAACACAATGGTTTGTAGTTACAGATGATTATACACTAATGGAAATATAGTTTTGTACATCATATTTAATTTCTGCTAATATACCCCACCTAAATCTTACACACTGCTCCTTTAAGTACCCAAAACCTTGTACATGTAAGAGGGATCCTGTAAATACAGGTAACAAGGTTAATTACAAGTAAGTTTCCAACATTTCTGTTGATCCATATGGTCATGAAATCATGTTCACATAATCTAAAGGGAAATTATTATATGTAATATGACAAAATGTAACTGAGCTGTGTCCTGATTGGCTACCCTGTTCGGTACCTCATGCGTAAAAAGTGAGTGCAATTTGGTTTTCCATGAAATGAGCACTTTAAGTACATGTTAACTCATATTAACAGTAATACTTCATTCTACAATGCAATAATTACTTACTAATATGAGATATAGGTATGTGTATTATATAGGTATATTAAGTACAAGTTCTTCATTTAAATATGAGGGAATGTTCTGCTTTTAATTCCAACATTTCTGGTGGTCCATTCGTCATGAAATCGAGATCACATAATCCAAAGGGGCCAATTATTATATGCAGTATGATAAATTTTAAATGAGCTGTGTCCTGATTGGCTACCCTGTGTGGTTTCTTTTCTTGCTTGCACAGAAAGGTAGAGTCAGGAGACTGGAGGCTGGGGAAGGTGGAGTAGTTTATTTTATGGCGATCGCAGTTCACTCACAGCTACTGTCCAAAGACAGTCCTATCCAGTCCAACTCAGTCCAGAGACACACAGGCTTTATACCCTGTTTCACCACCCCCGTTAAGGCACACAGAGGGTGTGTCCTTATCTAGTGTCAGCAGATGGTCAACTATCCTTCAGGTGGTGACCATTGTCCCAGAGACTCCTCCTATCGTAAATACCTGAAAGCTTTGTTCTGGTAATGCAGCTGTTCCCCACATGGTAAACGTATACATACTTGTATACAAAACAAACTTATTTACAAAACATTGATTTTCAACACCTGTTTTATGCCTCATGCCTAAAAAGTGAGTGAAATTTGGTTTTCCATGAAATGGGCCCGTTAAAGAACATATTAACTACCCATCAGTAATACAGAAGTACTTCATTCCACAATGCAATAATTACTTACGTGTATGAGATATATGTGTATGTGTATTATACAGATATATTAACTTCTTCAAGTTGTTATTATGAGGGAATGTTCTGCCTTTGAGCAGTTTCTAAACTCTTCAGAAACACATCACAGATAAGGTCATTGCTCCTGCGATGCTGGACGGCCATGGCTCTCCCTGGGGGGGGAATCCTGAAGAACATTCGAATGTTGACACAATAAATATGGTAAAATAATGCAAACCACTAAAGACTGCTGCAGCCCAGCACAGCAGTGACCTTCACCAGTTTATGATTTCTCTGTGCTTGCAACATCTGATGCTTCAGGGTGTTTTCTCATAACTCCCACGGACTGAAACTATGATTATTTACATAAATCATTAAAATCATAGCATGCTAGCTATTGCAGGCTGCTGCTGTTGCCCCCCCCCCAACCAATTAATTTGGAGGAGAACAAGCTGCAATAAACAATAAAGCCCAATCAAAACAGTCTCTACAAAAGACAATGTGTGCAGAGATGCTAATGGCACGACTGGGCAATTACGCCGGCTCGGCTTGCCTCAGTATCGCTGCCTCAGACAAATGGGCGGCTGTATTATCGCTTTTGCACTTGGCTGATTTTGTTCGCCAGCATGCTCAGCGCTATCATGGCCGTTTTGTCTATTAGAGAACAACCACACGGCCACCGGATCCAAAATCAATATTCATTTTCCTGGGGATGCTAATGGTATACAGACGACGGACTCCGTGGGTTCCCTCAGTTACGCCTCAGCTTGGCTTTTCCTGAAGAAGGAAAATTCTTGAAAAGTGAGGTGTCCTGTAAAGGGAGGGGANATAAAACCAAGCACCTAGACATGCAGACTGCTTCTACAGACATTAGTGAAAGAATGGGTCGCTCTCAGGAGCTCAGTGACTTCCAGCGTGGTACCGTGATAGGATGCCACCTGTGCAACAAGTCCAGTCGTGAAATTTCCTCCCTACTAAATATTCCACAGTCGACTGTCAGTGGGATTATAACTACGTGGAAGCGACTGGGAATGACAGAGACTCAGCCACAAAGTGGTAGGCCATGTAAAATGACAGAGCGGCGTCAGCGGACCATTTCACGCTCCCAACTTCAGTTCAATTCAGTTTCTTTTGTTGTCCCCAAAAAGGAAATGCGTTTTTGCAGCCAGGTATACAAAACATACAACACAACATAAAACACAACATCAGCAACATGTCACGTGGTGTCATGACAAGGAGGCAGGATGTAAACGCAACGATTTAATGAACAGAACAAATAAGACGAAACAAAACCAAAGAAACCAAAAACACAAGAAACACTGAACCAGGTTACAAAAACAACAGACATGAGGACAAACGACCAACATGGAGACCAAACACCAAGCAAGCACAAAGGAAACCACAGGGAGTATAAGTGAACAAAGACTAACAAGGAACACCTGGGAAGGGGCGGAGCTACAAACTAGGGACAGGTGAGGGGACTGACAAGGGGGTGGAGACAGGAGGAGCCAAAAAACAAAACAAACAGAAGCACATGGAACAGGACAACAAAAGGCACATGGAAGTGACAAGAGACAGAAAACCAGAGAAAACAGACAAACATGGGCAAGACAAGGCAGGATGTGACACAACATCAGCAAAAACTCACAGTACAACTCATATAATAGATCCAAAAAAACACGTCACGGATTTAATAACCCTACATCCTCAGGTATAAAAGAATTCTTCCATCTGTTACTTTTTCCCATTGGAAGCCTAAATCTGCGACCAGAAGGAAGAAGCTGAAACTCGAAATTAGGTGGATGGTCTGGAAAACTCAATATCACTCTCACTTTCTGAACAACACGACAAATAAATATGTCATTTAAGGGAACTTGGTCAACACCAATTTTTGTGTTTGCCACCTTAATAATGTTATTGAGACGATTTTTGTTCTGAACACTAGGTTCCTAAACCAAGCAACCACAGAAAAAGTTAAAAGAGATTCAATAAATGACTTATAAAAAAGGCTCATAATCTTCCCATTCACACTGAACATGTTTAACTTTCTTAAGAAGTACAATCTCTGCCACCATTTTTTACAGACCAGGTCAGTATTCACATTAAAGGTCAGCTTGTCATCAATGATTGATGAAGACTGGGGCACTTTTACAAAAGTCAATTTTTATATCCTTTGTTTTTGTGCTGTTTGATTTTAAATTCATATTTATACACCACTGAACAAAGTCCTCAACCACTGGGCCATGTTCAGTCTCCTGTAGCAGACTCACAATCACTGTATCATCTGCAAATTTAATTTGTGGGAACAGTTTGGGAATGGCCCCTTCCTGTTCCAACATGACTGCACACCAGTGCACAAAGCAAGGTCCATAAAGACATGGATGAGCGAGTTTGGTGTAGAAGAACTAGACTGGCCTGCACAGAGTCCTGACCTCAACCCGATAGAACACCTTTGGGATGAATTAGAGCGGAGGCTGCGAGCCAGGCCTTCTCATCCAACATCAGTGTCTGACCTTACGAATACGCTTCTGGAAGAATGGTCAGAAAATCCCATAAACACATTTAAACCCTATGCCCTATGGATTAATGTGTGTGAAGGCAGACGAGCAAATACTTTTGACAATATAGTGTGTGTGCATACATATATATATATATATATATACACCCAGCCTTCTGGACATGTGACGCGTGACAACAAACCATTCATCTTGGCACTGACCATGGTGCCTCCACAGATTTGTTGGTTGTCTCCACCAAGACTACGTCATAACGGTCTGTGTATATGTAGTCCTGGTTTGTACAGCCATCATCCCCTTCACCTCTTCTGACTGATCAAATTGCTTTCTAAGTCTTCTCTAAGACATACTTCCCTCGCAAAGGATGCTACCAACACAACAGCACGAGTCAGAATGGAAAGCACGCTCATGCTCTGTGGTGGTCCTGTGGGGGTCCTGACCACTGAAGAACAGGGCAACAAAGGATGCACAGATACAGTTAGACTACAGTCTGTAATTGTAGAACTACAAACTACTCCCCTATTGTAAGAGGAGCTGATAAAATGGACAATGAGCTCCAGCACCCTCCATGACCCAGAAGGATAAGCAGCTTAGAAGATGATATACAGTATATATTTACTGTATTTAAGACATTATAGTTGAAGGGATACATGCAGGGCATTTAAGGCACAATAGTCCCCAAGAAAACAGATACTGTATATTGCCAGTTTATCACTCATGACATTACATATATACATTACATATACTCAGAAGACATGTATGGGGTCATTGGCGGTTTTGGATGGTAAATAAAATGGCTATATTTGCGTTGCAGAAATGGCCCCTGGTTCCCATCACCACCACTGTAAAGATTCACTGTAAAACTTTGAATAGAAGCTAATGTAACAAGATTTAAGTCATTCTGAAGCATTTGCACTGGTCTGTTCATCATGAAATTCAACATATTGTTAAATAAGAATTGTTAAATAACATATATTAAAATAAAAATGATATATAGGCAGTCCAAATTGGGTTCGAATACCAGCACATTTAAATTGGTTAAAGCTATCCGGGCATTGTAACAATAACATAACATAGTAATATGAGAAATATGTGAAAACCCTCTTTTCCTACACCAGAACAGTAAAAAAATGCAATAATATGTAAAACAATTTTGAACCCCAACTCCCCCCTTAAAAACCACCACCCTGCAATTTGACTGATGGATGTGGGCAATGTTGTGCCAGTGTGGACGTGTAATTTACAGGATCTGAGAGCTGATGGCAGGAAACCGGATTCAACATTATTGCCTTCGCCCCCCACAACACCAGGCCACTCCAGCCCAGGGCTCATGGTTTTATAACGGCCGAGGAGCCGACGCTAGCAGGGTTATCTGGCAGACCTGAGGTGAGTGTTGCCTGGAGAATACTAAAAATAGCTTTAAGTGCCTCTGCAAGCCAGTGGGGCAGGGGAATAGGTCGCATCTGTTTCCATACTAACCCCCTGCATGCTCCCGAGTGAACATCACCGCTGTGCAATGGAGCTCATCACCAACTACGCTCTACGAGCAGCAGCACAGCCTGTGTTTAAACCAGAAAACAGTCTAAATATAGACTCATACTACTAATAGAACCTGATCACGGTGTGATACTCAACCCTAAACTGGTGATGCAGATAGGTAGGTAGGTCAGTAGGTAGGTAGATTTCTGCAGATTATGGGAGCTGTGCTAGTTAGTTAGCCAGAAAGCTAGCCAAGCTATGTAAGCAGTAAGGTTGACTGTGGTACTACCAAATACAAAATGCACCTATGTTGTAAATGGAGCTGATAAACTAGACAATGAGTGTAAAAACAAGAAGAAGCACTTTATAACCTAATAAAGTGGCCACTAAGCATATACACTCATCATCAGAAGAATAGTTGCACCAAGAAGGAAGTGTGGGATTGCAAGGCTATCGGGAAGGAAGATAAAGGTTGCCAGGAACAATAAATGATGATAAATTTAGACTGATATGGGTAATATTTATTGAGCTACACATACAGAAGTAGTGTCTCTCAGTATGGCTAACACGACATGCCAGACGTCTCGGCATGGAGTTGTAGAGGCTCCTAATAATGTCCTCTGATAATCCATCCCATGCAGCTTGAAAATTCTCACACAGTTCCTGCGGATTGTGCGGTACGGGTGGAGATGGAGCGACAACAGACCATTCATCTTGATGCTGAGCATGGTGCCTCCACACATGGATTCGTTGGTCACTCCACCAAGACAAAAGCCAGACAGAAAATGTATGCCTAGTGCTATAAACGTGTGGCTCTAAAGAGGTAGCCAGAGTGGCCAAGGCTGCCAATCTCTGAGATCTGATCTAGTGGCTAAAAACTTTCCACACCGCATCACACGCCCTTAACACACACCCATCGCACAGCCTCATAATGAGTATGTCTGTTCTGTCTGGCTTTACCGTAAGGAAGGTGGTGATTTGGCAATCAGTGGAACAACTCTCCAACACCTCATCCCCCGCTTGCCCTTTCTCATTAGCGGCGCAAGTACCAACCCCCCTAAACACGCTCGGCACGTTTGCACTGCCAACCTGCCAAAACTCCCTGGCACCTCCTTGTTTCAGGTAGACCTGTGGTTAATTAGCTAGCGCGCACCATGCTATGCTGTTAACAGTCTAAGAACCTGACATAATCTCATAATGAGATCTGAGGTCTGCCCCCTCTCAAGCTGGCCCCCAAATTCCTCTAGTCTGAAGTACAAGCAATAATCACAAGCAAAAAAAAGTCAGTTCTGTTAGCTATTGATGGCTAACAAAATTGTGTTTCCCTTGCATTTAGTTTGTTAGTTGGATTTTTTGGGGGACTTTTCAGTCACGTCACATCTATGGGCCACTGACAGACTTTGGTCAGTACTGATGGGCACACCATTGCCCCTTTTGCCCCTCATGAGCTGTTGGATTAGTCTAGAAGTTTAATTCTCAAGCTGAGTTCCAAAAGCTGGGCTGCGATCCAGGTGGGCTGCAATTCTAGACTCCTACGTCATCCAAGTCTGTTCCAAGCAGAAGCATCCTTTGATTATTCCCAGCCATACTATAAGCAAATATGCCGAAATACACAGTATTGCTACTTTTTGTTCCCACCCTGATAAGTCTGCATTTTTACCACATTCAGCCCTAAAATTCACAGACTGAATTCCCAGATGTTCCCGTTACAAGATCACATCTGGTCCCATGAGAGTGTTCAGTCAAAGAGAGGTCAGCAATTGTGTGTTGTGGTTAAATTAATCTGCCTTAGTGATGTTAGCTACAGTGAAGCTGGCAACTTTTGTGGTCGTCACCCTCACTACAGAAATTTCTCTGGGACAAAGTTTCCTATCCAGCCCCTCCAAATTGTAACCAGGCTCTATAAAATGACACTCTGGCCATACTGGCATAAATATGTACACATGAGTGAAGAATCATGGTTTTATGAGGCTCCTGGGCACAAGTGCCTTTGGAGGACCCTTCCACCCACCACCGCCCACCCAGCACCACCACAATAATGCATCTGTTATGAGAACAAAAAACAAACTACTAGAAGAACTAAAAGTGCTGGGGGGAAATGTGGGAATATATGAGCAAAATTATTTATTTTCAATATATGTGCTTTTATATTTCTACACATTTAGAGGGAATTTAGTTCTTTGACAGTTTTTATAATACAGTACAAATGTCAGTAATACAAATATGGTTATACACAAAACTATCCACCTACTAATCTAAACCACTTTATCCTTCTGGGTCATGGGGCGTGCCGGACCCTATTTAATTGGCAGAAGGCAACAGAGACCCTAGATAGGCTGCCAATCCATCACAGGGTGGGTAGAAAGACACATTCACACCTATGGGGCAAATTAGCATTGCCAATATACCTGGCAGCATGCCTTTAGACTGTGGGAGGAAACCCACACCAGCACAGGGGGGAACATGCAAACTCCACATGGAAGGGACCCTAAAGGCCTGGGCTGGGAATTGAACCTAGTCCCTTCCAGCTGTGAGGCGACAGCGCTACCCACTGCACCACCACACTGCCCACAAAGCTAACCAGTCATCTTATTTCACAGCTTCACTGGATGGTCCCTGGTATTTGGGCCACATGGTCCAAGGCCCTCTGAAGTCCCTATCAGTCAGAGGTCCCAGGGCAATGCCCCCACTGGCCCAGTCAGTAATCCATCCCTGGTACACACAGCTTTATATGTGTTTTAAATCTGCTATATATTTTGTTTATGCATAACTATTTGCTTGGAACTGTCGTGAAACAGTTACAGGCTGACAGCATTGGACATCTGCCTCTACAGACTTGCTCATTTCTGTAGGGTGAACACACATCCAGGTTTAGGCCGGACAGTCCAGTTTCTCAACTTCCAGTTCTCCGTCCGGCGCCTATTAGTCCCCTTTTAGGGATTAACTATTTAAAAAGTTCACTCGTAAACAGTATTACGTGTGCCATTGGCTCATATGCCTTGCATATTGGTTTTACAAGGTCATGTGACATTGTGACTCGCCTACCGGCTAACCGCAGGTCAGCCCTCTAAATGCTAGTCAATTAGTAAGCTCCCGTCTGACTCACAAATGTCATCCGTTCCACCCAATTATCAGAGTAAAGCAATCATTTATGTGTTATATTGTTTAGCTTATGATTTTAATTCTAGTATCGGGCCCGGTCCCCTCCTTTTGGGGGTGGCCACCCTATCTGTTTGTCAGGCCATCATCTCTGCTGTTTATCTGAAGACTGCCTGCATGGTTAAGTTTGCGGTAGTTCTGCTAGAACGTCTTGAAATACTTCCCAATCAGAGCATAAGACCAGCAGAAGCGTCAGTCCATAACAGTACAAATGCATTGAGTTCAAGGAGGCACAAACTGGCAAGATGCTATACAGCAAGAAATTGCTAGCAAAGCTAACACAAAGCGGTCTGTGGCATTGGCAAGGCGCTGTGTTCACCGCTTTTGGAGGGTCTGAAGTGGTGTAAAACTGAAAGGATTACATTCCCTCCTGACTTCTTCCTGACCTCTCTGGAGATCTGACAGTGTAGTGTGTAGCGTGCCTCCCTCAAATCCCTCCCCCCCCGGGGGCAAAATGCGTTATGGTTGTCAGGCAAGAAGTCTCAGAGGAAGGAGTAGTGGCAACGGCCAGTCCCGGAGGAGAGGACAGCGGAGAAGGAGAGAAGAAGAGCCCTCGAGGGCGGGTTAAAGATGGAACAACATGTATGACACATACATGTCTCCTTCAGACCATGAACACTTTGTTCTCCGCTTTCTAAAAGGAAGGAGGAGGCGTTAGCATTAGTGCTGCATTTAGCTAAAAGGTCTGGAGTTGTTGTGGCTTTGTTAGACATTTGTTTGTCACCACAGGTATATTTGTTATAGCACAATTCAATTCAATTCAATTCAATTCAATTCAATTCAACTTTATTGTCATTATACCAATACAGGGTTGTAGGTGTGCAGTTAAGTACGTGGTTGTAAACAGTAAATGTATATATCTACTGTCTACTATCCTCTATCCATCCTATATCTACTATCCTCTTGTTATCAGGGATGTTAGCTACATTGGTTACATTGGAAGATGTTAACCATGTCTCGTCTGATTGGCCGAATCCAAAACTTGGCCAAATTTGATTATCACCAGCAATAACTGCGACTGCTAAAACTTAACATCTGTTGCTGTGAATGTAACGGTTGTCCTATTGGCTCACGGTCCCTGTTGCCTACTTTGATGAGTCTACTGTTGACATGTCACGTGCCAAAGTGTAAGACAAATTGATAGCTTTGGAAAGCAGAGCAGGCCAGAGCAATCGAGCGTGGATTTATCCCAACCTTGCTGTTGTTCTGGCTTCTCGGGGAGGGGTTCCATCTGGGTAACCATGGAGATTGAGCATTTTCCATCTCTCCGTATTAATCCAGGCTTCCCTTGGGGGTGAATTGTTCTGGGATGTGGCGTGTTTGTATCACAAGCTCGTTAATATCATAAAAGCAGACTTCACGCCAAGGCCGAGGCCGGAGGGGACCACGTCCCGGCGTGAGAGTAAAGTGCATGCGAAGAGGTGCGTGCACACGAGTACCAGAACTGTCTAATTCACCACAGGGGTGTGAAGGACCCCTCTCTGGTGACAGGGTTAATTTAGCAACAGCTGTGTAAAACGGTTGATGTGCCTGGTGTGAGTGATGCGTGTCCATGCAGGACCGAAGCTTCAATTACAGTCAGTAGGGGATGCCACTGGCTTGATATGGTCAGCATCCTGCTGACTGTTTGCCACTGCAGGTCCACCCTCGGACCACCCAGATTAGTGGGCCAACGGTGGTCCGCTATCCTCTTGCTATCAGGGATGCTAATCAATAGCCATAAGCGTCCATTACTTATTAGCTACATCAGCTTCATGGCTCCAGTGTACATTAATAAAAGCTATAGCTCTGTGACACCAAACATGTCTCCTTTTCCCACACTAGCGCTTTAAGCTTGTTTGAACACATAGCTGTTTCTGCATATATCATAACTGCCTCTCTGGAGATTCTGTTTGCAGCGCTTACATCATGGACACTGCAAACACCATTAATCAGCCTTAAGACAGCTTCAACTATGCTACGCTGCTGCACCAGCTCTGCCATTTCTACAGCTTATTCTGTGGCATATAATCCATACGACAAATTCAGATGCCGACTACAGTCGAACTGCTATAAATAAAACAACCTCAGTGTACCTGGACAAAAGCAAACCACTCACTGAGAGCCTTTGCTGGAGAATAGACTCAGAAGAGGACATGCAGTGACCAGATTAACCACTATAGAGTTAGCTGCTGTTCGCTGTGTAATGCATCCCTAGCCTATCTTCACGAAGCATAGCATGGCCTGATATTAATTTTGCAACATGGGAGGACAGTAGGGGTGTAACGATTCATAAAATGCACAGTTTAGTTTGATACGACACAGTAATATCTCAATTATGTTTGATTTATTTGATAATGCACTAGCCACAAACTAACATAAGCTAACATCCGGTTTTAGGCTGGACAGTCCAGTTTTTCAACTTCCAGGGCAAATACCTATTAGTCTTTGTTTCGGAATGAAATCATGTACTAAGTAAACCTTTTAAAAAAAAAATCCAAATGACCAGTAAATATATTTTCAATATATTTCATCATATATTGCATTTTCTCCTCTGTGTGTAACCTGGGTGCAATTAATTTTGAGTAACGCTTCTGTAAGCATGTCCTAACCAATCACAAGGCTGTTGTCACTAGCCCCGCCCACAAAAAAACAGTTTGAGAGAAACTTAGCAAGCAAAAGCTAACCCTGCATAAGCAACAGCTAGCAAGCTCTAGACCACCTCTTCGTAGCTGCCTGTCGCCCATGCATTCTTTAATCCAACTGCAAATGTTGCTTGTTTGTCTATTCCTTTTTTCATGCATTTATTTGTCTGTCCATTTGTTTGTCCATCTATATGTCTGTGTGACTGTTCTTTTGCACTTCGCGTTTGTCCATCTGGACTACTCCTTGTCCACTCCTTTGCGCTTTGCTTCGTCCATCTGTTTGCTTGTTCGTCCGTCTATCTGCACATCTGTTCGTCCGTGACTTTTCTGTCCAGTTATATCACACATCCACCATCACACAAAACTTAATGACGTTAGTTCTGTATGAGGGGCGGAGCAGGCTAGGAATGTTGGGCTGTCAATCAAGCTGCTCATTAGCCACTCCCACACAGTTCTCAGATAGGTCTGATCAGCCGTTTTAAGTCGGGTTTTATCATATTTATGTCTTATATTTTTTAATTCAAGCTTTCCTGGTTGTTTAATATAACATTCAAGTTTATTATCATACAGACATTTTTAATGTTTTATGCCCCCTGGGACTGCACAGTTAATGAACAGTTCCTGCTTATTCGCTGAATTGAATACACTGGAAAACAAACCGTTTATATTTTATGGATTTTTAATCCTGATATGTTCAGCTCAGTAAATGAATAGAAATGGCACGTTAGAAATTGCAGAAAAAGTGCCATAGTTAAACTGGCGTTCAAATTTCTGCAAACGACTGTAATGAGTGTTACAAAGAATGATTTCTTAGCTCCAGTCCATTGAATGTGCTATTCGATATATGAATTAAGATGCTCATACTGTAATAATACAATACAACACAATACAGTTCATCGCTAAATTTGTTTCCTGACTCCTGGTCCCTTCTAAAGCTTTTTGTGTTCTGATGAACACCATGAAATTAGTTCATCCATGTTGGAGGAAAACAAACAGACATGTGCCTATTGACCTTGCTGAGAATTAGTCTATAAAGCTCAGAAGCTGAAAACAGTTGAACTGTAGATGACCCTGCACGTGGGCCTCAAAGGACTAGGGTCTTGCGTCTACTGCTCAAACTATTGTGTCTGCGTCATACATCCCATTGAAAACCATGTGGCTGAAAGTGCAGCAGAGAACAGCTTCATCCATAAGCAGCAAAAGAGCCATGTCAAAAACGCTCCTCAAAGCAAGGAGTCTAAAAGCACTGGATCTAATGGCAGACACTCTACACTGTATAACTCCCTATAGACTGTAGCACCTGTCAGTGTCAGTTTCCTTCCACATGCAGGAATTGTAGCCCCCAACCGCAGCTCTGCAACCTGATAACTGTGGGGGTCTCTGTCACACACGAGACATGAGAGAGAGAGGGAGAGAGAGAGCAGTTTAACCCTCAAGGTCACAGTTAACACTGGCAATATCTGAAGCATGTTGTAATTTGCTCATAGCTCGTTGAATAAAAGGAGAGAATTTGTGAAATGTGCATACTTGGTAAGCTTGTAAGCAGAAAAGGAGATATTTTATGGTGATTTGAATACTAGAGAAAGTTGTGCGGCCAGTCTTGTTTAGCAGAAAAACAAACCATATCCACTCATATCCAAAGTTCAGATACCTCTTCGTTTTTCTAAGTGACAACATACAAATAACGACCAAGAATTATAAGCAGTGCATATGTGACATGAACGGTGACATCATGCGTTATGATTTACAATTTATCGTTTGAATTAGAATGTGTCGTAAGGTAGAGAGCGCCAACATACACATGAAGCTGATACATCGAACCACCTGGCTCTCTCTGAACAAACTATATGCAAATGAGCTGCTGATATATGGCGTGTTAAGCAATTGTGTCATACCCACAGTCATATATGAAGACTGAGATATAACACTTGTTTTTAAGAAATGACTAATTACAGTAATTCAATTAAAGCATAATTAAATTAAAGTATAATTAAGGTATAGAAACAAGATTAGGCAGCTTTGTGTCACAAACTGGCCCACGCCTCTGCATACACTTTGATCAACCTTCTTGTTGGTTGCGAGATGTGCCCACAAAGCGGTCAGCAGTTGGTGAGGTAAGTGATTCAGCTGGCTTTAAAGCCTCAAGGGACCTAAATCGGTCTTTTCCTAATAAACCCTGGAGTTAATCTTGTTCCTCTGGGCCACAATATACATGAATAAAGTGTCTTATGAATATCTATCAACTGATTTCTCTCCTCTCCATGTAAACTGGGCAGTCATAACCTTGGGTACTGCTTCTGCAAGAATTTCCTGACCAATCACAAGCCTGACATCTCTAGCCCTGCCCTCACAAAAACAGTTTCAGAGCCAGAGAAACTTAGCGAGCTTAAGCTAACCAACATTACTAAAGGCTAGCAAGCTGGACCACCCGTCTGTAGCTGCCCGTCCGTATCTTTAATGAATAGATAAAGTTAACTGTAACTGTGGAGGCTACTATACATTTATAAAATATGTAAACCAAACATAAGAGTATAAACTAAAAAGAACATATACAGTATTTATTACACTCAAATTATTTTAAAGCAAGTTTTTAATAGCAAGTTCAGAGTACGCGAGCAGGTCCCATTGAATTTCTTCCATTATAAGAATTCATTTTGAACACTTTTTTTTAATATGGGCCTTTAAAATGAAGGTGCCTCAGAACAGACAGATTAATGCTAATACAGCCTACATACTTACTATAGCCAGTGCATTGGACACCCAGCATGACTTTTCCTGGTGCAATATGCTTCAGCCTGAACAGAGTTTCAGCAATAATGTATGAAACAAAATAGTAGTGTTTTACACTAATTGTTGAGGTTATTTTGGCCCTTTGCATCACGTCAAGTCAGACTTATTTATATAGCGCTTTTTGCAACAGATGTTGTCACAAACAGCTTTACAGAGATTCCGGATCCAAGCCCTCAATGAGCAAGCCAGAGGCGACAGTGGCAAGGAAAAACTCCCTCAGAGCAAGAGGAAGAACCCTCGAGAGGGACCAAGACAAGGCATGTGCCCTGGGACTCTAAGACCCTTGTCTAAAAAGACACATTCAGAAAATATGTAATTAAACATAAAAGTATGAACTTTACACAAAGCACATATGCAGTATTTACTCCACTCAACTTATTTTACATTTGAAATATTAAAAACTGAAAAAATAAATGACTAAATCAGAACTTGCAGTTCAAAAATCCTGAAACCAAAACTTGGCACAAAAGTGCAGTCATAAGCCGCAGCACTCGCATACTTCACGCATACACACGCATACCCACGCATACCCACGCATGCAATACAGCTTTTGCATGTTTTGGTCACTGTTTAAAATCAGGACAAACTAAAAAAGGTCAGAAATCCAGACTCCAAACGTCCTAGTGTAAATATACAGTAATTCATTAAGTGACCAATATACAGTATATCATTTGGGAATTACATTTAAACAGTACAGCAAAATGACAGTAATAATTCTCTATCGCTAAGGGTTAAAAGATCTCGCTTGCCAAGGCTTATGAGAATCTTTGGCCTGGACACCGCACCTCCAGCCCTAAGCAGCAGACAACTGAATAAAAACTGAAATTCAATACGCTTTACAACTATAATACCTCCATTTCCCGGCCTGCTGTCTAACTCTCTGCTATCATATAGCACCAAGCGATCTGAGAACACCAAGGCTAACACAGGCTTCCGTATAGCTGGCCACTGCTTCTTTTCAGTAGGACGAGGATGAAGCTGCATGGCTCACTGGCTACTATGTGAACTGGTGGATGTTCCAGACTGGCGAACACTGCTGTAGAACGACAGGAAGAGAGGAACAGTACGTCTCATGAGTTAATGATTTTGGGCCCCTAGGCAAAAAGTCTAACCTGCTTAAGTCCTGTGCAGTTTTGCTTGACTATTCGGTATACACACCCACTCACTGACGAAGTTAAACAGCAGCAGTGTGAGAAGAGCTGCAAAACTTTTGGAGCGGCAGGAAGCTGAGTCTCTCACAGCCTCACGGTGATATTTATATCTCCAAAATTCATGCTTTTAGTTGATCGGTCTCCTGAAAAGTGTTCACTGAAATGACACTGACTTCCTAGCCGAGCAAGATGTTTATACCCTCACCGTCAAAACAACAGTTGTACAAATAGCTGCACCCAAAATGAAACTTGGTGGGTAGGTTTGACATCATGAGACATGCAAATATGAACATGCAAATTTCATGTTCGGCTGCACGTGACGTAAGCAGGGATGTGGTTGTGGGTGATTGTGGACATTCAGTGAGCAGCGATGCCCTTCATGGCTGCACGACACGGGAATACGTGCACGCAGACCGTTATGATGACTGCCCTTAACACCACGTCAACGTCACCAAAGACTGCAATGATGTCGAGCCAGACTGACATGGAGTGACTCAGAATGGCAGAGGGTCATCTTTAGTGGCGAGTCCCGCTTTTGTCTTGGTAGAGATGACCAATGAAGCCGTGTGTGTGGAGGCACCGTGGTCAGCACGAAGATGAACGGTTTGTTGTCACACATCACAAATCTGCAGGAACTGTGTGAGAATATTCAAGCTGCATGGGATGGATTACCACAGGACACCATTAGGAACCTCTACAGCTCCATGCAGAGACGTCTGGCATGTTGCATTGGCAAACATGGCGGCCCGACACCATACTGAGAGACACTACTTCTGTATGTGTAGCTCAATAAATATTGCCCATATCAATTCCTGGTAAGCTTTATCGTCCTTCCCAATAGCACTGCAAGCCCACACTTCCTTCTGGGTGCAGCTGTTCTTTTGATGATTGTATGTGATTGTGAGTTGTGTTCAGTCTGCTGGTGTGCTAACCAACCAGTGAGATCATGCTGAGTGACCAGCTGAATGAGCACTAAATCAGCATAGACCAGCATTGAATGCATTTTCAGCAGGGCCACTATCCCACAGCTCCCCAATCTATGAATTAGCTAACACTTGCCTGGTGTTTTAACACCAGCCAATGCCCAGTTAAGCTTAGCTAGCAGGTTTAGAGTAAAAGCGAGGTAGGTCCCATTTAATTTGCTCCATTATAAGAATTCATCTCTAACACTTTTTTTTTATATGGGCTATAAAGGTGCCTCATTACAAGCCATAAGAACAGACAGATTAATGCTAATACAGCCCACATACGTACTATAACCAGTGCATTCCCTGTTGGACACCCAGCATGACATTACCTGGTGCAATATGCTTCAGCCAGAACAGATTTTCAGCAATAATGTATGACACAAAGTAGTGTTTTACATTAATTGTTGAGGTTATTTTGGCCTCTGCAGCATGTGCTCTGGGACTCTAAGACCCTTGTCTAAAAAGCACACTGTAGGTAGGCAGAATGCAGCACTGCCACTCGCCAGAAAATCAATCAATGGGCTCAGACTCCCAGCCAGTGACAGAATCAGTAGGAATAGAGGGTATGGCTAGAGAAAGAGTGGGATAGAGGGAGGCAGAAATAGAGATATGAGCTAAAGTGCACACAGAGAGAGAGAGAGAGAGAGAGAAAGAAAGAAAGACAGAGAGAGAGAAAGAGATATTTTGGTGGGTTGAATAGAGTTCTTTCATGCTGAAAAGCCCTAATGGAGAATTCCAGCCTCGGCAGGGCACATACACAAGTCCCTTTCTTCTCCCAGCCTTCAACAGATTGAGGCCCGTTTGTCGACTCATATTCATTAATGAGACTCTCAGTCTAACATGATTCAGTTTGAAATGTACTTCTTAAAGGGGGCCAGATCATGCCAAAGCAAACTGTCCTTCAGTTGTGAAATGAGGTCTCAATATATCCACTCGTTCGAATTAGGAGACTAAGCCACAAAAAAAGACTCGAAGAAGAGATTCAAAGTCATCATGGTTGTGATGTCACAACCATGAACACAACACAGTCAATCAGCCAACAGGGGTTTAGCTCGCACCACTCACACTGATGGGATAAAGGGTGTTGTTACTGCAGACAGAGAGAAAGATGTGGGTGATAACCGATCAAACGTTGTGCTGTTCATGGCTGTTGGGAAGATAACGGATAGTTGCAGCCTTGAATAGGATTCGCATGTCTGAAAGGAATGTTTTTTTCCCTCCACATCTCAAAGGGCACGAAGGTCATGCACATTCAACAGTGGTTTTCTGCCTTGCACATCCACCGTATACTAATGCATGTAATAACAGACGTTAAGGAGCTAAACTCTTGGCAAACATGCATTAAGAAATGTTCTTTTGGAGCTGTTTGATGATTCTCTTACCAACTGGCACCAAGTGTTGAGTCATGATCATCTTTATTTGCAAAGACTGAACCTTTGGTGGAGCTTCGCTTATGCCCCCGAGTCATGATCCCCCCACCTGTTACCAGTTCACCTGTGTTTTGTAGAGTGTTCCAAAGCTTTTGACTCTTGTTTTGCCCCATCCCAACACTCTTTGACTTTTTGACTGCGCAATCAATCTGGTCAGCTAAATCATTGTTAAGTAATTTCTTTGTTCAGAAACTGAGTTTGTACTTGAGACTGGAGTTTCTGCCACCTCTGTTCCATATTCCCTGTTATGTCAAGTTCTTTAGCACCCTGGAGTTAAGTACTTCCAAAGTATTATTATCACATTAATTACATACATTACATCAACACCAGTCTTTCAGTTTACAACCCTTTGCCAACAGAAGCTGATGCAATATATTTTATTGATTAATCAAGGTAAGCTCACCAGACAAAAAATGAGTCACCTTGTGTGTTTAAGGTGGTAGTAACTTCAGGCTCCTGCAGATGGTGCTGCACAGGAAGATGGGGCTATAAATGCCTGCGGGGTGTGAGAGACGGGATTCATAGACTGAGAAGAGGCGCTGCAGTGCAGTGAATGGCTCGTTCCATGTGTGGCTCCAAAGCAGATGTTAATGATTGGCTAAAAGGAGTGACTGTATTTGGGCGTGCCAAAGACCACAGTGTGAAGGAAGTAGCTGAATCTGCAGGTGTATGGAAGCGTACGGTCATACGGGTCTACCAGCGGTGGCTAAAATCCCAGTCTACAGGAAACTCTCCTCAGAATTGTGCCAGGGAAGGCATCCACCAAATCTGGACCAACTGTGGAATTCTTTGATGCAAGAGTGGCCGAACATTGATGTGGCCCACATCCAGAAACTTGTCCAGTCCATGCCAAATCGAGTATTAGAGTATTATTTGTACTTGTGGAGGTATTATACGTTATTAGGTATGTTTTTGTTGACAGTAATCAAGAAAATGTGACTAGACATGTGCAAGTTGTAGTATCTCATTAGGCCAAAACCAACATGATTTTGTTATGATGTGTTGATGCAGGCCTACACATTTGAAGGAAACACGTTCAATGCATTTCTATCACTGCAAAGGAGAAACAAAAGCCTTTGGAACTGCTTTAGCCTGGCCATCATGAAGTTTCAAGGCTTTTTTTTTTGTCAGCTGCCGGAACTGCAAAATGCCTAGCGGCTTTGAATTGATAGCAAAGAATTCTGTCTAAAGTGTCACGGAGGGAAAAAAAAACCGTACACACAAAGTTTTCCTGTGACAGGGACATACATATTTAGAGGGACATTCAGCCAAGGTTCTTTACAGAATCAATCCAGGGCCTGTGGCGGAGCAGTCTGCACTCCTGAATTAGACCTCGCTAAAGGAACCAAAGCGTGAACGCACTCATCAGTGTTTCTCTCTCGGAGCTTGACTGCGGAATGCTGGCTTTTAATTGGACAAAAAAGCTGACAGGTTTCCTCTTTCCACAGCGCAAGAGTGCATCTCAGCAGTCATGGCCTGTCTGCTCGCTCTCTCGCTCTCTCTCTCTCTCTCTCTCTCTCTCTCTCTCACTCATAGACCCTCCAAAGCACATTTCAATACACCGAACAAAAGAGAGATAAATAAATAAATGAATAAATATATAAATAAATAAATAAGAAGAGACGAGCAAAACACTGCAAAAGCCAGAGTAGTTCATGCACCTTCAAAATAGTCCATTAATATTCATGAGCAAATCTGAAAATCTGAGGGAATACATTTCAACCCCCTGCCCCCCCGTCCCGATCTCCGAAAGGCACCGGAGTGATTTCAGTGAATAAAACAGATGGAGAAAAGATCCACCATGGCCTTTGCATAGCCGATATTGTATCCGCGGATGTGGGGGTTTTCCTAGTTGTAATTAACAGCAGCCGAATAGGGCCAAATCAAGATGGAGATCGTTTGAATACGGGACAATGCAGAAATCTAGGATGTACCTGAGGATAGACCTGCCGAACCAGACAATGAGCTGGGCTGAGTCCAATTTGACTCAGCTAACAATAAGTTTTGTTATCAGTCTATTGTTATCGGCTGGAGAACTGATCCAACAGAGAAAACCTGCCACATTCTTAAATATAAAAGGGCCAGAAGTGGCTTCTCTGGAGCGATAGCACTGGAAGAAGCCCTTTCAGTTCCCTTAAGAACATTTTTGGTAAATGTGAAATGTGAGAATGTCAAGTCAAGTCAAGTAGTTTTTTTTTTGTCATTTCAACCATATACAGTGGTGTACAGTACACAGTGAAACGAAACAACGTTCGTCCAGGACCAAGGTGCTACATAGAACAATAAATACAATAAATACACAAGACAATTTACAATATACGAAACAGCAAACAATAAATACAGGGAGGGAGCAGATAGCCCACTGGTAGCGGGAGCAGTAAGTGCAGTTATGTCCATTTTATTTAGATGAACATTGTTTTTAGCAGCATATGTCCATATTTTGGTATAAATGTAAACATTGTACTCCTTAAGTTTATGTGTAGACAGATTTAAAGGATGAGATTGTGTGTGTGTGTGCGTTCAGTCCAGCCACTGAAATGTGTGCAATTATTCAGACCAGACCAAACTCTGAAATGTGAAGAACATTAAGGTTTAGAGAATCGCCACACACCATGGGCGCTTTTTGTTAGAATCGTACATGCAAGTCACAGACCATTGGGCAGCTTTTCTTGTTGCAAAGGGTTCTTTAAGGTGGTTCTGTGCCATTGAAGAACCACTTTTGGTCCAAGGAACCCGACCTTTCCATGGATGGTTCTCCAACTGTTTAATACTGTAAATGAAATGTGAAAAGCTTTACAGTTACTCAGCACACAGTTACAACTCACAGGTTTTCTAAGAACTGTATATCAGACCATTTAGGCACCATTTAGCACTGCAAAGAGTTTTTTGTGGTGGGCCAAAGCCATAAAGAATGCTGCTTTTGGTTCTCTAAAGAACCTTGCAATGGATGGTTCTCTAAAGATGCATGAGAATGTGAAGAACGTTAACGTTTAAAGAAACCCCACATAACGTGAACGTTTTTGCTAGAACCGTAACCAAGCCGCAGACCATTTAAGCACATTTTGGTGGACTGTTGCCATAGCAGAACCACTTTTGGTTCCCTAAAGAACCTCGTCATGGATGTTTTTTTAAAGAACAGTATTCTTGTAATTGAAATCTTGCAATGTGAACGATAAAGTTTAAAAATCCCCATATGAAGCGAGGGACTCCAATTCAATTTGTCCCTAGTACTGAATTTCCAAGCCAAGAAACATTTAAGGACCTTGAAATCTGTCCACTCTTAAAGATGTGGAGAGAAAATTGGAAAAGAGACGTGTGAGAATAACAATTGTCCTAAAAAATCCTAAAGAGCCTAAGGAGTGTTAAGGTTCCATACCAATTTAAGAGTTATTCCAAGAGCACTTACATTGTGTGGATTTTCTTCTTCACACTCTGACATCTCATTTACCAAACTACCTCTCTCTCTCTCTCTCTCTTTCTCCATATATACAGCTCTGGAAAAATTTAAGAGACCACCTCAAAATGATCAGTTTCTCTAGTTGTACAGTTTCTGGGTTTGTGTTGGACCAAAATGAGCAGTTCTGTTTTATTCTATACACTACTGGAAACACGTCTCCCAAATTCCAGATCAGATATTGTATTTTAGATCTGTTTATTTAGTAAATCACTAATGACCCTCCAGAAGCCTGTTTTTTGAACCATACTCGCTGTGCATTTCACCCCAGCCACCGCTCACCAGTCTTTCTGTAGGTCACTTGAGGTCATCTTACAGTGGTTAAGTGGCATTCGAATGAGGTGGCACTCATCACGGTCAGTAGAGAGTGGTTTTGGCCCTCTGCCAGTCTGTAGCTGTTGTCCTGTGTGTTTGCTGCTTGACCTTGTTCTTATGAACCAGACCCTCACTGTATCTGCCAGTAAAGCTAGAACCCAACCTTCTGTTCCTCACTAACAACCTGCTGTACATGTGGAGATGCTGATTTAAGAAGAAACTGGAGTGGTCTCTTATTTATTTACAGAGCTGTATATATTATATACTTTATGATACTTTATATATGCTTTTGTGATACTTTATATATATATATATATATATATATATATATATATATATAAGGTATCATATTTATAGCAAATATACTATCACTGATATATACCAGGAAAACCCACCACTCCGCCTCTCACCCTATTGCCCCTTCATTCTCCTCTTTTAACCTTGGTCCCCTCAAACTTTCTTGGTTGCAAAATGGCATTTCATTTATACTGAGAAGCAGTGTCATGCATAATGCACCAGTCACTGTACAGACAGCAGAGAGGGAGAGAGAGAGAGAGAGAGAGAGAGAATGAGCATGGGTTCTAATCCCATTAGAGGAGAAGAAGCGAGGAATGAAGGGATCAAGCATGACAGAAGGATAATACGTAATGGCGATGGATATGGGGCTAGAATACAATCGGGGGCTTTCCGTGTCATGTCAAATCCGATCAGATCAAATGTGTGAGCGAATGCAGTCATACAGCGTGTGATGTCATCTGGATAGGACTGAGGAGTTTAGAAATTGATGCGCTTTGGCAAATAATTAGATTTTACGCAGGGAAAGTTCTGTGCTTTGCTAAGAGTATTGGCACGGTAGCGCTAATTCACTTAAAAGTATTAATGAAGAAAACTGCTCATTAAAGAAAGTACGGATAAATAACCTGTTTGGTGAAAAACAAACACTGGGTAATTACTTTAAAAGTTACTTTGTTACATCCTTCTTTATAAAGAAGGCCCAGTGCTGGAGCTTTCATTACTAGCCCCATTAGCTAACTTAGAATGCTAGCTTTAATTAGCTAAATTAGCCACAGAACAGCCCCAGAATATAAATAAACAGAGTATTTAATAAAGAGTTGTTGTGTTTGTAATTCTGAATTGGCAAAAAGAAAGGTTTGTTAGCCAGTCAGCTAAGAAGCTAAGTTAGTTTTACTCTTTACTATAGCTTTACTATAGCTTTACTATAGCAGTTAGCAAGCCTGCAAACTCATTTACCATAAACAGCAAAAAAGTGAACACTGTTATATCATACTTCCCTGCTAGAAATAAACAGGCCAAGCTAACATGGCTGGTCACCAGCAAAACCAGCATAGGTTATTTTTGATGCTGATATTTCAAGTATGACCAGCAAAACCAGCACCAGACCAGCATAAACCAGTTTAGACAAGCATGGAATTCTTGGTCTCCCTGATTAAAAAAGATCGAAGCTGGGTAATGCTGCTCTGGTGATGGATTAGCATTAGCATACCAGCATCCAAAACACAATATATGCTGGCTTTGTTGGTGATCTGCTGACCTTCTTACCAGCATCCCAATATTTCAGAAATAAAACTCAATTTTATTCATTTTGTTTCATTGTCTTGTAAAGTTACAGTTTTTTTGGGGGGGGGGTGTTAAAATGAGCATTTCCTCCATTTTGGAAGTTTGACCATGCTATATGAAGCCCCACCACTTCAGAGGTCAACACAAGGTCAAATTCACATGTCAAATTCAGCACTTGATGCATATTTTTTGTGAAATTAAATCACTTACTGGGACAAATTCCCCTAATATTCAAGTCATTTTGGCCACAAAATGTCACTGGTAAACGTTTGCATGACTGGACCTTTGCAGCACTGTAGCAACGAGCCTGGTGGACAGCTACAAGAACAGGGCAACATGCTTACAGCCTATTCTCACGTACATACTCACATAAAATGCACTTGTTAGTTCAGACATCACACATGTAACTTTGAAGCACACAAAGAAAGTGCTAGAATAGCAGGTTAATTACAGCTAAATGGACACATGCACGTTTTGTGATGCCCCACAGCTGCATTAGAAACAAACTAAATGAAAAATAAAATGACTGCAGTGGCACAAGCATGAAAACCTGTTGTGTAACAGACTCAAAAGCAGACATTCCTCAGATTTTTGCTGTGCTGAGCTATCTTGTTTAGAGTCCACGTCTGTGGTGCTTGCTCAGTTTGGGCATGCTGGTCCTTTCTCTGCTGCAGACACACACAAATTCACCAATAATCTCCATCTATTAATGTCATCTTCCCAGACAGGCTTATTTATGCATGAATCATTAATGAGGCATAATGTCAAGCAGGCTGAACAGGCATGCATATGTATTTGGTACTGTTTTTATGATTTCCCAATGCAAGTGTGGACTGCAAATGACCTTATTGAGTGGGAGAGCAACTAAAAGATAAGATCTGAGATAATGTGCTGAAATGGTATCGACAGTAAACTCTTTCTTTGAAAGAGCAGTTCCACCAATATTTCTAGATGTCTGCATTATTAAGTGGTGGAGCAGTGGTAGTGATAGGAACCAGCTCCCCAGCAAAGGTTAAGGTTATATAGATGCACATGGTTACGAATGAACTGCCTGATGCCTGAGACATTGTTTTACATTAGCATGGCAAAATATATATTTTTTAATTTCCACTATTTCACTATTAACAACATTACAAACACACTCATCGTCAAACGAATAGCTGCACTCAGAAGGAAGTGTTGGATTGCAATGCTAATGCAACGTGCCAGATGTCTCGGCATGGAGTTGTAGAGGTTCCTAATGGTGTCGTGATATTCCATCCCATTCAACTTGAATATTCTCACACAGTTCCTGCAGATTGTGCAGTAGGGGTGGAGGTGGAGTGACATCAGACTTCTGGACATGTGACGCATGACAACAAACTGTTCATCTTGGCGCTGACCACGGTGCCTCCACACACGGATTTGTTGGTCATCTCCACCAAGACAAAAGTGGGGCTCTTCTCTGAAGATGACCCGCTGCCATTCTGAGTCACTCCATGACCATTGCAGTCTTTGGCAATGTTGACGTGGTGTTAAGGGCAGTCGTCATAATGGTCTGCGTGCGTGTAGTCCTGCGTCATGCAGCTGTCTGCCAATGGTGCTGGCACTAACAGGATGACTCACAAAGGGCATCAATGCTCACTGAATGTCTGCAGTAGTGGCTGTTGGGTCAGTCAGGTACAGCGCTAAGGCCCGTCCTTGCTTACATCACATGTATGGCACATGTATGGAGCGTAACCATTTGATGTCAAACCTATCTACCAAGTTTCATTCCTGTCGGTTGATTCCTTCTGGGTGCAGCTGTTCTTTTGATGATGAGTATAAAATCTCAGAAGACACGTGTAGGCTCACTGGTGGTTTTGGATAGTAAATAAAATGGCTATATTTGTGTTGTAGACATGGAGACCCCTGGTTCCCATCACCACCACTGTAAAGAAAACTGCGTCTCTACAATCAACCATATCAAACCCACTCTGAATGACTCAGAAAATTGTGGAATTCCCAAGGCAAATAGAAAAAGCAGGTCTGTGTCTGCATTCGTGGCTCTGATTTTATTGCACTATGGTAGACGTTTGAAATGACTTTATGATTTCCCAGACTTTAGAGCCAAATGAATGCATAATCCACTTGCCCCGAGCATCTGTTTCTATGTAACTTTATTTAAAGACGCTAACAATTTAGGAATGCTCTGGGAGCTCTCCTGCCAATTCAAGAGCAGATGCTTGAGTTCTGGTGATGCATCATTATTATTATTAATAGGCCTTATTAAAGAGGAATACCACTTTCTTTATAATTAGCTGGTGTATTATGAGCAAAGTCATTCAGAGTGGGTTTGGTGTGAAATGCTCCATTCTAGAGAAACTTGCCCAGTTAGAACTGTTCACAGTGGTGGTGATAGGAACCAGATGTCCACCTCTAAAAGCTCTCTCTCAGAAAGTTAATTCATGAAATGGTTATGAATACATGGCCTGATCTCTAGAACATTGTTTTGCAATAGATGTTCGATTTTTTCTTTCTTTGTTCAAGGCGGGAGACGTGTGGAGGGTGCAGAAGTCCCCAAAGGAAACTTCCTTTTTCGGATTTATCACTTTTCATTGTCTTCAGCATTCCATATAAAACTCAGAAGACACATGTAGGTTCACTGGTGGTTTTGGACGGTACAGTACATACAATGGCTACGTTGGTGTTGTGGGCATGGAGACCTCTGGTTCCCATCACCACCACTGATGAACCGTTTTCATTCCAAACCACTCTCAGTGACTGAGTAATGCAGAAAATCCACTTTAAGAGGCTTCATGTGTCACCAAAGTAGTAACCAGCACTTTTGCTAGCCTGCTTTCCTTCAGTTTATAGGAACTAAAGTCATGGAGCATCTGCTGTACGAGCTCAGCTTGCCACTCTTACGACCCCGGGGTGAAGTTCGTCTGGATTGGCAGGTCTAATGTGAAGTGCCTTTCTGACCTTGTTCTGCCTTTTTACACTTACGACCTCCTCCGCTTCACGCTTTGATACGACAGCTATTGTCTTCTCTTTCCTTGCCTGCCTCTTTCTTTTGATCTCGCCTCTCTGGCAGCGAAAGTGATGGATGCCGAGTGTCGCGAAAGCCTTCCAGAGCTTTCTCTACACCATCAAACGCTGCGTTTGAGCAGTATAGACGGCACACACTCTACGCTTCGTCTGCTCGGAGCTAGTATGTGGTTTCCTAGCAGGAAGCGCAAACGTACGCTTATGCTCATATCAAAAGGATTCGAAAGTTACATTTGTACTACTGAAAGAAGAAGTTGTAAAAGCTGTTCTTGGTTCCAGGAGCCGGGTCACAGACAGGTCAGAGGGAACTCGGCCTGCTTGTTATGGTTTCAGGGAAGTTTCCCAAGATTCTGCGCCTGCTGCTGTGAAGCAAGACGTTACAGGTGAATAGGGTCATTTTTCAAGTCAGGTCAAGTCAGATTTATTTACGTAGCGCTTTTTACAACAGATGTTGTCACAAAGCAGCTTTACAGAGAATCCGGGTCCAAGCCCCCAATGAGCAAGCCAAAGGCGACAGTGGCAAGGAGAAACTCCCTCAGAGCAAGAAGAAGAAACCTTGAGAGGAACCAAGACTCAAAGGGGGAACCCATCCTCTTCATGTCGACCCCAGATAGCAACAAATACAAAACAAGAGGATCAGAGTTTATAATTATAGGCAATGAATAGGAGAAGTGTTGAGTGTTTTAGAAGTGTTGAGTGTTTTAGGAGAAGTGTTGAGTGTTTTTGAGGCAGGGGAAGTAATGTCAGATTTGTCTGTTGTTAAATAACTGGATCATTAAATTAAATAGCGTGATTGTCGAATGGCACGCGGGATGCAGGTAAGCCCCCCTCACAGCACTAGACAGGGAGAAGCTTCATGGTAGGCAAATTGGTCAGCAGGAAGGCAGTGGGCACCCAGCCGAGGCAGGTGAAGCAAAGGCATCACAGCACACAGGATGGGCAGTAGCTCCGCAGCACACCACAGAGTGTGGTCAGTAGCTCAGCTCCCACAAAGAAAATACACTGACAGAAGGACTGAGACCACTATATGGCAGTTAGCAGGGAAACTAATTACTGGTAGGTTTTAAGCCTAGACTTGAAGATTGGGGCTGTGTCTGAGTCCCGAACACTAACTGGAAGGTTATTCCGAAGCTGGGGGGCTTTGTATGAAAAGGCTCCACCCCCTGATTGTAACTTTATTAATTCTAGGTACTAATAGTGAGCCTGCACTTTGCGATCTGAGTTAACATGTTGGTTCATAGTACGAGATAAGGTCACTGAGGTCCTGAGGAGCGAGGCTGTTTAGAGCTTTATATGGCTGAAGAAGAATTTTATACTCGATGTGGAACTTAACTGGCAACAAGTGCAACGTTGGTAAGACTGGGCTTATATGATCAGATTTTCTAGTTCTCATAAGGACTCTGGCTGCAGTGCAGGGCATTACAATAGTCAATGCTTGAAGTAATAAAGGCGTGAACTAGCTCATCTGCATCCTGTAGCGAGAGTGCATTTCTTAATATTCCGTAGATGTAGGGAAGTTATTCTGGTAATACTAGTAATATGTTTGTGGAAGGTCAGATCAGAATCGATCGTGACACCAAGGCTTTTCACAGATGTAGCCAGTGTGACTGAGAAGCTATTCAGCTGAATTGCTAGTGCATTAATTCTAGCAGTTTTGGGACCAAGAAGAAGAACTTCTGTTCTATCTGAGCTCAGTAGGAGGAAGTTACTAGCCATCCAGTCTTTTATATCTTCCACACAATCCTTAATCTTACTCAGTTGCTGTGTGTTATCTAGTTTGCCTGAAATATACAAGTACGTGTCGTCTGCGTAACAGTGGAACTGTATTCCATATTCACGATGATAAATATCACAGTTAGTCTTTTCCAGGTGGTTACTAATATCCTTAAAAGTATTTTTGTAAAAATGTGTGTTTGGGTGTGCAAATGATGCTTATCTGTTTAAATATGCAGGGTAGATATCCAGGGTTAGGAATGAATATGCAAAAAGTTCACTTTTTTTTTACTTTTATTTTGCAGTTATGTCCAACAACTAACAATGTGCATTCTGATATTTTGATATATATATTTTATTATATTTTGATTTTACTATCCATAACATTTCATAAAAGAACACCAATAAATAAATAAATAAATAATAAATATTTTAAGATATTTTAAGACAATTGAGATAAAAAATAATTAAAAATTTGGTCTGATATAAAATTTAGTTGAAAATGTTGCTGACAATAAAATGATTTCTATTAAATTTCTGAACTAATTTACACAGGACAGCAAAAGTAAGAAATGAAGGAAGAATAAGTATATTGGACACGTGGATAAGTATATTAACCACTGGTAGGCCACCCAGAAAATGCCCTGAAAACTTTGCCGTTAGTGGACCAACAGTGGTCTGCTATTCTCTTGCCATCAGGCGTGGCTGTTCACCAGCAAAACCAGTATATGTTGTGTTTTCGATGCTGGTATATCAGCAGCAATGGAAATTATTAAGCTGATCACCAGCAAAACTAGCATATGCTGGTTTTTGATGGTGGTATGGTGGTCAGCAGCAATGGAAATTAATGGGCTGAACACCAGCAACACCAGCATACCGTTGTCGTCCAAAGAATAACAAGTATCTCCAAAATGTCACCTTCACAGAAGAGGGCAAAAACCTCATTTCATTTAGGTGTAAGTCAATGGAACCAGACTCCCGTAATTAGTTGCCCTTCTCCAAATTATTCTCAGCTGTAGTATTCAAATAGGTTAAGCAATTATTTGGTATATTAGTATATATTGTCGCTTAACATAGTTAGCTGATGGTGACGATGATGATGGTAATGGTAAAATTCCACTGATTTATCAAAACTGCTGGATAAATAAATTGTCGATTGTTATATTATTGTAAATTGACATGTAAAGAAACTTATTGATAGTTTGATACAAAATTCTAGAATCTCATTATTATAGGAAAGCAGGTCGGAAGTATGTGGTATTAAGATGTAATGGTGAGATATAATCTAATTATTATAAGATTATACCATAAGAGAGTCAGTTATGAGATTATAAGTTGTAATTATTATACAGCATCTTTTATTATGACATAATACGTCTTAATTGTGACATGCAAACTCATTATTGTGAGAGAGGAAGTCATGAGCTAAGATGCTAAGTAGTAATTATGAGATATTAAGTAGTAGACATGGCATCTCATTATATCTCATTATATCTCATGATGTAATTAGAGATACCATGTCATAATCACTGGAAACCCTCTGATGGTTTATATGCCTTTGGCAAGGTGGACGTCTGGTTCTTATCACCACCACTGTGAGCAATTCTGCCCTGTGTACGTATCACCAGAATGGAGCATTTCACATCGAATGACCCTGTTGGCATCTTAACTACCAAGTACTCTAGATTGTCTGGTTGTTAGTTTCTGTATAAAGAGTGAGAATCATGACAGGATCGCTGAAACACTGGCACAATAGATCACCTGTGCAGGTACACCTGGAATGTGTATATGTGTGTGAAGGTGTGTGTATATGTGTGTGTGCGCGTGTGTATGTGTGTGCGGCACGTCTCTGGGGCGGGACGCTCACCATTTCGCATCACGATATTACTCTCTCCGTTTTCTCCATCCTCGCCCTGGCTAACGACGTCCAATTAGCTCTCTGTAATTACTCCACTGCCTGGAAAAACGCTGAGCTGAAAGTGAACGGGGGGCCGCAGATGTGAACGAGACTCAATCGGGCTATTTGCCGCCATCAGCTACGTCTGTCCAGATCTCAGACTGAAGCTCTGAGCTGCTCTGCTACTGAGCTCAGCCACGGCCCAGTGCTTATGCTAACCAGGACGTAGTGCTAAGAGAGAGAGAGCGCTACGGGTGACTCCAGTCCTGGAGGCCAGAGTTTAGCACTCTGCCTCATTAAGCACACTTGATTCTACTCATCAGCTAATGACCACATCCTTCATGAGTAGAATATGGTCAGTTTGAAGAGGGGAAGCAGTAATAGCAGTAGTGCCATGGCCCACTGATAATATGGTAGCACTAATATCTGTTTGACACAGCTGTATAAGTGGTCATTTAGTATGTAGAGGTCAGTCTTTTTCTGCCTTGGCTGTGCGTCCGGGAATTGCATCCAGCTGCTACTTACACAGTGCTGTAGAGGTTGTGATGCTAATAAAGGTGGATCTGCTTCTCTCTTCTGTCTCTCTTTAACGCTGAGCGAAGCTGCTTGATATTGCAGAGCAGCATTATAAAATGTGCAGCAGTGTAATTACTGTAAAGGATATACATTCATATATACCTTGTACTCACCTATAAAAATAAGAAGGAAGTGTGGGATTGCAGTGCTATTGGGAAGGGAGATGAAGGTTAGCAGGATGGTGCCAGGCCACCATGTTTGCTAACGTAACATGCCAGATGTCTCGGCATGGAGCTGTAGAGGTTCCTAATGGTGTCCTGTGATAATCCATCCCATGCAGCTTGAATACTCTCACACAGTTCCTGCAGATTTAGCAGTGGAGGGCTGGAGGTTGAATGACACCAGGCCTTCTGGGCATGTGACGCTTGACAACAAACCGTTCATCTTGGCGCTGACCACGGTGCCTCCACACATGGATTCATTGGTCGTCTCCACCAAGACAAAAGCGGGACTCGTCACTGAGGATCATCTGCTGCCATTCTGAGTCACTACATGACATTCTGGCACGACACCATTGCAGTCTTTGGCGACGTTGACGTGGTGTTAAGGGCAGTCGTCTGCCAATGGTGCTGGCACTAACAGGATGACTCATGGAGGGCATCACTGCTCGGTGAGTGTCTGCAATCGTGGCTGTTAGGCTGGTCAGGTACAGCGATAAGCCCATCCCTGCTTACGACACATGCGTGGCCGAGCGTGAAGCTTGAATCATTCGCAGTTCTACCCACCAAGTTTCATTCCAGTCGGTTGATTCCTTCTGGGTGCAACTATTAATTTGATGATGTGTGTATTAACTTTGATTGTGTTAGCTCACTCCATCATTCTGAACACAGCTAACTTCTAACTGTATATATGTTTATATGTATATATGTATATATGAGTCTTCAACTACATAGTCTTCACATCATACTGTAGAAACTAGTGATTCTAAAGCTTTGGATAGTGATTCCTGCACTGCTTAGAAGAAGCTGTCATTGACAATGGAGGACGGGTGAAAGAGGGAAGAGTGTTTATTGATCCCAAAGATCGCCGCAAGAGCTTTTGACTTCAATGCACTTTCTGACACAAACACATCCGAACAGGAGACATGCACACGTCTGTTTTCGTGTGGTCATGGAGTGTGTTGCGTGGATTCTCATGCTGTCATTGGTCGACACATTCTGTCTGTTAGCAGATTAATGACTCCACGCTCTCTCGCTGATGACTTTCTATTTTCCCATCATGCCTCACTCGGCTGATCAGGAGATGACTGCCAACCTGAGTGGTGACAAGAGGAAGTGGAACGTGCAGAGACAGACTGAGCATCAATATTGATCGCAGTCTGGATAAATAACTCAAAGGCACCCACTACACTGTTTGGCCAAAGAAAGTGATCCGCAGTTGACGTTTTTAGATGGTGTTCTGGTTCTGAATTTTGTCAGGGTACAGTTGGACTCAGACAGGATTTTGTCAACGTACAGTTGGGTCCATACAGAATTGGGTGAGACTCCAATCGGATTCAGACAGAATTTTGTTAGGGTACAATTGGGTTCAGTTGGTATTTTTTCCGGCTACAGTCAGTTTAGACAGGATTCTGTCAGGGTAGAGTTGGGTCCAGACAGGATTTGGTGAGGCTCCAATAGGGTTCAGACAGAATTTTGTCAGGGTACAGTTGGGTCCGCACGGAATTTGGTCAGGCTGCAGTCGGATTCAGACAGGATTTTGTCAGATTATAGTCGGATTCAGGCGGAATTTGGTCAGGCTACAGTCGGATTTAGGCAGAATTTTGTCAGGCTGCAGTCGGACTCAGATGGGTCACGATACCAAAATTATGAATTTGATATGATGACTGCCTAAAATATCTCAATACCTATGCTGAAAGTATACCCCTAAAACACCTGGAAAAGTCATGATATAATAGATGACAGTAGTAAACCAATTCTTGGTTTTTATTAACTAATCATTTTTTTAAAAATATTTTTAAACATCAATGCAAGGCAAGATGTGCCAGACCCTACAGTTAATTCTTAACATTATTGTTTATTATTTTTATGTACAATAAAAATAGTTTATGAGCTGCTGTGGTTTCATATTTATTATAAACAGGTCCGTTTAAAACCATTAAATATTGGATTATTGCTCATAGCATTGTTAAATGTTAGGCGTTCTTTTGGGCTACAGTTCTGGACTTATGCTTCAAGATAGCTCATGTTGAGTCTGTAAAGATTCTTTTCAGGTTATACTTAGGCCCAAAATTTCACGCCTGTTTAAAGGTCTAATCCGCACGCCGCTTTCATCATGGAACAGAACATTTTATCCATTTTCAGCAACAGCAGTTTTTCCGACTTCTTCGCTGTGAATCTGCCGAGGTCACAAAGGGCCCCATGTTGCTCAAATAGGGTTACAGATAGGGGTGACTTGATCATTTTATACCAGCGCGCCAGAGTGCTTCTCAAACACTCTATTACCTCCACACACTCTCTCTCTATTACGGCTATTGTCTGAGGTCAGGCGCGTAGCGGATAACCCTGTAGCTTACTGCCAAACAATGCAATAAGGAGGAGAGAAAATGAATGAATAAAGAGAGGCAATGCCAGACCGGAGAGAAAGAGGGTTATTCATGGAAGGAAGCAAAGATTGCAAAAAAGAAGAGATGGGAAAAGGTGGGGAATGGAAGATCAAAGGAGAAGAACAGCAAAAGAAATGATGTGTCAGCAGAGGAAGAAAGAGTGCGATGAGGAGCATTCTTTATCTTCCTCCATGGTTCAGCATTAAAGCTATCACCTTGATCATTTTCTTTATTCATCCATTTTTGAATACTCTCGCCGGTCATCCACTGCGGCTTTTCCATGAACCTATGCTAATCAGCCTCCTTGTACATTGCAGTGCATTTACTTTTATGGCATGTGGTCTAACCCATGGATAGCCACACGTCCGGTTTTAGGCTGGACACGGTTTTTCAACTCCCAGTCCTCCGTTCGGCGCAATACCTGGACGGACACCTATTAGTCCTGTTTTCGGGACGATCTATTTAAAATGTTCACTCGTGAACAATATTATGTGTGCCATTGTGCCACACGTCAAAAGACATGCCTTGCATTTCATTGGTTTGATAAGGTCATGTGACATTGTGACTCGCCTACCGGCTAACCGCAGGTCAGTCCTCTAAATACTAATCAATTAGTAAGCTCCCGAGTGACTCACAAATGTCATCAATCCCACCCAATTAGGTGAGTAAAGCAATCATTTATGTGTTATGTAGATTAGGTTATGATTTTAATCCTGTTCCAGTATAGTGCCCGATCCCCCCCATCCCTTTTAGGATGCTCCAAATATGTGGTTAGTGGCAGTTTGAAAAGATGTGGTGGAGTTTCATGTGTCTCAGAGGAAGCTTGGGCTAACCTTCGCTATCTGTCCTTTGCAGATGGTGTCCCTAAAAATCTTGAAACTGAAGCTTTAGTATTAGCTAATATACAGCTAATATACATATTAGCTAATATACATATGTTTTATTGATTTTCTGTCCTTTGCAGGGAACACCTTTTGTAGTCTGCAAGTCGTGCTTATTTGCTGAAATTAATGTGCACGTATATATTTTTATCAAAAAATTTAATTTAATTGTGTTCCCTGTATAGTATGTGTACAGGGAACAAAGTCAGTAATTATGGGACTGTATGTGACTGTAAACATTAGATTATATATACGTATATATATGCTAACTGGACAAAGAACTTGGTCACCTTGCGTGTGTAAGTACCTGCGGGTTATGAGGGACGGGGTTCATAGATTGAGAAGAGGTGGTACAGTACATGTCTCGTTCCATGTGTGGAAAATGGCTCCAAAGCAGATGTTAATGATTGGCTAAAAGGAGTGACTGTATTTGGGCATCCCGAAGATCACAGTGTGAAGGAAGTAGCTGAATCTGCAGGTGTATGGAAGCGTACGGTCATACAGGTCTACCAGTAGTGGCTAAAATCCCAGTCTACAGGACATTCTCCTCAGAATTGTGCCAGGGAAGGCATCCACCAAATCTGGACCAACTGTGCAATGCTTTGATGCAAGAGTGTCTGAACACTGATGTGGCCTACATCCAGAAACTTGTTCAGTCCATGCCTAATCGAATCGTAGCTGTAACTTATTTGTGCTTGTTTGAGGTATTACATGCCGTTAAGTACATTTCAGTCACGGGTGACTCATTACAATAGGAAAATCAATATGCATTTATTATAAAAAGCTCTTTCCGCATCAGACAAGAAGGAGATTAGGTGAGGTTATGCAGGTTAGACTACAGTTACGCTTTTTAAAACAATAGCATGCAGACCATCAGTTTACCCCAGTGACAGAAGAATGCATTATCCACTGTGTAAACTGAAGTGCAGTTCATCTATTATCTGTGCCAACCTTAGCAAAGTTACAAAACCACTCTCAGACAAGAAAAGGCAAACAGATGGTGTGATGGCTCTGTGTGTTTCTCAAAGCGACCGGTTTACATGAATAATCACCTCGTTAGAAGCATGGCGAAACACGACAACAATCCCAGTCCCGCTTCCACTGTATTCTTTTTAAAGCCTTTCTCCTCCTTTGTTCGCTGGCCAGTTTGTTTGCTGGAAACAGCTCAAACGTGCCACTGTCTCGCTTTTCAAATAGGTTCTAGAGTCGGCCTCTGTTCTAAACTGCGGCTCTGCAGCCTCAGAGGCTTTGAAAAGGTTCTCTGGGCTGTCCCGGCCTGCGCTGTGAAAGATTAGCGCTCTGTGACGCCGTCCATTACCGGCCGACTGAAGGCATCTTTATGTTGCTGGGAGAGGGCTAATCCTGAATTAAAGGCGTATGGCGTGACGGAATATGACGGGCCTGCCGGAATGAGATTAGGATCCCATAAAGAGGGGCTTTGGGCTCTTGCCCCGCCTGGACCCCGAGCGACAAGGCTGGGCCCGACACTATGCTAGAGATGCCGGCTTTTAGAGACGAGGTGCTTCATTGTCCTCCTGGACCGTGTTCTAGGTCGGGTCCTTTTCTTGCAAAGGTAACATGGTATTCTTGAATGTTTAGTGTGGGCACGGATGTGGCAATGAGTTTCGGAGACTTGATTTTCTGTGTCGTATACTACAGGACAGCCTTCATTTGATGGCTGCTCAAAATCAGATGTAGTTATTTAGAAGACTGGATTTTAATGTATGATGGCTGCTGCTAATACAATCAAGAATCAAATGCACTATTGATATATTCCATCAGTTAAGACATGGCTGGTTAGTTTTGCACTATAGATTCAAGGCTAATGTAGCTAGCAAGTAATGGAAGCTTACTGCCCACCACTTAGCAAACCGCTTGTCTAAGTTATCACTCAGTTGCCTCAAACTCATCCTAATTTCAGATGATGCCATCTCTTGTTCAACTTGGGGGGCAAGGATGGGGTCGTTCCTATGTTCCCAGCCTTAAACGTTCCCCAAATCCTTTATTGTCTCATTGTTATTCTAGGAAACAGTTGATATACAGATATGGTCCTATACGCCCAGGGTCATTTTTTTAAGATCCCATGGGAAATAACTCATCATATTTCCTCCTGAACTTGTGTAGATGTACATGCTGCTTACAAATAGATCCCTTTATCAAAACCCAAACGTCAATTTGGCCTCGTAATTTCCACTGTTGGGATCCCTGATCACATGGTTTTTACCCCCTTGTTTTACCTTACTCTACTAACTTGCACCATACTTATACGAAAGTGCTCATTCAGTATGGTGATGTGTTTTCCACTCTTGACTTCTTTTAAAATGGTATGTTTAACTAGTTAATTAGCCTGCTGAGGCTAGCCTAGCTGAGGCAAAGTTAAGGTATCCAGATTTCTGAAATTGAAAACAGGGACATTTCCAGTTTGGCAGTTTATTAGGAACTCTTTCATAGATTCCCTGGAATACGGAGCCCCAAACACACCTTGTTTTGAATTAGATGTGGTTCGCCATTGTTAGCTTGCTCTCGGAATAACACTGAAAACCTCATAGACAGGCTAGCAGAAATTAGCCTGAATGCATAGGGGGAATTTCTGATATAAACAGGCGAAACAACATATTACATCACCTTGTTTGGTACAAAACGTTTGTGTGATTTGTGATGGCAGTTCTCACACAGCTAGCCTTAGCTAACATTAGTTGGGAGAGATGAGTTCACTTACAACTGTGTTCAGTTCAGTACTCACATTTGTGGAGCGCTTGCCACTGGGGGGCAGTAACATTGGCTGACTGATTTACATATTGTGATGTAGATTTATACTCCAGTACTCAGCTTCATCATACAGAGTTGAGCCACTTGAGCAAGACTGATGTCTTTTGGAGTACAAGCAATGCATTTCAATTCTTTAATGCAAAACAATCTGATTTGGGTCTTATAAACTAATCTACACTCATCATCAAAGGAATAGAACCCCGAAGGAAGTGTGGGATTGCAGTGCTATTGGAAAGAAGATAAAGGATAGCAGGAACAATAAATGATGATAAATTTAGACTGATATGATCGATATTTATTGAGCTACACATACAGAAGTAGTGTCTCTCAGTATGGTGTCGGGACACCATGTTTGCTAACGCAACATGCCAGACGTCTCAGCATGGAGCTGTAGAGGTTCCTAATGGTGTCCTGTGATAATCCATCCCATGCAGCTTGAATATTTTCACACAGTTCCTGCAGATTGTGCGGTAGGGGTGGAGGTGGAGTGACACCAGGCCTTCTGGACATGTGACACGTGACAACAAACTGTTCATCTTGGTGCTGACCACGGTGCCTCCACACACGGAGTCGTTGATCGTCTCCACCAAGTCAAAAGTGGGACTCGCCACTGAAGATGACCCACTACCATTCTGATTCACTCCGTGACAGTCTGGCAACTTTGATGTGGTGTTAAGGACAGTCATCGTAATGGTCTGTGTGCATGTAGTCCTGCAGATGCAGCTGTCTGGATAGCTCATGGAGGGCATCACTGCTGGCTGAATGCCTGCATTCATGGTTGTTGGGTCAGTCAGGTACAGCGATAAGGCCCATCTTGCTTATGTCACATGTGCGGCCGAGTGTGAAACTTGAGTCATTTGCATGTCTTATGATGTCAAACTAGTTTCTTTCCTGTCAAGTGATTCCTTCTAGGTGCAATAATTTGTGCAGCTGTTCTTTTGCTGATGAGAGTATATTGTTCCTGGCACTGTATGACATACTGTTATCTATAAATACATATGGACACGAGTACATTAACACAGCTAACCACAGTAGGAGCAGTTATTATTATAGCCTGTCTGTACAGCTTTATAAATGTAGGTGAAGTGTTAAAAGCAATGTTTATACACTTTCACACACGCAAAACTCACACCTGCGGTGGCTCTCTGATGTGCGTGTGTATGTGTGTGTGCGCGTGTGGCTGGCAGTGACCAGCAGGTGTCACATTAGAGGTGACTCAGGGCAATATGTGTCTGTGAGCGCCTGCATGTGTTCTTGGCTTGATGCTGAAGCAGCCGGAGTACAGCTGCTCTCCCGTCACTATGGCCATGACGACCTGACAGCAGTCTGCCAAGATTACCAAAACCACGCATCAGCCGTGCCATCCTAACACCCCGACCCTGCCTCTATTCACAAATCAAACCACACACGCTCACTGTCACATAACTGACCCATCCCCGCCTCTCCATATTACATAAACAATCTGTCTAATTTCACCCCACCTATGCAAATTACCCAAACAACCTCCCCTCCCCTTTCACCTATCAGCCAATGCCCTTGAAAGGCGACTCATGGAAATGCTAATGAGGCACAATTATCTAAGACACAAATCCAATTCTCCAGTTGAGAAAGTACAACAAGCCATGCAGTGTGGTTTGATGTGGTCAGTTGTAGAGACTGCTTTACACTAGTGGTGATAGGAACCTAGGGTTGCCATGTCTACAACACAAATATAGCCATTTTATTTTTCATTCCAAACCACCAGTGAGTTTTATAGACCGGTGTTTCTCAACCCTGGTCCTGGAGGCACCCTGCCCTGCACATTTTAGTGCTTTCCCTGCTCCCAACACACCCAGTTCAACTCATCAGCTCATTAACAAGCCTTTTCAGAACTGCAGAGGGTGTACTGAAGCAGGGAATCCATTACAATGTGCAGGGCAGGGTGCATCCAGGACCAGGGTTGAGAAACACTGTTATAGATAATGTTGATAATGGTAGTCTGCATTCAGGCGATGTAATCATAACCACTTTATGTACTAACTTTCTGTGAGGGAGCTTTTAAGAGTTTTTAGATGTCTGGTTCCTATCGCCTGACTGTAGAACGGAGCATTGCATCAAACCACTCTGAATAAGTTCATGAAATAAGGGCTTTTTGGGCGGTGTTGTTTCTGTAAATTGTAGGGCCAATACATATTGGCATCCAGTCATTCCATTCACCCAAACCTTAACCAGAACTACTACTAGCCCAAGCCTAACCTTAACTGTAACCTTAACCCAACTTAAAATTTCATAATTTAAGGGCCATTTTGCGAAGAAAAGGTCCCCGTAATGTCAGTGTACGAACAGGTTTTGGTCCCCACATTGTGGCCTAAACTTGGTGTGCACACACACACATTCACAAGACAAGTGCATAATACTAAAAGAAGAAAGGAATGACAGTGAGGAGAGGTAACACAGAGTGCAGAGGTAGCGCTGTAAGGGCAATATGCCAATCCTGAAGACAGAACAAAAGTTCAAAAAAAGGTGTTCCAGTGATGAAAAAAGGTGCCAAGATTGAATCAGGTCTGTGTTCAGGTGGAGCCTCCTGCCCAGAACAGCAAGTATTTTATTCTAATTTGATGGTAATTTAGGCTTTTGTTACATTGCAGAAGGCTGGAATATCTAAAGTGTTTATACTGTGGTCAATATGATGCAGGCCATGTGCCTACGACCATGTGACCATTAATCATTTACAAAACGTTTCAATTGCTGTAATAAAAAAATATTACATTTGAAATCAGGATTTGATACAGGGGTGACGTAGGTTGGGATCGGACAAGATTTTGTGGGGTTTGAGTCAGGTACGGATTTTAAATTTATTACTGTGGGTCAAGTCGGGTGGGGATTGGAACAATAAGTTATTAGAATGTTTAAATTTCATGACGCATAGACCAACAGAAAATTGTTTGATCAAAATCAACTGAAACTGAAAGTGTTTTTAAATGTTGTGGCTTGATGTGGCAGTAAATGACATCAGAAGGAGCAGCAATTGGCTGGGATGGCAGTAGAAAGGGCAATGATTGACTTCAATGGGAGCAGGAGGAGCAATGATTGACTGAGATGACAATAGAGGAAGCACTGATTAGCTGGGATGACAACAGAAGGAGCGGTGATTGGCTGGGATGGTAGCAGAAGGAGCAGTGATTGGCTGGGATGGCAATAGAAGAAGCAGTGATTGGCTGGGATGGCAGCAGAAGAAGCAGTGATTGGCTGGGATGGCAGCAGAAGGAATAGTGATTGGCTATGCATTTCAGTTTCAAGGGCAGTGATTGGCTCTATAAGCTGTAGAAGTGGGTGGTTCAGGGTAGCCTTCACTACTGTAGTTGGGGAAATACAACAGAGTTGACATTTGCCTTGTTTTGACTGTGCAAAGAGAGCCACTTGTCAGGTTAGATAAAGTGTTTCTGGGTAACAATGAGTAAGAAATGGAATTTCTTGTTTTTTTCTTTTCCATATATTCGGCCTGACTGTTAAGGGCACAACGACAGATCATGAAGTTGAATAAATCCATGTTTTGCATGCGCTCGCATCGAGCTGTCATGTCATTTCTGCTAACTTCAGTGCTGCGGTTTCAGTCAATCCGTCGTCAGAGACGAAATGACCATGAAACGACCTCCTTTTTCTGCACGACTTCTGCTGATCAGCTCAGAGAACAACTCAAAACAATCAATCTTTGACAAATTAGCTTAGCAACCTGGAGAAAAAAGCTTAGTAGAGTCCAGTAGAGCTGTGCGTTGGTTACCCCTCCAAGACATATGTATAACTGTCTGCTAGCATATTATTCATGATTATGCATGGTTATCTGAGACTGTTCCATCATGAAGGAAAATCTACACCAAAAACTGTGCAGCTTGCAGTCCATTAGAATTCCAGTGGAATAACAGTACAATTGTTTTTCTACATAGCTACAGAGAAATTAACTATGCTTTCTCTGGCCACAAATTCTTTTGTCTTTTAGGCTAATGATGTTTGCAAAGGTCTTACATCTTTCAGTTATTGCTGCTACATCAGCTCAGGTTACCTGGTAGCATTTGCACCAACAGACTAAAAAGTTCAGGGAAATTCAGAAGCGCACCGATGAGTACTGTGGCTGCGTTCAAGTGAAGTCAGAAACTATGAAAAACAAAGTATCCCACTTTCTGGATGATACACAAGGTTCCTAATGGTGTCCTGTGATGATCCATCCCATGCAGCTTGAATATTCTCATACAGTTCCTACAGATTTTGCGGTAGGGGTGGAGGTGGAGTGACACCAGGCCTTCTGGACATGTGATGTGTCACACCAAACCATCTTGGCACTTCCTTCCACAGATTCGTTGGTTGTCTCCACCTGATAAAAGCGGGACTCGTCACTGACCCACTGACCAACTGTCATTCTGCATGCATGTAGTCCTGTGTCGTGCAGCCGTCTGCACATGGTGTAGGATGACTCATGGCGGGCGTCACTGCTCACTGAAAGTCCGTAAACCTGGCTTTTGGGTCAGTCAGGTACATGTCTCATGATGTCAAACCTACCCACCAAGTTTCATTCCTGACAATCGATTCTTTCAGGGTGCAGCTATTTGTGCAGCTGTTCTTTTGATGATGATGACAGTATTTCAGCTCAGTGGAATTACGTTTCAAACTGGAAACTCAGCATTTCTTAATGATTCTGAACTCTAGCTTGATTGATTAGGTTGACTGAGATTTTCCCCAACTTCACAATACTTGCATCTGTGTTTTGTTCACTTACTGTTTCACTCAGTTTCTGGCATCTTATTCTCTTCTACAATTGCTTTTTCTTCCCACTCGTCCTGCTTTCCTCCTCCCATCCGTGAGAACTTACAGCAGAAACCCAGACACTGTGTCACTAATCCTTGACTTTAATTTGCGCTAATCAGAGAGGCTGAAATCCTCCCCTTATCCTCCCCCCAATCCCCTGGAGAGGGTGGCGGCCTAGCTGCTCCTGCATCCAGAGGACAGAACGACAAAGGAAACACCTGTCCCCTCCGATAGAAGGAGTAAAAAAGTGCTTAAAGACAGAAGGACAAACCCTGGAAGAGCTCCCTCCTGTCTTGTGGCTAATGGAGCAAGTTAATGCTAATGGATCAGGCTACATGCTAATGGCCATGTGGTCGGCCGTAATGTGGGATCCTGAAGGGTAACGGGAAGGGAAACCCCAGTACAGCTGTGCTGTGGCGGATAAGACGAGGGGATGTGAGGTCCAGGAGGCGGCTGGCTACGGCAGAAGGAGTGCCGTTTTGAAGCGTAGTGGGAAATAGAGCGCGAGAGCCGCTCTCGGCACTCTCCGGTCTCCGCTCATCACCACGGTGATCACCGTAGCAACCGAGGGCTACACACAGCTCCAGCCAGGAGAGCTAATGATTAGCCTACAACTGTGCTTAATAATCGCGTGCTTGATCGTGTTCCACCGCCGGTGGTAACCATTGGCAGTGCACAGACAATTCTCTTACCTCATTTAGCTTTTGTTCCGTCTACTGCCCCATGTTTAACCTCATCGCTGAACGGATGCCACACCCCAAAGGGCAATTGTGAATGAAGGTCAATGCAACTTTATGTTGCCCGACACTTAATAGCAACCCACCGGTAACATATTACTCAGACATATGTGAGAAAATATAAATCTGTACAGTATCTGCGTATAGCTAATTGGTCCCACTACTAGCTTTCAATGCAGAAAACCTTATAGACCAGTCAGGTTGCTGTCATGCAGCAGATAGTTCTGCCAGAAAGACACAAAAGGCAAAAGTGATGGAAAACGATATTTAATCTTCTATGAGCTTGAATCCTTTTAAAGTTGAATCCTTTTAAAGACAGGTGGCGTATTGCGATTGGCCAGAGTAATGAATGAATGAGTGACGCAGCACTCTTCCTGGCAGAACTTGTGCTAAAGCTTTCATTCCTAATACATGCGCTGTCTTAAGCCCTGTTCTAGCAGGATTTGTTTTACCAGAGGAGGTCCGATAACGTAACATGTGCATGGTTTGACTGGCCGATTCATACGGGATGAAGGATCTCTGGGATATCCCCCAAATACCCCAGTTTGAAACAGCATCACGTGAACACCGCACTTCACAGCAACAACAACACACTGTGCAGCTAACTAGCAAACAGACTTGCATTAGGCTAGTAAAGTGGACTAAGTCAGTTAAGACATTGAACATATCTTGGCTGATCAACTACATGAGGGGTAAGCAGAAAAACTGCGTCGATTTTACCATCGCTTTACAGAACCACCCATTAAGGCTCTTTATGGAACCAGAAATGGTTCTTTCTGTCACATTACTTTTTAAGAGTCTAGCATTCGGGGTGATGCATGCTTTCCAGCTGCAGGAATATCACACCAGTGAGGGCTACTGTCGTTCCCCCTACCCAGCAAACAGCTCTCCTGATGCAAGCTGTATTTTTTGGAGAACGAATGTGGAGAAAAAGTGTGCTCTTAGCCGCACTGACTGCTGAGGAGAAGAAGAAGAAGAAAAAATACGTGAGATGAGTGGAGCAGAGGCCCTGCAGGGGGCCGTGTGCGTGTGAGGCAGTAAGAGCCCAGGCTCCCGGAGGTGTGTTTCTCTCCTCAGGCCCAGCGCTGAATACCAATGCTCTCCGCGGAGATCAAAGTGGCACGCTCCTCCTCGCTCCTTTCGTACTCGGCTGGACTGTACGGCCGGGCACGGCGGAGTAATCTCCAAATAGGTCATAAATCAGCCACCTGGCAGCCACCCCTACAGCCATTAGGCCCCCAGAGCAGGCACTCTGCTGTCTGGATCATCCCATTTGCTCTTCTTTCAGATCCACCACCTCTCCTCCTCTCCGCTTTCCTCGCCTGTGCTCTTCAGTATCACACTTCCCTGTTAAATATGATATCTTGGCACCTTAAATGGGCAGTATATCTGTTCTCATTACCCGTTTCTAGACATTTTGCCTATATATAACATGATCTTATTAAGTGAAACGATCTCACGACGCTGGCAGATCATTTTCCACCTTTCCGGTATGACTTTCCTGAAGCAAGTAAAACGATCTGCCGGTCTAGAACGATCATTTCACTGGATAAGACCACTTTATATAAGTCCAAATGTCTGGAAATAGTTTGAATTATTGTATAATCCTCTTACAGCTAGCTCATAATGAGTAATATCATGCTTTTTCTTGCCAAGCTCACTTTTTCTTCTTCTTTTTTTCACAGTGTTCTTTTTTGACGCATTGTCTTTTTAGCATTCAACATTACAGTTCATGTCATTACTCTCTCAAGGTCCTCCAGGCTCTTCGCACTGTAAGAAGAGTCTATGTATAAATGATTGGAAGTCTTGGTTCTTTATAATCTGAAGTTAATACGTTCTTGAAGTTGAGGGTCAGTCGCATGGTCACCCTAGCTAAGCTAATTAGCCCAAAATGAAGGTGCTGAAAAAGCTCAAAAGCTCTTGCCCAAAGCTCTTTTCCATCATAGACTTCAGCATGGAATAGCAGTCTGGGTTGATTCTGAATGAGTAGCAGTTTGTATGAGCTCTGAGAGACATCTCATGCACCCACTTGCCACTTTATTAGGTTCCTTGCATTGTCCATTTCACTTACCATGTAGATGCTCTTTGTAGTCTATCTCTTTCCATGCATTCTCATTTTGCCACCTTTGCTTATTAGACTCTAGCTCAGGATTGGTTGACACCACAAGGATTCACAATCAGGTATTTGTTAGCTCACTGAATAAAGAAAATGAGTCACCTGTGACCGAAACCTACCTAATAGCATGTGACTGGATTTGGCATGGACTGGGCAAGTTTCTGGATGTAGGCCACATCAATGTTCAGACACTCTTGCATCAAAGAATTGTGCAGTTGGCCCAGATTTGGTGGATGCCTTCCCTGGCACAATTCCAAAGATATTTTCCTGTAGACTGGGATTTTAGCCACTGCCGGTAGACCTGTATGACCGTACGCTTCCATACACCTGCAGATTCAGCTGCTTCCTTCACACTATGGTCTTTGGCACACCCAAATGCAGTCTCTCCTTTTAGCCAATCATTAACATCTGCTTTGGAGCCATTTTCCACACATGGAACGAGACATTCACTGCACTGTACCCCCTCTTCTCAATCTATGAACCCCGTCACTCACACCCTGCAGGTATTTATAGCCCCATCATCCTGGTTGAATTTACTACCACCTTAAACACTTAAGGTGACTACATTTTTGTCTGGTGAGATGATAGCAGAAAGTCTAACATTAATATTGAAACTTTCATAAATTCAATTAAACAATTTTCTGATTATATGTTCACTTACGCTAGTTATTAATATGTCAACAAAAAATTCAGTAGTTAATGTAGTAGTAGTAATATAAATGTTTGTTTATTAGTTTAACATTAGAATAGTTAGATTAAAACGTTTGCTATATATCTAATAAATCTATAGTATAATATCTAAATAAAGCTATAATAGCTAATAAAAATGAAACATTTGTCAAGTTTGCCAGATAGCAAGGTAAAGAATAAGTGTATTGAAGATTCTGCTGGGTGTTTTGAAGAAGCCTTGTGGTGTGTTCCACATGTTCCGCATTATTTCTCAGAGCCATGTTGAATTTTAGTAGATTATAAGGTAATTGGCTCTGGGAAGTCTGCCAATTAATAATGCAAATTTCAGTCTCACTTTCACACATTACGTTTAAAGGGGCTTGTTTGTTGCCAGTTTGGGTAGCAATCCACCCATCCCTAAATCATAGAACAACAGATGGAGCAAACAGTTTTAACCCATTAGCGTTTTGCTCAACTGGTAGAGCACATTTTTAGTCACTATATCTTAATGAAGAAGGTGGTTAACTTAACCCAACCTGATTGTGCCATCTCTACCAATCGGCAGAGGTGTGTAAGCTAATACATAATAGATACAAGTGTAATAGATACGTCTTTACTTTTCTCATCCTTTAAAGCATCAAGCGGCAAGTGAGTCTCTCCACACATGTAGATTGTTTTTGGTGGAGTTTTTGAAGGTAAGCTTTTTTTTTTTTATCTGCATACTATAGTTTCAGAGGTTTTGATTAACAGAATTATGTAACTTGATACAACTAAAAGAAGTCTAATAAGGGTTATTTTACCTTTATTAGACTTCTTTTAGTTGTATCAAGTTACACAATTTTTTTAGAAGAAATATGAGCTACCAAACGGTTAACAAATTGTTTCTTTATGCTAAAGGTGTCTATGCTAAGCTAATGTTATTAAAATTGAATACTTGCTTTGTTATTATTGCCCCAAATAAATAAAAATTCAAGAAAAAAAAAACTTTTTTGTTGGTGAGGATATTAAGGGGGTTAAAGGAGGGAGGAGTGTAGTGGGAACACTCGGGTGTCAGGTGTGACTGTGGGGCAACCTGCAAATGGTTTACATGGCTGACGGGTCAGGAGGGCCACTTTGTAGACTTTAGCATAGCGTCACTGTCCAAAGAGAAACATGAATCCCAATTTGTTGTTGATTTGTACTTTTATGCGTTATTTGAACACAGCAGCTGCTGTTTGCAATGTGTGGAAATGTCATGATGAATGGACTAACAGAAATGGCTCAAAATTGCTTGGAAAAAAGTCTGGTTCCATTGACTTACGTTAAACATAAATTAGGTTTTTGGCCTCTCCTGTAAAGTTGCCGTTTTGGAGATACTTGTTTTACTTTGGACAGCTTTGGAAAGCTTTACTTTGGGCAGGGACCCAGGGAGGTCCGGGGTGGGTGCTACTTTTTGAAGTTAGGAATGCCTTACTTTCTACAGTAGTGTTTAAGTAGCATGATTTCTTCTTGACTCCACACGAAAGGCTGTTCGTCATGAACATCGTGCTTTCATGCATACGAAGATGAATCCCAGCCTGAGTATCTAAACCTTGGATTAACGGAGAAAGTTGCTAGCATAAAACGAGTTACCCGCAGCTGTGTTCGTTTTGTGAAGCAGGAGTCCCGTCTATGTTGAAGGTGCTTTGTGAGACTAATCCTTTAATCTTCAAAACTTGCTTAGATTTTCACTGTAATTGAATTGGAAAGGCTTTAGAATTCAGCGGGCCGACACAACAGAAGCCGAGTGAGATATAAACGCTCTTTTCTGGTTTTGATGTCTTGTTTGTGTTTATTTATCGCCACGCTTTTATTTACGTCCATGCTTGTTCGTGCTCATTTCTACATCCGTCCTCGTTTGTTCATTCTGAAATGCCATCTAATTCAGTCGCCGCCTAATCGCGTTGGATTTCGAGGCTCTTTTTTTGTTTTTTTTTTAATTTTCCAAAGCCCAGAAAATCCCTTCATGATTGGCGGAATGACGGATCATAATGTCATCCTGATATTGCTCTCTAATCCTTCCTGATTTGGTCTCGGAAAAAACAGAGGAGGCAGCATGCGGGAATTTACCTGCGAGGGAAACAATCTTAACTGGGATATGGACCCCTATTAGGGGCGACGGGCGAGTGCAATCAGATGACTGTCATGGCAGTTTAGAACAGATAGGTGTAATTCATCAGCAGGAGATCTGAATATTTATTTATGCCCATATTCTATGCAAACGCCAGCGTGTTCCTGACACAGCAGCCGTGGGTACCTGTCGTCTCAGCCACATTCGTGATGGCCTGATTGGACCAGGCAAGACAAATGACACGTATAATTCAATCTCCCATGAGGACTGGTGTCTTGCCAGCACCTGCAGGCATATGGCTCATTCAGTGCTGCTGTGATATTACAGTACAAGTGGAAGCAAACAAAGGGCTTAAAAAAGGATGCTTTGTTTGTATTGCGACACACACACACACACACACACACACATAGAGAGAGAGTAAGAATAAAAAATAATAGAACATCTGGTCATTTGTCAAGAGCACTTTTCATCCTTTTTCCATCTTATTCTCATAAAATTCCCATAATATTCCCATTAAAAGTGTTTGATTTCAGCATAGACATAGACATAGCTTGAAATCATACTGTGGCGCCTTCCATTGTCTCTTCCACCCAGCATATTGACACTGGCAGAGCCACTTGTGTGTGCTGGAGCCTGGTGAGTGCCTTGAGCTGGAAGATGGTTGCCTTCCAGCTGTTTAGAATTAGAATTTAGACCCAGTGACCGATTGTGCTTAAAGACAGAGGAATATGGCCTCTGCATTGAGCCCATCTGTGGAGTGAAAGAGCCACATACGCACACACTAGTGAACACACACACAAAGGGGCAGAGAGACCACACATGCCCAGAGCAGTGGGCAGCCCTGTCCACAGCACTCAGGGAGCAGTTGGGGGTTAGGTGCCCTGCTCAGAGACACTTCGGTTGAGTCCTGTTGGTTCAGGGAATCAAACCGGCAACCATCCAGTCACACTCCCTCCCACGACTGCCCCAAATAAACAACTTGCTTGTCTGCCCAAAGAGGGACTCAAGTCCCTCCGATTAAATGTCCGATGCTCTACTGACTGAGCTATCCCGGCTCTTGTGCGAGCACAGCTGGTCGCAGTAGAGATAATGGTGAGCCCATGATGGCGTGAGCAGTAAGCTGTCTGCTGCCACCCATGCTGCGCTTGACCCTGAACCCATAGCCGCTGAACCTCCCAGCTGGCACCTGCTTTTCTGTCCACCCAGGCCTGCGGTGCCACCTGGCGCATGTCCTCTCTCTGCAACATCAGTTCATTCAGTGATGTCACCGTCATCAGGGTCTTTTGCCCAAGCTCTGTTTGTCCAGCCACCTGCCTACAAGCTCTTTGTAGTGCAGTTCCACCCTCAAACCACTGGGGTATGAGTCCCATGACCCTCCTGGCCTCACAAGCTTCTGGAAGCCAGCAGCAGCCAGTAGACAATAGGCTTGTTTGACTTAACCATTCGTTGCCTGGCTCGTCACGGTGCATGACGGTTAGTTTTTTTGCCATTGGCGTGTCAATGTGATATATACCTTTATAATCTCATGCCTTTATAATCTCGAGTGCAAGGCGACTGCAGGTTTCAGAGCCAGTCGCTGCAGTTGCTCTACACGGGATGTGCGAGCTGAGAGATGGCTTCATGACGACAGAGCTTTATCCTCATTGGCTAAAAGCTCTGTTGACACCTGTGACATTTGTATTACTTAATAAATCTCTGTTATTTCTCTTATAGGCTCTAGATAGATAGATAGATAGATAGATAGATAGGTCGTAAATGCTAAATGAGCTATGATATTATCAACTGTTGATAGTGGGTAATCCAAAGTCATTGCAATTTTACGTTAAGGATTTTTTTTTCTGGAATTGCTCCACAATTCTTAGACACAGTTTTTTGCTGATTGGTGAACTCTTCCCATCTTAGCTTCTGAGAGAAATGTTCCTTTTATACCCAGTCATGTGATTTAGTTGCAAATAGATTAATTGCCAGCTATTTTTAATTAATACCACTAACTTTTCCAGCCTTTTGTTTCCCCTGTCCCAACTTGCCCTGTCTGAGGCATGTTGCTGAGGCAAGTTCTAAATGAGTTTTAAATGTTCAACATCTGATACGTGTTCTATCCTCTATTGTGAATAAAATATGGGTCTATGAGATTTGCAAGCCATTGCATTCTTTTTTTATTTACACTTATTTACATATTACACACCAGCCCAACTTTTTTGGAATCGGGGTTGTGATAATGTGTTGTAGACCAGGGATGGCGACCCCTGGTGCTTCACTAACACTGTGAAGACATCAGACTCTACCAGTGAACCATTTCACACTAAACCGCTCTGAATGGCTTTGTTCAAGGCCCAGAAAGCACCAGAAAGCGTGAAATAAACGTACACAGAGAAGGCTCGTGAAAGAAAGCAATGTAAAAGGTAATGATTAGTCAAAAACTCACACTGAGATGCTCCTCTTCCTATAGTGCCAATTGCGGAGAGTATTTCACAAGCGGCAGAAGACACTCTGCTGCAGGAGCTGCTGCAATCTCACACATCACAGACAGCGACCATCTGTGACAGCCAGTCGATTGCAAGATATCATCAAAGAATACAGAGCGCAGTGGTTTGGCAAGGTTTCTCCAAGCTGATGTTTCTGACACCCATATCACAATCTCCTCAGTGAAGGAGTGTCTAATTGGATTGGTCGAGTGCCTGCTGTCAATTTGGAAAGCCCAACTTGTTCCCACTGTCAGCTTGACAATAAGAGCGCATGGAGTCACTGTGCTGTAATTTAGTTTTTGCTTTAAGGAACAACTCTAATGACCTCGCTTCACATTCATGGCATATTGTTACTCAATAAGATCCCAGCCCCCCGAGAAGTAAAGGTCACAAGGTTGCATAACGAACAGAACACCAATGATGCGGACCTTCCAACCTGCTGGTGATGTCTGTGAATTCAATAGTGCTAATGCAGTGCTCGCTCGCTAATGCAGTCTACCAGCAAGAGGCAGCAGCAACTAACCTCCAAGGACAAGGAAGAGGTGTCCAGCCAATCATAATGCTGGGTTCATTTCCCAAACCTCGGGGCGACAAATGTGTATTGTCAATCATTTTGAGAGACTGCAATATACACATTGGCTATACTCATAAGAAGAGGTGGTACAGTGCAGTGAATGAGTTGTTCCATGTGTGGAAAATGGGTCCAGATCTTAATGATTGGCTAAAAGGAGTGACTGTATTTGGGCATGCCAAAGACCATAGTGTGAAGGAAGTAGCTGAATCTGCAGGTGTATGGAAGCGTACGGTCATACGGGTCTACCAGCAGTGGCACAAATCCCAGTCTACAGGAAACTCTCCTCAGAATTGTGCCAGGGAGGGCATCCAACAGCTGTTTGGACATGCTCATTGGAGGTATTGCAGGCTATTAGGTACGTTTCAGTCACAGGTGACTCATGGATGTTTGACTATCCCAGTATTACAACGAAAGTAAAGGCCTACAGATCTCCAACGACCGTTTTCCACCTTAAATAAACAATCTCCACTGATAAAGCTCTCTACTGATAATCATCCATTTTAACCGGTGATGCTGCGACCATGCCAACATTTGTGTGGCTTCATGCCGCCGTCACTCACAGGCTTCTATGAGATACGTATTTTTCAATGCAAACATGTGAACATGCAAGGTTGGCAAGTCTGTGGATGGTCAACAGTCTGTTATGTCCATGGTAGGATTTATCCACTGACTAATTCTCTGAAATCCAGCAATGCACGTGAAATCACAGTTAAATCTTTCATGAGTAACCACGTCCTGAATTAACTTTACGACTCTTCCTCCTGCGTGCGGTTCATTTGAACAAGCCTGGGGGTAATGATGCAGCTTATAGGTATCAGGCAGGTAAGCGGTGCTGGCAGGGGAGCGCTGGTGAACCGGTCCGGCCTTTTAAACAGCGTCCCTGAGAGAGATGAGCCGAGGTATCATTAGTTTGGCGCTGGGCTACAGGCAGCATAAGCCTCAGCCCAGCACCTCATTACAGCACGAGCTCCACTCCGCTCAGTGCACCAGACTGGAATATGCAGCGCCTGTCATAGAACATCTCCAGAACTCCATTATTAGCTGTACGGGAGGAAAAAAGCATTCTTAACAAAACCTCTGTAGATACAACCGACCAAAAAATGTGTGTCATTTTAGTGAGGATATGTGATATTTTGGAGCTTAGATGGAGCTCATTAAAATAAACTAACAGCCCATATAGTGTTTATAGATGGAAGGTATGTTACATACAGTGGCATGCAAAGCTGGGCACCTCATTTGTTATTGCGAATAGCTAAACAAGTAAAAGGTGATCTGATTTCCAGTAGGGATAAAGTTGAAGATGACATATTTTTAAGATTTTAAGCAAGATTACCTTTACATTTTCATCTTAACAGTATAAAAACTTGAAAGTGCACTTCCATAAACTAAAAGTGGGATAGAAGTATATAACTAGTAAACTAACAGTACACCCGTTTGTTTACTTTTAGTATAGATACAGTACCATATAAAACGTAGATGCAAACTAGTTGTGTATTCAAACTTTACTACTCTTACACCTAAAGTAGTGAACTTTCATAAACTAAAAAGTGGCCAGTGAAGTCCCAAGAATATACTGAAATAATACAAATACAAATTTACTACTAATACATTGATATTAGTATACTTACTACATAGAGTATACTTGCAAAATATACTTCCACTTCACTTTATATATATATACAGCTCTGGAAAAATTTAAGAGACCACCTCAAAATGATCACTTCCTCTAGTTGTACAGTTTCTGGGTTTGTGTTGGACCATAATGAGCAGTTCTGTTTTATTCTATACACTACTGGAAACACGTCTCCCAAATTCCAGATCAAATATTGTATTTTAGATCTGTTTATTTAGTAAATCACTAATGACGCCTTCAGAAGCCTGTTTTTT
>CM067493.1:22450150-22473276 GCA_034552555.1 Semaprochilodus insignis | reverse complement strand
TATATATATATATATATATATATATATATATATACATATAAATGTCTTTTTTGATGTAAGGCCTGCTTCAGCATACCGAGGATGCGGCTCGCTGCATTCTGTAACTGTGTTTGTTTTAAGGTGATGGGAAACAGGCAAGTGGGCAACGGGAATGAATGCGTGCTCATAAAAAGTGTTAAGCTTGCCTAAATTAGATAAACCAGCGTTTCGTTTTATCTCAGCTGTCGGCATTCCTCTTCATCTACCATCTTTGTTGTTCTGAAGAAGGCATTTCGTAGTGGGCGGTCAGTCACGATACCAGGTGCCATCAGCCAATAGCATTCACTGACAGAACCGGCCCATGTGCCCGCCCCCAAACTGTCAAAACCACCCCCGTCAAGGCTCGAGCGCAGAGAGCAGCCGAAGGTAACGCACTTTGTGCTCGAGGAAAACTAACAGGTCGAGAAGGAAAATGCATTGACAGCATGAGTGCGATATTATGAAATATGTGCATGCAAATCTTCTTTTTGTGCTCACAGGTTTCACATTTGCGCTCACAAGTGGGGCATTTACATGTTAACACATGTTAAAACTTGCAGCTGTACGTTTTTCACCCTGCGTTTTTACACCCCCTGGTTTTGACAATGATCTGACGCCATAAACGTCGGCTTGATTTTGATCACATGGCTGCCAACTTCGTGCAACCCCTACTTTGTACTGTATTGCCCTCAACACTGGTGGCCTGTAAGCATTTCCATCTTGGCTGATTTAGCTGATTAAGTTTCATATGTGTATGGGTGAGAACAACAGAGAGAGAGAGAGCCATGAACTGAGCCTGAGCTACAGCATATCGCTCCCTTATTCTCTCTCCGGTAGAGGCTGTGAACACATCCCGTGTGTGTTGTGGGTGGGGGAGGTAAAACACAGAGCATCTTCACACCAGCCATTACACTCCGTGTGTGTCTGTAGGTGTGTGTGATGCTACAGCAGAAGCACACACCCGTGAGAGCTTATCTGATCTATGCATCCCCTCGGAGAAGTAAGTGGGCAGATAGAGAAAAAGATGAAACGAGATTGCTGTAGTCCAGCCCCAAAGACAAAGCAGCACAATGTGGCCAAAAGTATGCGGACACGCCTCCAAATGATTGAGTACAGATGTTTTGGCCAAATCACATGTGGAATCTCCGTAGACAAATACTGGCAGTAGAACAGGATGTACTGATGCTACAGTCGTACTGAGGCAACACTGTCATAGGACGCTATGTTGTCAGGGTAGCCAGTTTCTCTGCTGGATCTGCCACAGTCAGCTGTCAGTACTACTACTGTGAAAGGGAAACATCTAGGAGCAAGATGTGGACGACTACTCAAACTCACAGAGCGAGGTGCTGAGTGCACATTGACTCTCTGGAAACAGGCTCTGGAAGCAACTTCAGCACTAGAACTGTGCAACAGGAGCTTCGTAAAATGGGCTTACATGGCCGAGCAGCTGGGCACAAGCCTAAGGTTACTACATGCAAGGCCAAGTGTTGGCTTGCGCGTAAAGCATGACGCCACTAGACTCTGGAAGGAGTGGAACTGTAAGCTCTGGAAGGATGAATCACGCTTTACTATCTGACAGCCTGATGGACGAATCTGGGTTCGGTAGATGCCAGGAGAATGTTACCTACCAGAATGCACAGTGCCAACAGGAAAGTTTGGTGGAGGGGGGATAATGATGGTCTGGAGCTGCTTTTCAGGGTTTGAACCCCTTAGTTCCAGTGAAGGGTCATGTTAATACCACTATATGCTTCCAACCTTGTGGCAGCAATTTGGGAAAAGAACCTTTCCTGTTCTTCTAAAGCCAGTTCCATAAAGACATAGTGAGTGGAGGAAATGGGATGTCCAACAAGGTTTGATGACCAGCAAGAAGTGATGGACCAGACACAAACAAGCCCATGCTTTGAGCTGGTTGTGCTAAGTGAACATGCTCATAATTGCATGCTCAAGTATCCCAAGTCGGATACAAATTTGCAAGATTCCGGGGTCCGTATCTCTGGCTCCCTGAAGGCTGGCAAAACAATTCAGGTCTTGTCAGAGAGGGAATGTCATGCTCTACTGACCTGTGATTTTTTAAGTTGCTTGTTGCAAAGCATCCCCTTCTCCTGGGTTGGGAATGGGATGTGTCTGACAACAAACAAGTCGACTCTTTGAGCTGGTTCTTTTAAGCCACTACTGGGAGTGGATCACAAAATGAGCAGATCTCTTAATGGGATTGAATAAAGATATGGTTAGTGGTTACTGTAAATTGGAAAGCATATTCATTTGAATTTTACTGTCCCAGCATTGTAAAGCAATGATATGCAGACTGCTCTATATGAAGGTAACCAGTACGCCACAGCCAGACACTGAGGCAATAAACGCGGCACGTGAAAGAAATACCTTTCTGCTGTTTCAGCCAACCGGCTCTGAGTAGTTATTAGAAATGTGTATTGGACTGATAAGGAGAACGAGCTCAGCAAATGCAAGCAAATTAGCCCGGGGTCCGGTTTCTGGGAAACAGATTGATTTCATCCAATTTACATGCCGAGAAATTGTTTGAGTGACAGCAGTACACCCTGTACTGTCCATCCGTCCATGGCAGGTCATACCAGCATAGACGCGTGGACTTGTGGAATGGTCTGTGCTTTGTTTGTGGCTTAAAGAAGCTTATGGGAGCTTGTCCGCACTATGCAACTGAACTCAGTCCAAGTCTAATTGCAAGTAAACACTTTTTATGGATGTCGCTGCCAATCAATCTAATTTGGAATCCGTTCAGGGAAAAGTAACGGCAGGAGACAGGAGTGGCGGTTGAGTTCATGCTGAACTTTGCAGATGGCAAACGCTGCATCTTCAACTAGACGTTTATTGGACGGCGTTTCTCCGGGGTACTCACACATTAATGCGGCATCAAAACCGCTGCCAAATTACTGCACGCTATAATAAAACCCGTCCGACACCGAGCCAAAGCCCCTGCAATGACTCAGATCAAAATAGGAGGGTGAAAATGCATTATTGGCTTTACAGCCCGATGCTGTTCAGAGTACAGGCCGCATTCTGTAATACTAAGCAATGTGCCTGCTTATCTGATCCACTGAATAACTAGCTGAATTGAATCTTATTGAAAGGATAAATCAAGATCTTGCCATTTGACATGGAAACAGCATTAGATCGCCATTCTAGGTGGCACATGTGTGCTCATAACACACACAAGGAGAAGTCAGTGTTGCAAGTTTTGAACCCGTCAATACAGAAATGTACATTTACTGCAATGAACTATACATCTACTGTTATAATTGTGTTATTACATTGGAATAGCATAGCTACATGGTAATAAAAAGCTATAACAGGGTCTGTTAAGTGTTATGTACTGGTGTTATGTATGTGTTACTCTGCCTATGATAAATGAAGAAAATACACAGTGACTGTGCGGCAAGCATTTCCATATGGTTGCTTGACTGTTGCCAGACAGTTGCTTGGTTAATCTGTAGAGGTTGCTATGCTATTCCAGATAGTTGCTAGCGTGTTGCTATGGTATCTAAGGTTCTTGCTACATTGTTGGTAGATGGTTGTTCAGATTTGCTAGGTTGTTGCATCACAGGTGGTTGCAAGGGTGTGGCTATGTGATTGCCATGGCTTTCCAAATTATAGATATGGTATTCCAGATGGTTGCTAGGGTGTTGCTATGGTATCTCAAGTGCTTGTTATAAGCTGTTTACAAATGATGTCACATTAGAAATAGAAATAGAATTAGAATTTAAGAACCATTTGCCAATTGTGTTTGCACACAGAGGAATTTGTCTACCACATTTAACCCACCCATGAAGTGAAACACCCACGTACACGCGCACTAGTGAACACACACACACTAGTGGGCAGTGAGCACACTTGCCCAGAGCAGTGGGCAGCCCTAAGCTAGCACAGTACAGGCTCCGTTCTGTTTTTCAATTCCTGCCTTTAAACTGGATTTGGCACTTTATCTGAATCACCTGACTGAAAACAACCTATAGTGTTGATAGATGGTCACAGTTGTGTTCCAGGTGAGTGTCCTGGATGGTTGCTCAGGTTTGTTAGGAGGTTGCAATTGTATGCCACATGGTTAACAGGTTTGTAGCTAGTGTAATTTATTACTTTGATATTAGTGTTGTGCTCACAATTCATTCCTACAGGAAAGTCATTATTTAACAATCAATATACACAAGCTGTAAATGTGATCAAGATGCTTTCTACAAGCAGACTACTCCCCATCACACCAAACAGTCCAGAAATGGAACAATGTTGATATCTTAAAACCATAGGAGAATATATATGCAATAACTAGTGCAATATGTGATATTGCAAACTATAATAAGCTCACCGAACAAATAATCACTCACCTTGTTTAAGGTGGTAGTAACTTCAGGCTCCTGTTAGTTGGCGCTGCACGAGGATGACTGGGCTATAAATACCTGCGGGCTGTGAGTGACGGGATCCATAGATTGAGATGAGGTGGTACAGTGCAGTGAATGTCTCGTTCCATGTGTGGAAAATGGCTCCAAAGCAGATGTTAATGATTGGCTAAAAGGGGTGATTGAATTTGGGCGTGCCAAAGACCATAGTGTCTGAACATCGATGTGGCCTGCATCCAGAAACTTGTCCAGGCCATCCATTCGGAGCTGCTATGCATGCTCGTGGAGGTATTACACACTAGTGGGTACGTTTCAGTCACAGGTGACTAAGTTTGGGTCCAGTGAGCTTGGAATATAAATAGAACGAATATGAACATGACAGATGTCAACATTTCTTTCTAAGTTAATATCTAGAAGAAAAGAAGAATTCCTTGCTGAGAGCACGGAATAATGTTATCATTTATTGCCTGGGTTTGGAATGCTTGGCACTATTTTTGGACGCAGGGGTGAAAAGATGAGGGGATTTGTAAAAACCTGAATATCTGAATAGCTGAATAACTGAATACATGAATATGTGAATATGCCAGCTACAGTAACGGAACTGCAACGATCCAGTAGATGGTAAAAGTTAGTACCCCAGCTCACCTGCATTTATTAAAGATATCAGAGGGATGTGCTGGAACCATTCCGAAGTCAGTTTTTCCTGAGTATAGGTAATATTCATGTTGATTGGGTCTCCCGTAGGGTTGGGGAAAGGTGCTGACAGGGGCTTCTCCATTTCTCCCTCACTAAAGCACTCTCTCTGAGGCACACTTTCAAATCGCCTGCTCGCTGACTGGGTGCAGTCATCAGCTAACCAGTCTTTAGGGTTTGCTTTCATTGTGAGCTAATACAGCAGCACTGCTGTAACAAGAACAGGTACAGATAGTACTCTGGGTAAATGTATATTTGCATTCTTTCTTAAACGCAGGAATGTATACAATTTCATGGTTCTAAAGTGGCACAACTGCCTGATCATCAGAAGATCCTGAGTTTAAGTCACTGTGATGTCACAGTCGTCCATGGTCAGGAATTTGAGGCCTCATTCACACATATCTGGATGGGTTTTTTCACCATTCTTTCTCTTTCTGTCCACATGAGCTCATGTGAGCATGCTGGTCAAGACCAGTGAATTGACGTCATACTGTATAAACTCACCTGTGACTGAAACGTACCGACTAGCATGTAGTACCTCCACAAGCAAAAATAACAGCTGTGATTTGATTTGGCATGGACTGGACAAGTTTCTGGATGTAGGCCACATCAATGTTCAGCCACTCTTGCATCGAAGAATTGCACAGTTGGGCCAGATTTGGTGGTACAATTCCGAGGAGAATTTCCTGAAGACTGGGATTTTAGCCACTGCAGGTAGACCCGTATGACCGTACGCTCTCATACACCTGCAGCTTCAGCTACTTCCTTCACACTATGGTCTTTGGGACGCCCAAATGCAGTCACTCCTTTTAGCCAATCATTAACATCTGCTTTGGAGCCATTTTCCACACATGGAACAAGACATTCACCGCACCGTAGCCCCTCTTCTCAATCTGTGGATCCCGCCACTCAAACCCAATAGGTGTTATAGCCCCATCATCCTCGTGCAGCGCCATCTGCAGGAGTCTGAAGTTACTACCACCTTAAACATGTAAGGTGACAAAGCAGACACACAGCGAGCAACTTTGTGTCAATTCCGGACATCTAGTCATTATCTTCAATGATCATCAAGCCATTAGAATCCTTAGTGGTCATCTAGCCAGTAGAATCAATAATGACCATCAAGCCCATAGAATCATTAATAATAATGTAGCCATTAGAATCATTAATGTTCATAAGGCCATTAGGATCATTAATGACCATCAGCCCATTAGAATCATTAATGATCATCAGGCCATTAGGATCATTAATGATCATCAGCCCATTAGAATCATTAATAATCATCAGGCCATTAGGATCATTAATGTTCATAAGGCCATTAGAATCATTAATGATCATCAAACCATTAGAATCATTAATGATCATCAGGGCATTAGGATCATTAAAGATCATCAGGGCATTAGGATCATTAATGATCATCAGGGCTTTAGGATCATTAATGATCATCAAGCCAGCAGAAACAATAATGACAATGAAGTCATTAGCCATTAGGATCATTAATAATTATCCGGCCATTAGAATCATTAATGATCATAAAGCCATTAGAATTATTAATGATCATCAAGACATTCAAATCCTTAATGGTCATCAAGCCATTAGAATCAATAATGACCATCAAGCCATTAGCCATTAGGATCATTAATGATCATCTAGCCAATAGAATCATTAATGATCATCAGGCCATTATAATGATCATCAAGCCAATAGAATCATTAATGACCGTCAAGCCAATGGAATCATTAATGACCATCAAGCCAATGCAATCATTAATGACCATCAAGCCAATGCAATCATTAATGACCATCAAGCCAATGGAATCATTAATGACCGTCAAGCCAATGGAATCATTAATGACCATCAAGCCAATAGAATCATTAATGACCATCAAGCCAATGGAATCATTAATGACCATCAAGCCAGTGGAATCATTAATGACCATCAAGCCAATGGAATCATTAATGACCATCAAGCCAGTGGAATCATTAATGACCATCAAGCCAATGGAATCATTAAAGGTTATCAAGCTATTAGAATGATCGGGATATTGCCAATTGAATATTGCATATTGAACAGAACAACCCAGTTATGTCTGAATTTCAGACAGTTATCCTTATTCAACAACTGCAGCCATGCAAGTTGTCAGTTTGTTGATGTTGTTTTTTTTTTTTTTTAATTGCAGAACCATTTACTTCTTGGAAGAAACATGATCAGAAAAAAAAATCCTGAATGAACGTGATCAGATATCACTTAAACTCTTGGTGAGGTCAGATAGTTGTGAGCTGTTCATTTTTTACTGTGTTTCATAGTGAAAATAAAAACATTTCCACATGACCGGAACTCACAGGATTGGGACTAAACAGCTGTGTGGCTATAAGAAAACTACTTGTTAATGACGCTAATCAGAAAAAGACAGTTTGCTAGGAAGCATGAAGATTAGACTCCGAAGCAATGGAAGAAAGGTCATGTGGTCTGACGAGTCCAGACTGACCCTATTCCAGAGCGATGGGAACATCAGGGTAAGAAGGAAAGCGCATGATGCCATGCACCCATCATGCATCATGTCCACTGTACAAGCCTCTGGAGGCAGTGTTATGATCTGGGGCTGCTTCAGTTGGGCATGTTGAGGCTCAGCAACATTATATAGCAAGAAAAATGAAGTCATCTGACCACCTGAATGTGCTGAATGACCAGGTTGTCTCATCAGTGGTTCCAGGAGGACTATGCCAAGATTTATCTGGCATAGTGGTGAAAGAGCGGTACATGAGAAATCAATCACACATGAGTCAACCACCACAGAGTCCTGACCTCAACCCCACTGAAAGTCTTTGGGATGAGCTGGAGAAGACTTTACGGGGTAGTTCATCAATACAAGATCTTGGCCAAAAATGAATGCAACTCTGGATGGAAATGAATGCCATGATGTTACAAAAACTTCTGGAAACAACGTCCAGATAAACATGTGGTGTGTACATGTGAGCACCCAGCAGCTATTCCAACAATTGTAAAGTGCTGGAGCTTTGAAATGGTGTATAAATGAAAGATTAAATGATAAAATGATATTTTCCCCCAGCAGAAACAGTATGCTGAAGTGTAGTGAGTGATGTTCCATGAAGAGTAAAGGAACGTGTTCAGCCTCTTCGTTCCTGACCTCTGACCCCTGATTGGTGAAGGCCAGCTTTATGTGTAATTTGTACATGGGGAGAACAGAAGACCCGTCAATCCACTCACTGCACTGCCCGCTGGTCCTCACCACGAGTCAGTCTGATTGGTAGACTGCCAGCTTTGGTTTCCATGGATGTCCCCCCCCCGCCCACTCCAGCCCCCACTCCCCACCGAGCACGATGGAGCTGATCAGTGTCCTTCATAGAACTCCAGAAGGACGCCGTGATTGTGTGCGTGAGTGAATCTCTCGGCACAGAAGCTCTGAGTCAACACACAACTCACCATCTGAGTGATCCGCAGAATAGCAAACAGAGCTGTGACAGCCCCAGACAATCAGACCCACACTCACAGCCCTGTCCACCCCCCTGTACACAAGCACACACACTCAAAATAGTCCAGCTTCTCTGCAGATCCCCAATGACCAGAACAACATACAACACTTCCAAAAAGGAGTGCGTCCAACATTTCTCAGTAGTTTTCAATACATAAATCATTCACTGAGGGCACAAAGTCATTCAAAGAGATTTGGTCTGGTGGTGGTGATGGGAACGAGGGTTGCCACATTTACAACCCAAATATAGCCATTTTGTTTGCCATTTTGTGTGAGTGTTTTGCCCCACAGTGTAACCCTCCGCTAAGAAGGGAATTTAAGGCTAAAGACATTCATAGAACAATGTCTCGGACTCCAGGCAGCATACTCATAACCATTGCATTTAATACACAGTCGAGTCACATTATTATGACTACTTTTGATGGCGGCAGCGCATAGCTCATGAAGGAAATCACGTTTTTATGGCATTCTCAGGTCCCACTTATCCATGTGGAAGGCACTCTCAACCGATTTGGCTATGAATCCAAGTGTGAACGTAGGGTTACAGTGTGAGTTACTGTTAGTTCAGATTGTTATTGAAGGACTTAGAGGAACTGCCAGACTCTTGGCGTAATGATTGCCTTTAGCCTTGATTTAGCCTTTTGCATAGCTGCCTGCTAGCCAGGTTAGTGTGTCCACTAGCCTTGCCTCTACTGGTGTAAGTTGTTAAACATGGTTCTAATTACCGAAAATACAGTATAATAGCAAATAAGCTCCCGGGACAAAAATGTAGTCCCCTCTGTGATGTTCTGGGGGCCTTTCAATTACATGGAAATGGGTCCTTTAGTTGAGGTGACAGTAAATTTGAACTAATTCTTAAACGTGCTACTCAAAATACAATGTGTTTTAGCTTGTGGGTGCAACCATGTTTTTAAGAACAGAGCTTTTCCTAGTTTTCTTTTTTCTCCTTTTTTCTCATCTTTTCAAGTCTCCAAAGTCCCCTGACTTTTATGCCAGAGACTCAAGATTTGACTTGGACTCACATCTCAGATGGTTGAGACATTACTTGGACTTGGACCTCAAAGATTACAGACTTCGGATGGAATCACAGACACTCAAAAATTGGGTCTGACATACAACTCGAGAGACTTGAGATTGGACTCAGACTTGCACTCCACAGGCACCTCAGGGACATGACCTGACTCTTACTATCCTCAATACTTGACCTAAACTCCCACCACAGAGACTTGAGCTTTGACCACAACTTGCACCTCAGTGACTAGAGACTTCACCTGGACTCACATCTCAAAAGCTCTAGACTTGACTCAGAGACTTGAGTCCTCTGACAGTGAACTGACTCTGACTCACATCTCAGATACTCAAGACCTGACTCGGATTCACACTTAAGAGTCTCAAAATTTGACTTAAACTTGTTCTATGGAGCCTCTTGCATCCCAGAGAAAAAGTCCCTGTTGAGACCTAAAACACCATACAGCACCATTATGGGTTGTTGGGTTGCTGATGAAATGCAGCAGAGCTTTCAAAAAGTCAAAGTTTCTCATTCTCTGGAGGTTTTGAGTATTTATGTTGTCAATACAAAGAAGCTCAGATTCAGAACATAGTAATTGTCTCTACAAGAAAGAATGTTTGAAAGATTCAGATGCAAAAACAATCCCAGGTTTTCCTTGCTTAGAGAAGTTTTTCACTTTGGCATATATAGAATTCAGCTTGTATCTGTGATATGAAATATAGACCACACTTCTTTTAAACAGTCCCTTGTAATATTTGAGTCTAAAATGAATGCAGCAGGAGCCACTGAGCTGTTCTATAATCGTATAGTGAGAAGAACAGAAGAAAGTATTACCCTTTTCCAGCTTCCACACTGAATATTTAACACCTCCAGTGGAGTAGGTCCACTGACAAGAGTCTATCCTTCTTTTCTCCTCCCCCTCCTCCTCTCTCCCCCTTAAGCAATTGCATGCAGCATAGCCTCGTCCCAGTTCCAACTCTAGTGTTCTTGGGATGTTCTCTTTCTGTTTTTGTGTTCTGCAAGGGTGCTCTCGAGTGCCACTAATGAGTCCTTAGAGATTTAGCTAATAGCAACAGCAGTGAAAATGCTTGTGGCATTGGTGGTTGGCTTGTGGCACAGCTAAAGAAGTAGATTCTGATTCTGATTCTGACTTCAATTACATGCTGACTCACCTGCCACTTGGACTTGCTATTATTTGATTCATAAGCCAGACTTGACCTGCATCAGTGTGCAATGCAGTGCATTCCGTGGACAATTTAGGTTTAGCTTCAAGATTTAACCTAAATTAAGATTTGAGATTTGACACTGACTTTTACGTCAGGGACTCAAGATTTGACATGGCCTCACAATTCAGATAGTTGAGACTCGACTTGGACTCGCAGTTCAAAGATTTTGGATGGAATCACAGACACTCAAAACTTGACTCTGACTTGCACCTCTGAGCCTTGGGAAGTGTCTTGAACCCGCACCTCAGAGACCTGACCCCTAGTTTCACATCAAAGACTGGAGACTTCCCCTGAACTTTCATCTTAAAGACTGTAGACCCAGCCTTGCTCTTCTGAAGCTCAAGATTTGACTCAGACATGCACTTCAGAGTCTGGAGACTTGACTCAGACTCGTTCCTCTGAGATACGAGATTTGACTCAGACCTCAGAAAAGCAAGAAATGCCTTGGACTTGCATCTTAGAGCCTTTATACTTGACCTAGACTCACACTACAGAGAGTTGAGGTTTGACCTCAACTTGTACCTCGTTCACTAGAGACTTCACCTGGACCCATATGTCAAAGACTCTAGACCTGACTCAGACTCGTTCCTCTGAGATTTGAGACTTGACTTAGACTCACACCTCAGAGACTCAAGATCACTTGCAGCCTTGCACTTGCATCTCAGAGCCCTAATTCTTGACCTAGGTTCCCACCACAGAGCCTGGAGATTTGACCTCAACTTGCACCTCAAAGACTGAAGACTTCACCTGGACATCTCAAAAACTCTAGACTTGGCTCAGACCTGCTGCTCTGAGATAGACTCACACTACAGAGAGTTGAGATTTGACCTCAACTTGCGCCTCATAGACTAGAGACTCACATCTTAAAGACTCTGGACATGACTCAGAGACTTGAGTCCTCTGACACTGAGACATGACTCTGACTTGCACCTCAGAAACTCAAGACTTAGAGACTCAGACTCACTCATTAAAAAAACTTAAGACTTGACTCAGATTCCCACCTCTGAGACTTAAGATTTGACTTTGCTGTCATAGAAAGCGTAGTCTAACAGTGTGCATACAATGGTGTATAATTCTACAAGGTAAGAACTGGGACACCTCATTAATTTGCTTGTTGACACTGAAGGACGTTTTTCGTCTGCACTGATGGTACATTGTCCTTGGTCAGGCCTGTATATGACCATTTTGCAGGGGTTTTGGGACAATTCCCTTTTATATTACGCTCATCATCAAATAGTTGCACCCAGAAGGAATCAACCGACAGGAACGAAACATGGTTGGTAGGTTTGACATCCTGAGACATGCGAATGAATCAAGTTTCATGCTCGACCGCACATGTGAGGCAAGCAAGGACAGACCTTATCGCTGTGCCTGACTGACCCAATAGCCACTGGCGCCAAAGTCTCTGACCTTGGTGAAGCCTGAATATGACCATTTTGCAGGGGCTTTGGGACAATTGCCTTTTGAGAAGTCTTCTTTGATGTGGACTTACTGGTGGGGAGCACTTTTATGGACCACAAAAAATAGAATTAGAATAGAAATAGAAATAGAAATAGAAATAGAATTTCCTAAGCCCATGGCAAGAACACTGGTGCCACAAAACCACAAGAGACAGAACTGGGACGAAGCCTCTGTCATTAGTCAGAAACTGAAACTGAGTCCCAAATGTTCTGATATTCTTGACAAATTTGTCGATTCTTCAGTTTCTCAATCATTCTTGACTCAGTGAGCCATGCAACGAGCAACATCACCAAGCGCATCAAGAACATCTTACTCTAACAGCTTTGCATCTTTATTTATTTTTTTTTATGCCTGTTGTTCCACATTTGCTGAGATATCTTCCTACCTCCCTCTGCAGTGTGACACCATCTGGTTCTGGAGTCTAAATACGGATGAGCCCAGGTTAGCGTGACTCGGGTTTGATCCAGCGTCATCACTGCTGGCAGCCGTGCAGCTCAGATCGAAGAGTTTACATCACGCCACTGAACTTTTGTCCCTGCGATTTCTCGCCTCTGCCTTGTCCTCACCCCCATCAGGGTTTTATTTCATACTATCTAATATGATATGATGGGTCATCCAGTGAGGAAGAGCCAGGGAAAGATGGCCTTGGCACTGCTGCGTGTGTAACAGTGCATGTATATATGTGCGTGCTCACCGGTTCAATAGTGAAGGAATGGCTTCACATCATTGTTCACATGTCACCAGGAGACAGAATTAAGGTCAAGACAGTCCAAGTTCAGGCCTGACTAGCCACTAAAGAAGTCAAGCAAAAACTACAGCCAACTTCTTACAGTTCAGTATAAAGGGCAACCAAATAAAGTCGATTTGTTCATAGTGCCGTAGTCGCTTAGCAACGTCATCTGTGAATGCTGACAGCTATCCGATGCTTATTACCTGAGATTCACCACAACGACTGTTTTGTAACATGTCGATTGCTAAGTTTGTGTTTAAGTCACAGAATTTACACTAATATTATTTTAATCTCTCTCTTGGTGGCTGTAATATAGCACTGTCAGGATAATAATAGTAACTTCACATGGGAGCAGTCGCTCCATATCATAGATCAACGTTTGTCAACCCTTATCCTAGAGGCACCCTGCCCTGCCCATTTTAGTGCTCCCCCCAACACACCTTATTAAACCTATCAGCTTATTAACAAGCCTTTTCAGAGTGAGTGCAAGTCGAGTCTCAAGCCTCTGGAGTCCAAGTCCAAGATGGGTTTCAAATGTCTAGGGTGTGAGCCTAAGTCTTGAGTGTCTGGGGTTTGAGTCTGAGTAGGTGTGTGCATCTGGGATGAGTCTAATTAAGACTGAATGAATACATTAATTCCGTATTAGTGCATCTGGGATTGCATCTCTGGCGTGCAAGTCTGAGTTGTGTCTTAAGCGCCTCTCAGGTTCGGGGTCATGTCCTGTCTTGAGGCTCTCAGTGAGGATGAGTAAGCTCAGAGGATCAGTCTGAGCTGAGTCTTAAGTCCCTGGGGTCTTAACATTCTTAAGTCTTGAGGTTCTGGGGTCTGAGTTCAGGTCTGAACCAAGACTTGAGTCTCTGGAGTGTAAGACTGAGTCAAGTCTCGAGTCTCTGTGGTTTAGGTTCAAGCCTGAGTTAAGTCTTGAGTCTTAGATGTCTGAATCAGAGACTTGATTGTCATGACTCTTGAGGCTCTGGGGAAGGGGATTGCGTCTGAGTCGAGTCTTGAATCTCTGGAGTGTGAGGCAGAGACAAGTCTTGAGTCTCTGGGGTATGATTCTGAGTTAAGTCTCAATGGTATTGGGTTTGACTCCGAGATGAGTCTTGAGTCTTGCAGGCTCAGGGTCAAGTCCTGTTTTGAGTCTCTGTAGTGTGAATCTGAGTCTTAAGAGTCTGATACGAGTCTAACCAGTCTTGAGTCTTAAGGCTCTGGGGTCTGAGTTCAAGTTCAAGACAAGTCTTGAGGCTCTGGGGTCAAAGTTCGAGTCCTGTGTCTCTGGAGTGTGAGACTGAGTGAACTCTTGAGTTTCTGGGCTTTAGGTTTGAGTCTGAGTTATGTCTTGAGTCTTAGGTGTCAGAGACGAGTCCTGATTGTCTTGAGGCTCTAGAAAAGGGATTTGAGTCTGAGATCTTGAGTCTCTAGTGTGAGAGTGTGAGACCAAGCCAAGTCTTGAGTCTCTAGAGTTTAGGTTTGAGTCTGAGTTGAGTCTTAGGAGTGTCAGTCTTGAGTATATGTAGTTTGAGTTCAAGCCTGAGTCAAGTCTTGAGTCAGTGGGGTCTGATTTTGATTCAGAGTTGATACTTGATTCTATGGAGTGCGAGTCCAAGTCGATATATGAATCTATGGAGTGCGAGTCCAAGCTTGGGTCTATGGAGTATGAGTCCAGGTTGCGAAGGTTCAAGATTAAAATCAAGTCTTGATTCTTTGGCGTATGAGTCCATTTGAAACTACGTTGTTCAATGTGATGCACAACTGGCATTCTGACTGGCAGTTCCATGTAACTTGTTTCACGAAGTTGAGGCGTTTGCTGCTTCTGTGGCTAAGTTTTAAAAACGCTGCAGGATGCTTTACATTATAGAACTCAAATTTAGATTCATCTAAAATTGGATATAAGATTTAGTGTGTTAAACCAGCCTTACAGTCCACAAAGGTGCGAAAACAGTGTTTTCAGGGAACCAAACTGCCTCTCTGTACGTTCTATAGGGCTTTGTGTGGAACTGGGCCACTCTGTCCACTGGCCCACTTTCCACAGACACAAATCCTTAATTGTGCCACTGTAATCTAACAGACTGGCTGCGCTTTAATGGGTTCGGACTGGAGATAAGGAGGACAGAGTTTGCAAATGGACACAGGAGAGAGAATGGACAGATGTACAGTGCCATTCAAAAGTTTGGGTTTTGAATAATTAGGTGGAAGATAAATCATCAAGAAAGAAGGTTGGATTTAAAGATGTAGAAGCTGAAGTTGGCTTCCTATGGGCCAGGTTGTTTTGCCAGTTTTCCGTCCCACCTTAACTAGTGCCGCAGTTACATTCTGGCGCCTGTGCAAGCTGTAGCATTTATGGTGGAATGAAACATTCAGTTAAGAAGGGGGTGAACAGGAACTTCAGCCTCATTTAAACATGAACACCAGCCATGCCCACTGACAGCTTGGTTCCTTGGGAAGGGTTTATTGGAACATTAGGTTTCTGCATATAGAGCTTTCATTTTCATTACTGTTGCTACGTTGTCGATCTGTAAATTTTGGGGGTATAAATATTAATGAGTCATAACTGATTAGGATGTTGAAATGGGCTCGTTTTGTCTAACTCTGGTCAATGTGGGATTTGTATTTGAAGGAGGAACAATAGTGTTTGAGGTTCATGGTATGGCACTTCTATGTACTGAACTCTCCTTGACTATACTATACCAACTTTACCAATGTAAACACAGTTTTCCATTCTATGCAACCTTTAGGAATGATGTATGTAAATGAGCTCTGCTCTGATTGGCTGCCCTCATCCAAAAAGCAATTATTGTCGAAACACTCTTTGTAACTTTCAGTGCGCTTGAGTGGGCGAGGCCTAAACTGCTGTGGAGTGAATAAGTGGTATGTAAATGACTACATTTTCATGACATCACAAAAGCAGTTAAAATGAACTCAAAATGTGTGTAATTTCCATATATGACCCATAAGGCTTGAAAAATGAACGTGATGTGAAATTCTATGAATAATGTTAGCACACGACTGATGTGGAGTTGTAGAGGTTCCTAATGGTGTCCTGTGATAATCCATCCTATGCAGCTTGAATATTCTCACACAGTTCCTGCAGGTTTTGCGGTAGAGGTGAAGGTGGAGTGACACCAGACACGTGATGCGTGATAACAAACCGTTCATCTTGGCGCTGACCACGGTGCCCCCACACACGGATTCATTGGTCGTCTCCACCAAAACAAAAGTGGGACTCGTCACTGAAGATGACCTGCTGCCATTCTGAGTCTCTCCATGACAGTCTGGCATGACAGCATTGCAGTCTTTGGTGACGTAGATGTAGTATTAAGAGCAGTCGTCATAACGGTCTGCATGCACGTAGTCCTGTGTCGTGCAGCCGTTTGCCAATGGCGCTGGCACTAACAGGATGACTCATGGAGGGCATCACTGCTCGCTGAATGTCTGCAATTGTGGCTGTTGGGTCAGTCAGGTACAGCGATAAGGCCCGTCCTTGCTTACGTCACATATTCGGCTAAACATGACATGCATGTCTCACAAAGTTCAATTTCTGATGGTTGATTTTTTTTCTGGGTGCAGTAATTTGTGCAACTGTTCTTTTGATGATGAGCATATATCCCCCTTTAGAGCAACACACAGCATGTTACTAGTTTAACATGAAAGGTCAAGCTAGTAAAGAAAGTGTTATTATATTTAATAGATCATTTGTGGTGTTAATAATTTACCCTGTAAACATTATTAATGCGTTTGTCAGCTGTAGTAGTTATGTAACTGCATGAGCAATGATGTAATAATTTAAACTCATTTTGAGCAGTGCAGGGAAACAGCAGCGATGAACATCCTCAGATCATGTGATCACTGTCTGCCGTCGCTCCACTCGTCTTCCTTAAGGGAATTATAAGTCGGTGTAAGTCGGGTTAAATTCCAGAACTAGAGCTCTCCTCTCTAACAGGTTAATCAATGAGCGGAGAGATTAGACGGTGCGTTTCTGACCACGACAGATTTGTCACTCAGTGCTTTTCATTTTTAAACATCTCATCAGAACCACAACGATCGGTCAGCCCGCGACCCGGCAGCGCTGACATAACCATATAATGTGGCTCCAGCTGCCATCGATTTTTATTCCCCTTTGTGCTGGATGAGAGAGAGACAGACACATAGAGAGATAGATACAGAACAGATAGAGAAAGAAAGAAAGAAAGAAAGAAAGAAAGAAAGAAAGAAAGAAACGTCATAAGAAATCAGAGACAGAACAGAGGGAGGAAGAGAGAGAGAGAACAGAGGGAGAGAAAAAGAGAGAGAACAGAGGGAGAAATAAAGAGCGAGGAAGAAATGAGAACAGAGGGAGGTGGAGAGATAAAGAGAGAGAGATAGGGAGAACAGAGGGAGAAAAACAGAGGGAGAAATAAAGAGAGAGAGAACAGAGGGAGGAAGAGAGAGACAGAATAGAGGGAGGAAGAGAGAGAGAACAGAGGGAGAGAAAGAGAGAGAACAGAGGGAGAGATAAAGAGTGAGGAAGAAATGAGAACAGAGGGAGGTGGAGAGATAAAGAGAGAGAGATAGAGAGAACAGAGGGAGAAATAAAGAGAGAGAACAGAGGGAGGGAGAGAAATAGACAGAACAGAGGGAGGAAGAGAGAGAGAACAGAGGGAGAGATAGAGAGAACAGAGGGAGAAATAAAGAGAGAGAGAACAGAGGGAGGAAGAGAAAGAGACAGAACAGAGGGAGGAAGAGAGAGAGAACAGAGGGAGAGATAAAGAGAGAGAGAACAGAACAGAGGGGGGAAGAGAGAGAGAAAAGAGAGAGAGATAAAGAGAGAGAGAACAGAGGGATGGGGAGAGATAAAGAGAGAAAGATTGAGAGAACAGAGGGAGGGAGAGAGAAACATGTTTCCAGATTCATCTGATGCTATTAGTGATATGACTTTTGAAGAAAGTCTCTGGACAGTAAATGACCGCAGCACAGTGTACACCTCCTTCACCCAATCACAAACCTCAGAGCTCCAATTTCTGCCCCATATAATCCATTATCTGTTATAATGAGACTGAAAGCTGCTGCTGAAAGGACAGAGGGGGTATCTGGGGGGAAGCGTGTGAGAAACAAAGCACGCCTTCAATCTGCCGTTAAAATGACGTGTCTGTTATTCTGACAGGACAGCGTCCATTCAGGACAACGTCCATTCAAACCGGACATTCTGAGACTGAATAAATCCATTAACGCTGTACTAGTTGACTCCATATTAGTCTACCTACTGTAAATGAATGCAGTGTTTCAGTGTAAACTGATATTTGAATGAATGTTAAATGGCTCTGTGTGATTGATTTGTGTTGTACTTCATGAACATCTTTTGAAACATTACCCTTAACACAGCCAGTCAACCCGCCAGACAGACTGCCTGTTAATTACGGTTGTGTTGATGTACACAGCCCCTCAGTTAGTTTGATGGGTGTAAATCATCTATAGTTGGTTTAAAAGCTCCATGCTGTTACTTCCTACCTTTAAGAAGAGGAGATCATTCACAATATAGGCTATAACAATAATTGCAACTCCTGCGATTTGATAATTGCACCCTTTCAAACTGTGATATTGATATAAAAGCGGGTTATCTTTCAGCCCCAGTCTAAAACATAAGCCACAGGCTCTAAACTGCCCTCTGCTGAAGTTTAGAGCTCTCATAGTTCTGAAATATGAGATCCATAACTTAAGAATATGATCCATAACTTAAGAATATGATCCATAATTTAAGAATATGATCCATAACTTACGAGAAGAGTCTTCTTCTACTCTGAGTATAGTCTTTCATGACTATTTGAACATTCCAAAAGTCAGATTCATCCGTTACTCATTTAGTGTGTACATATTCATTATTAATTACACCTTGCATTCTGGGTGTGGTAGCACTGTTGCTTTACAGCAAGAAGGGCCTGGGTTCGATTCCCAGCCGCGGCATCCGGGAACCTTTCTGTGTGGAGTGTGCATGTTCTCCCCATGTTTGCATGGGTTTCCTCACATAGTCCAAAGACATGCAGTCAGATGAATTGGAGACGCTATATTGCCCCCAAGGTGTGAGTGAATGTGTATGTCCAACCTGTGACTACACCTGGCACAATGCAGTCAGACAACTACCATTCTCCTGGCAACCGCCAAACCCAGACTCATCCATTGGATTGCCAGACAGAGAAGCGTGATTCGTCACTCCAGAGAACACGTCTCCACTGGGGCCGTGCCTTACACCAGTGCATTCAGTGCTTTGCGTTGTGGTTGGTCATGTAAGGCTTGGATGCAGCTGCTCAGCCTTGGAAACCCATTCTATGAAGCTCTCTACATGCTATTCTTGAGCTAATCTGAAGGCCACATGAAGTTTGGAGGTCTGTAGCGACTGACTCTGCAGAAAGATGGTGACCTCTGCGCACTGTGCTCCTCAGCATCCGCTGACCCCGCTCCGTCATTTTACATGACCTACCACTTCGTGGCTGAGTTGCTGCCATTCCCAGTCACTTCCACTTTGTTATAATACCACTGACAGTTGACTGTGGAATATTTAGTTGTGGGGAAATTTCATGACTGGCCTCGTTGCACATGGTACCATGCTGGAATTCACTGAGCTCCTGAGAGCGACCATTCTTTCACTAATAGAAGCAGTCTGCATGTCTAGGTGCTTGGTTTTATACACCTGTGGCCATGGAAGTAATTGGAACATCTGAATTCAATGGTTTGGAAGGGTGAGTAAATACTTCTGGCAATATAGTGTAGATAGGGGGTCTGTTCAGGGTGTTTCCTGACAAATTCCTTTTGGAAATCATGGACACCGTTTCCTCCGGGCTAAAGAGGAGAGGAACCATCCGGCTTGTTATCAGCTCACAGTTCAAAAGCCTGCATCAGTGATGGTATGGAGGTATATTAGGGCACATGGCATGGGTGACTTGCACAACTGTTAAGCTCCATTAATGCTGAATGATACAGTATATACAGTAGCATATGCTGCCTTCCAGATGACGTCTTCTTCAGGGAAGGTCTTTCTGCAAGACAATGGACCACATCCTGCATGTGTTCTCAGTTTCAGCACCTGATGTGTTGTCTTTGCACTATGTTGAATTAAATACAGGGTTTAAATGCACATTTCCACTTATTGCATCCTGTTTGTATGTGCATTTTGGGAAATGGGGTTGTACGTAATGGCCATTTGGACCGGAAATGTAATGAATGATGAGTTATCTTTGACTGTGGCACAGTACTGCAGAGGGCAGGATATAGTGATGATGTAGTAGTGTATTTTCCTGCATGATATACAAAGAGCTGTGCAGTTTCAGTCTACAGAACGGGTTGACTTTTGAGAGGTGGGAGTGGGGGGGTTGGGGGGAGAGAGAGAGAGACGGTGCTTATGCAATCCTTCGATATTATCAGTGATTTGTAAATACGGAGAAAGCCCTTGGCTATACGCATTACTTTATTTGTCTTTCTCACCGTAGCCTCCACTGCGGCGTATAATGTGTTTGTTCACTTTTCAGCAACAAATCCATACTTTCCTCGTGTTACAGGCTTATTCACCGGGGTTCGCAATTAACATCAGCGTATTGGATTTTTCAGCTTTTTGTTTAATACCATTTGTATTAGTTTTGCATGATCAGACAGCAATATGTATAATTCAGTGTGGCGCCCGTTCGATTTCTAATCACCAACTCTAGAGCGAACGGTGCGGGTCGTAATTCAAAAACAAGTCAAAGAAATGTGATTACAGCCGGTGAGACCGTGTGGAACAGGTGAAATGAAAGCGGCCTCGGTTATCAGAGCCGCTCCGCAAAGGTGTGAATTAGGCGAGCATTAAAGGAACACCTCTGCCAGCGGAGCTCATTCGGATAACGCTGAATGAGAGCATGTCAATAGCATTGAATGGAAACTTATTAGCATAATGCTAACCAAACTCTATTTGCTTTCATTCGGTCTTAGTTAGCGTTCCCAGGCAAAGTATTCCTTTAAGGCTGTAAAGGTGGTCCAGATATGTTTGCATGCAGGGACAGATTCACATTTGTGACATTTCTTAGACTGGGCAACTGCCTGCAAAGTCCTCTAAAGGCTTTGACTGTGTATGGCATATTCCTGCATATATTTCTGTTCATATACTCATCGTCAAATAGTTGCACCCAGAGGAAAGCAGCCAACAGAAATGAAACTTGGTGGGTAGGTTTGACATTGTGAGACTCAAGGAATGATTCAAATGCATGTGACGTAAGCAAGGACGGGTCTTATTGCTGTACCTGACTGACCCAACAGCCACGATTGCGAACATTCAGCGAGTGATGCCCTTCAGGAGTCATCCTGCTATTGCCAGCACCATTGGCAGACGGCTGCACGACGCAGGACTACATGCACGCAGACCGTTATGACGACTGCTCTTAACACCACGTCAACGTCGCCATAGACTGCAATGGTGTTGTACCAGACTGACATGGAGTGACTCAGAATGGCAGCGGGTCATCTTCAGTGACGAGTCCCGCTTTTGTCTTGGTGGAGACGACCAACAAATCCGTGTATGGAGGCACCGTGGTCAGCGGCAAGATGAACGGTTTGTTGTCACATGTCACACGTCCTGGTGTCGCTCCACCTCCACCCCTACTGCAAAATCAAACCAGGAATTGGGTAAGAATATGCAAGCTGCATGGGATGGATTATCACAGGACACCATTAGGAACCTCTACAACTCCATGCCAAGACGTCTGGTATTGTTGTGACCTAGTGGCTCCAATTTACCAATAAAGTAAACAAATTCTTAAACAAAACCATCAGACGCTGGGTTCTGGTTGAAAAATTGAAAAGGCTCCAAGCTTTATTGTCAGGTGTATGCTGAAAAGCATACGCCTGGGTGGATTGAATTCAATGGCAACCATATGGTACAGAGTTTCCACACTTATACAGTGTTCAGGATGTGATGTCATGCCTCTCCAGCTTCTCTATACATTTCCAAACTAGGTATTGTTACCATTATCTCAAGGTTCACTCCACAAATGCATACATTGAATGTATTTTTAAACCCCATGTGTTCTACCAGAATGACTGCTCAAGATGTTCCCCAATACTGAAGTCTTGAGATTGGAAATCAAGTTGTCGTTGTCTGCTTTTTTCTAAATTGTAAATTGAACACTGCTTCTGGCCTTATGCATTGTAAACACTTCCCTCGACCTTTGGGGTCTGGTTATGCTAAACCTTTCCATCCTGTGTCCTAGCCTCACTACAAAGGATATAATTGTGCCCTTATGTCTAAGGTATTAACAATTATGTATTCCTTAAATGAGTACCAAATTATTCCCTCAGTATTTTGTATTAGCAAACATGGTGGCCCGATGCCATACTGAGAGACACTACTTCTGTATGTGTAGCTCAATAAATATTGATCATATCAGTCTAAATGTATCATCATTTATTGTTCCTGGTAACCTTTATCTTCCTTCCCAACAGCACTGGTAAGTTAGTTTGCTATAGTCTCCATAAGTGAGTAAAAGCCAGGCTAGCCCAGTGTATGTTACAGCACAACTTAGTTAGCCGGGTTAGTGGGAGAGGCCTTAACAAATAGTTGATAGTGCTAAGCACTAGCATTAGCAATTAAGTCATTCTATGTAAATGCTATATGCAATTATTATACCTGAAAAGATCAGATTCAATATGCAAAGTTAGACAAATCTAATAAAGATAGCAGTTAGCAAAAAGGCCCTTTGCTTGCCAGACCAGGACGAGTTTGAGGTCATACTCGCTGTAAAAATGTCACATGAACCGCTGCGCCACGCCATGGGACCCCCACCACAGTGACGCACTTGAACAGGTTGAGATGGAGAGACAGCCCGGGCACTCCCTCTTATTCACTAACACTATAAAGACACATTAGGCTCTAACAAATTGACCCATCAATCCTGTCTGTTTCTCTCAGACTACCTTTCTCGGCCCTCACAATCCCTGAGGAGAACAAGGTGAAAAAAGGCCTGCTTTATATTTGTTCTTTTACAGTGTATAAAAGGGAGAGACAGAGAGAGAGAGAGAGAGAGAGAGAAGGTTGAATAAAACTATATACTGTACATTGTATGTTGTGTCATGGTCTCTCTCTCTCTCTCTCTCTCTCTACACACACACAGACACACACACACACACACACACA
>CM067493.1:22390772-22445150 GCA_034552555.1 Semaprochilodus insignis | reverse complement strand
ATATATATTACAGTTCAGTTTATTTATTCAGTTAATTATTATTTATTATTTATTTATTCAGTTTATCTCCTGCCTGGCCAACAAATTCTGCTGTTTTCTCTGCTCTGATGCAACTGATTAAGGCTGCAACTAGTCATCAACAATGCTCATTATGGAAAAAGACAGAATCAGTCTAATCATTGTCCCTAATGTCGTCATGCGTTGGGCATAACTGTCCTCTCACTCTCTGGATGTGTAGAATGGTCCTTCATCTCCGCAGTTACTCAGTGCAATGCCAGACAACATGAGTATCTGTTTGTTGATGTAGCAGAGTTAGCAGTAGCACCCTTCTCCAAGCATTGAGTTAGCTTAAAAAGATGTGGTGGATCTTAGTAGCAACTACCTGGGATACCACTTGGACACCATAGCCACCATCAGAGATACCACAGCATCTGGTTCAAAAAACCCTAACAATCCCCTAGCAACACCCTAGCAATCCCCTGGGATATCGAAGCAACACCCTACGAAGTAAGCACCTGAGATACCAAAGCAGCTAGATAGCATAACCCAAATACTCACTTGAGAAATCAAAGCAACCAGTTAGCATCATCCTAGCAACACCTAGTATTGCTTGTCAGTTGGTTGGTCATTATTATGGCAACCCATGCAAATATAGCATGTTCCTCTATTAGTCAGGCCTCATGAAGAAGGCTGTAAAATGGCCTTTCATTGGCTATTGCTACAACCATGTGGTCTGTATTACTTTACAGCCAACGTGAGACAGTTCCAGCGTGCACAGAGCGGTGTGGCTCCTCATTTGCCATGCAGCTCAAGTTTTATGCTACAGGACAGAGTGTCTCCCAAAAAGAAATACAATGTCCCGCCGTCGGCATGCCGAACGGGCAGTGCCATTTAGAGACAGGGAATGGGGGATGGGGGCTATTTCTCCTGCTTTAATACTGAATTACTGAAGGGTCTGTCTGGGACAGGGCTGGAACGCTGGTCCCTGGAGAGACACGGATGCTTTCTTTAGCCAGGAGAGAAGGGAACGAAGAAGAAGTGAGAAAAACTAAAAATTCCTCGATTTGTGGATAGCAGACTGGTTGGAAGTGTAGAAAGGAAGGCTGACAAAATAGAGAGAGAAAGAGAGAGAGAGATGTGGAGAAAAACGAGAATAAGAATAATCACCGTGGATGACCCACCAATGCTACTATTTTTAAGCGCCTGCAGAAACGTCAAGACAGCCCCAGAGAGTGGAGCTGATTAATGAATAGCATAGTGAAAGAGAGCACAGCACACCCCCACACGCATCCTCACTTACTTTCCAATCTAATTTTGCTAGCGTTCGACCTGAGGCTCTTTGATGCGGCTACCGTTAAGTGGCCTGCGTTTAGAAGGTTCTGCGATGAGCGGGTTCAGTGAGTTTCTTGGGCAGCTCTTGGTCACCTCAGGGCTTAAAGATGGTCAGGGTGTGGGAAACATTCATACTGCGGTCTCCAGATACCGCTATAGCTGTTGTTCTTCTGATTCCGGCTTTAGCTTATTGATGTAGGTGTCGAATACTGTGAAACAGCTACGTTTTTGCAATAGCCGCTTCTTGGTGATGCTTTCAGAGCCCTGCTAAAGTCAAATTCCACAGATTCTTTAGCGATTTATGCATAAGTAAAGAGCTGTGATGTAAAGAAGGTCATTCTGAGTGAAACACTCTATTCTAGATAAACTTGCTAACGGGTGGCAGTGATAGCAATCAACCTCCATCTCCAAAAGTGCCCTCGCAGAAAGTTAACACACAACATGGTTGGCAGTTCTTCACCAGAAATTCCTACAATATTCCTAGAAAGTCAAACAAGTTCCTGGAAAACCTGGAAAAAGTTCCTGTGTTGTAGGTAGTAATAGAAGCTCATAAACTATTAGCATGTCTGGTAACCACCCAATAAATGTCATATTTCTACGAACATGTTCAAATTTCTAGGAAGTATTAATATAATCACAAAACACAAGATATTCATTGGATGGTAACCAAATGTGTTAATAGTTTTGTGAGTTTCTATTACTTCCTACTACACAATTTCTCTCTGGATGTGTAGAATGGTCCTCCATCTCCCCAGTTACCCAGAGCAATGGCCATCTCTTAGTTGATGTAGCACAGTTAGCAGTAGTACCCTTCCCCAAGCATCAAGTTAGTGGCAGCTTGAAGTGTCTAAGAGAAAGCTTGTGCTAGTTTTAACCCTCCAAGCTTAGTAGCAACCACCAGGAATACCATAGCATCTGGTTAGAAAAACCCTTGCGACCCCCTGGAATACCATTGCAACACCCCACCAAACTGGGATGCCAATTAACCATCTCGCAATACCCCAGCAAACAATTACCCACATCCTAGCAACCCCCTGGGATCACTTTTCGGCTGCTGTTAGTCATTATATTCATACTTCCTACAAATATAACATTTTTCCGTGGTTACAAGACATGCTAATAGTTTATGAGTTTCTATTACTTCACACTACACAATTTTAGCTCCTCTGTCTTCCGGGTTACCCAATGCAAGGCTAGGCCACATGGGCATTTGTTAGTTTATGTAACACAGTTAGGAGTAGCACTAAGCGCTACCCCAGCACTACTAAGCGCTACATCAGCAACCACTTAATATACCAAAGCAACCAATTAGCAACATCCTAGCAACCCCCTGGAATTGCTTGTACGCTGGTTTACGGTGGGCAAAGTGCAAAACAAATGAACATTTCAGAAAACAAAATTGCAAAAATAAAAACAAATTTACAAGACATGAAACACTTTTACCAGTACCAAAACACTTTTACAAACTGCGAATTCTGATGCAAAGGGGAGGTCTAACACACAGGAAGTGCTTGTTGCGGACCCTTGTCAATCAAACTGTTTCACGGTGGTAGAGTGAGTGGAAGAAAGAGATGAACAGATGACGTCTAAACCACTTAGAGTTGGAAATGTTAAGGAAAGTAAGTGGGCTGTAACGCTAGCTGTAGTGGATGACCAGCTAGCTAACTTAAAATGGCTGAGAGCTTTTGCAAAACAGTCCACTTTTTTATAGCCCACGTGGTTTAGACGTTGCCTGTGCGTCTCTTTCTTCCGTCTGCTCTTTGAAAAACCTCTAAAGACCTTCCACAGGAAAAACAAAAGCGTGGTTAGTCATCGTATTCACACTTCCTACAAATTCAACTGGTTTAGAAATGTAACATTCGTTGGGTGGTTACCGAACGTGCTAGCAGTTTTTCTATTACATCTTCCTATACAATTTCCTGGCTACCTTCTAACTATGATGTGTTATTTGGGAATGAATCAATAGCTATGATAATACGACACTGTTAATGTGAACTGAAGATAACGGTAGAACAACACTGGTGCTCCATTTCAGAAATGTTGTGTTTGCACTGCTTCATTCCAGCCCTCCTAGATTCCTGCTTCTTCCAAACACCTGTTCAAGTGCTGCGTGCAGGATCCAGAGCCAGCGGGACCAGTCACGAGCACCCACCCACCACACACTCTCTCTCTCTCTCACACGGGTGCTGGCAGCCAGCCGTGTAGGTGTAGGTGATGTTGGACTGACTTTGCCTTATGTGTTTCTCTCTGCTGTAACTTTTCCAGCAGATTTGCAGTGGCAGTGAGAGAGAACACTAACGATCACTGATACCCAGCAAGAAATGCAAACAGGAAACAAATAGATGCGTGACCAATTACACAGCAAGAAATGTGAAGACAGGTGTGCTGCATGATACTATAATGCAATTAACATCCTACCCAGCCCTGTGGCATGCATAAGAATGCTGAATAGGCCCGGCTGAGCTTCGTTTTGGATCAAGATGGCAAGAGGGAAACACCTTACGGCATGTTTATGCCTTGCATTAGTCCATGTAAAGCAGTAATAAATATGTCCTCTGAGTTCGTCACAGCCAATTATTTGAGAAATCGTCAAAAACATGAAAATCTAAGCAGTAAGTTCCCTGCTCTGAAATGCTGGGGACTGCTGAAATGCTGAAACTACACCCGATCATGGGAAGGGTGTGGCCTCTCTCAAGCATCTATCATACTTCATCTAGGAAGTTTATTGGCCTTGTAGAGCCGCATGTAACGTAAGCAAGGACGGGCCTTATCACTGTACCTAACTGACCCAACAGCTGCGATTGCGAACATTCATCGAGCAGTGATGTCCTCCATGAGTCATCCTGTTAGTGCCAGCACTATTGGCAGGCGGCTGCACACAGACCATTATGACGACTGTCCTCAACACCACGTCAACGTCACCAAAATCTGCAGTGGTGTCGTGTCAGACTGTCATGGAGTTACTCAGAAAGGCAGCAGGTCATCTTCAGTGACAAGTCCCGCTTTTGTCTTGGTGGATGGATGGATAGATAGATAGATAGATAGATAGATAGATAGATAGATAGATAGATAGACAGATAGATAGATAGATAGATAGATAGATAGATAGATAGATAGATAGACAGACAGATAGATAGACAGATAGATAGATAGACAGATAGATAGATAGATAGATAGATAGATAGATAGATAGATAGATATGAAACCTAAGTGGGTAGGTACCGGCTCAGCAATATTATTAACTATTAAACTATAAACTATAAATAGTACAGTTTGCTATGGATAAATATATCTCACTTTACAATGAGGCAAGAAATGTATACACGAAAGTCTATCTACAAAAAAAACCAGATATAACTGTAGACCCGTAGAAAACATGTAAAACTCGCGGAGATAAAAAGGCACTGCAATAATAATAAATGTGCAAGGGTATAAGGTAAAGATATCAGCAGATAATGACAATACTGAATAAACATAATAAACATGCATATATTGGTATTTAGGTAAAGTGTCTAGAGTGTCCAGGAGTTTAGATGTACAGGATATACAGTAAAGTGTAATAGTGCAAATAAATAAACCTATGATTTAACACGTCCTCTTCCCTCTTCTGGCCCCACTGGGAAGAGTTGAAGAGCCTGATGGCTCCGGGACAAAGGATCTCCTGATCCTTGTGGAGACATTCATCGAATCCATGTGCGGGGGCACCGTGGTCTGCGCCAAGACGAATGGTTTGTTGTCACATGTCGCACGTCCACATCACCAAAAACACAGTGCGTCATACTGTGCTGTAAACTACACTGACAAGTCTCTTACACCTAAGCAGGTTAAAATAAAACTGAATGATTTATTTATACAGGAGCGATTTGGGTGACTACTGAGTTCTAGTGTTTGTTAGCACCAGTAACCTTGGCGCTCCAGGGCTAAACTAAAGCAGCAGAAACTTCACCAGCTGGGTCTTTCTTCTCAGGTGCATTCAGACCACCACCACACCTGTGTATGCATCCACACATGTGCACACGCAGTCTCAGAGGTGTGTGCTCCTCTGGGCTGTGTATGTGTGTGTGAGTGGGGGCCAGCTGTCTGTGATCGTGACTAACCCGCCCATTACCTCCAGATGGCTCCACTCCGTTTGGCAGTGTGCTCACCTGTCAGAGGAGCCATGCAATATTCATGAATCAAAACAGCAGGTGAATGGAGGCACGGCGGCGCACGCGTGTGCGTGTGCTGACAGAATGACAGCACGTGTGTCAACAGCAACGTGAGCTAATTCTGACATCATCCCCACACCGTGACCCACAGTAACCTCTCTGCAACACCTGCTCACACACATGCACACTCACACTCTCTCTCTCTCTCTCTGAAGAAGAATGCTTCATGAATAATGAATAGAATACAAGTCAAAACACTCCACAAGCAGACACACACAAACACAATCATAAACACACACGCAGACCCTTCAAATTTACACACTCACACTGTAACTTCATACATATTCTCAAACACAAGGTTCTTTTACAGACTCCTGAGTTCTAAACTCATTGTCAAAAGAATAGCTGCACCCAGAAGGAGGTGTGGGATTGCAGTGCTATTGGGAAGGAAGATGAAGGTTAGCAGGAACAATAAATGATGATAAATTTAGACTGATATGATCAATATTTATTGAGCTACACATACAGAACTAGTGTCTCTCAGTATGGTGTTGGGCTGCCATGTTTGCTAACGCAACATGCCAGACGTCTCGGCATGGAGTTGTAGAGGTTCCTAATGGTGTCCTGTGATAATCCATACCATGCAGCTTGAATATCCTCACACAGTTCCTGCAGATTGTGTGGTAGGGGTGGAGGTGGAGTGACACCAGTGCCTCCACACACACATTTGTTGGTCGTCTCCACCAAGAGAAAAGCGTGACTCGTTACTGAAGATGACCCGCTGCCATTCTGAGTCACTCCATGACAGTCTGGCACGATACCATCACAGTCTTTGGTGACATTGATGTTTGGTGTTAAGGTCATTCGTTGTAACAGTCTGTGTGTATGTAGTCCTGCGTCGTGCAGCCGTCTGCCCATGCTGCTGGCACTAACAGGATGACTCATGGAGGGCAACTCTGCTTGCTGAATGTTCGCAATAGTGGCTGTTGGTTCAGTCACGTACAGAGATAAAGCCTGTCGTAGATTACATCACATGCGCAGCCAAGTGTGAAAAATGACAAAATATGCCAAACCTACCCACCAAGTTTCATTCCTGTTGGTTGATTCATTCTGGGTGTAGCTATTTGTGCAACTATATTTTTGAAGGCAAGTATAGGTTTTCACTGGGTAAGCGAGAGGAACTCCAAAGTACTAGATCATTATTTGGGGTCACATGATAGAGACTTCCATATCTACAGTAAATTACACTGAAATCCCAAACGGGTTCTAATTATTAACCTAGCAGGACACACCTCTAGAACCAGAAACACCACTAACAGCAGGTAAGTCACATGGTGTAAAATGTCTGAATTGTTCACAGTGGGGGTGATGGGAACCAGATGTCCACCTCTAAAAGCTCCTTCACAGAAAGCTATTTTATATCGTCGCTGTCCAAAGAAAAACATGTATCTCCATTTTTGTTGATTTTTACTTTTCTGCCTCATTTGATCACATGAGCTGCTATTTACACTTTGTGGAAATTTCACAAAGAATGGACCAACAGAAATGGCCCAAAACTGCTTGGAAAGACGTCTGTTTCCATTGACTTCCATTCAAATTAAAGGAGGTTTTTGGCCTCTCCTGTAAAGTTGGCATTTTGGAGATTTTTCTTTGGACAGCGATGATATATTATATGTTATGCATATAGTTACGAATATGATGCCTGACGTAAACCATTCATGGTGGATGGGTACATGAAGCATGTTCTATGGCAAAAGAGTCTCCACCTTCTTTCAGGTTTTCCACTGTTACACCATCATCAACGGTACATGTAAAAACATGTAAAGACACGTGTAGGTTCATTGGTGGGTTTGGACAGCAAATCAAATCAATCACCTGGTTCCCTTCACCACCACTGCAAAGAAATCCAAGCTGGTGCTGGAGCCTATCCCAGCGGTCATTAAGCAGAAGGCAGAAAATACCATGGACAGGCCATCAGTAGATTGCAGGCCAGACACACATACTCACACACAGAGGCAATTTAACTGATAGCATGTCAGAGAAAACCCACACAGATACAGCAGAACATGCAAACATATTCAGACCCTTAGATATTCACAAGGATTATCTTATATTTGAACCAAAGGCATACCCTGTACCCTGCTTTCATGTGTTGTAAACGATGTTGTGAATGTTGTGTAGATGGTGAAGAAAAGCCTCCGCTGACACCGTCTTGCTTGAAAATAAAAATGTTTATTGCAAGATTAAGAGCAGCGTCTTTTAACAAGCACTCGAGCAGCTTGTGAGAATGGTCCTTCTGGTTTTCTCCATTCTACCGTCTAGCGGAAAAACTCTCCCTTATATAGGCTGGTTGTTTTTTTAAAACATACAGAACATGTGGGTCTGACCTCACCTGTTCGGAACTTCAGAAAAACAGGAAGGGGAAGAAGGGGCCCCTGAAACTCCGGAAAGGAACTTCCAACTTAAACATTCTATAGAGTGAAAAACCATATGTAGAGGCCCAGATACTTCACGTCACCACTGAAACACAGTAGTGTTTTAATCAGTAGGCTGAGCCTTATTTTAGCCACACGCATGCATTCTAGAACCGGAAGTGAGACCACATCCCTGTCCGGCATGGTCGCATGGTGAGCAGTTAGATCCCAGTGTTTTGAAGCAAATCTGTCCCAAAGCCTGAAAACATGTGCAACACTAAGGATTAGATTAAATTAGATTAGATTAAGATTAAGGATTAGGTCACTATCAGAGGAATGTTTTAATGAAAAAATGTATGATTTTTTGCTGTGTTTGCTAGTCATGTACTGGCTAGCGTTTATGAGTTCTGGTTCAAATGATTTTGTTTAAAATTGTTGCTACCAAAACAGTCACTACTGAAATATCGGTATGAAGTTTCGGTAGTATTATGGTTGTTTTGGTAGTGACAAAATAGAATGTTGAATCATTAGTTGTAATACAATAAACCCCATAGTATAGTATAGTATAGTATAGTATAGCATAGTATAGGGTCACTCAAAGCTAAAGGATTTCATCTAAGGTACGTTAAAAATCCCAAAGATCCCAAATGTGTATTCAATTCTGGTTTTGAACCAGTTCCGTAATATGACCCATATTAGACTTTTTGTACTTTATTTCATGTACAATCTTTTGATTTTTGAAACGATCTTTTGGTTTTGAAATTGAACGCACCCTTAACTAATGAAGGCTAATAAGGAAAACAGAGGTCATTTTAGTTGCAGTGTACTCGTTTCTAGAAGCATGCTGGACCTGCCTCACGGTAAGTCTGCTGGTAAGTCTGACAACTTAGGTATTGAAATTTGGCATTGAACTACATGGAATCTTTCAATGCTCTGTAGTATTGAAGTAATTGGGTCGGTACCATGAAGGTATTGAATTGCGATACCCAGCCATAGAGACAGGCCATAGAAGTAATTGCAGTCTTGGTTANGCTGGTAAGTCTGACAACTTAGGTATTGAAATTTGGCATTGAACTACATGGAATCTTTCAATGCTCTGTAGTATTGAAGTAATTGGGTCGGTACCATGAAGGTATTGAATTGCGATACCCAGCCATAGGGACAGGCCATAGAAGTAATTGCAGTCTTGGTTAAAGCAGGGAATGATGGGGAAAATTCTGCACTCTTAAACCCTAATTATCCACCAAACCACACGCGCACATCCGCCGACATGCACCAATTCTAGCCATCTTAGCTCAGAGAAGTCATCTTAGCATTAGCATTCACTGTACATATATCTATAATGGGGTTTACTCGTTGCGTTTAACACGCTGTAGGTATTTCTAACTCATTTGCTACATTGATCTGCGCAAGAGTCTGGCCATTATCCCCGAGGAGCTGTCTAATGTGTGGCCTGCTGAGAAAAAGGTTTTTCTCCCTCCTCCATTAAACATGGACCTCAGGAAAACCCCTGACCCATGCCTAATCTCTCTCTCTCTCTCCCACTCTCTTACTCTGCCTCCATTCTTCTCCCCGGAGTCATGACTCATCCTGATGGTGATGGGAAGCCTCTCGGACTCTCAGCTCGGAGATAGTGGCCATCACTCACCTTGAGCCAAAGCTGACCAACAGCCCCTCTACGCCAGCCCTATCTCCTCTCTCTCAGACAGCCCACTCGTTCCCTACTTCTTCCTTTGCTCTTCATCTCTCCGTCCTTCTCTTCAATCAGTCCTTAGTTTGTTTCCTCCCTGAGCACAATACAATGTTAAATACCTGACCGCCTCTTTCTGCTGAGGATGCCAAGACAAAACAGACAACCGCAGCTTTCTTCATATCGAACATTCATGTACAAACTGATTCAATGAAGAGACTGGGAATGGATCAACACTGACATTGCGTATCGGGCTGATACCAAGCTCATTTACACATACTCATAAACATTTACCAGTACCAGAATTCTCATACCCGAGCATACACTGCTGCACTATTGAACAAACACCTGCAGCTGGCAGAAAAGGAAGGTCTGCTCACACAGACAGTTGCTGACGCTGTGGCAGTCAGACACAAAGGTCACTTCAAACATTCTGCCCCCCAGGAATACACTGTGCAATTTTAGCCCCTTTTTAAACACACACAGTCAGAGTCACAACTGCTTCCCCATCCCAATACAGGTGGAGGCACAGAGGCAAAAAGGTCAACATTTTCTACCGAAGTCCATATATGCTGGCTTTCCTCTGTTTTAATGGATGTAATAGTGATATATAAACATTAATACAGTGATGCTTTTAAACTGTCTTTATAAAACAGGCTGTGGAGAGTGTCCTACCATGTATGTGCACAGTGTAATTAGCAGAGTTGCTCAGTACTCGGCGCAGTGAGCAATTTCAAATGAAGCGACTTTAGACAGAGCTGTCTGTAGGGCCTGCACGTGACGTAGCAGAGAGTTTTCATACAGTGCAAGTGACTGACTGACTGAGTCTGACTTTAGTGGACACCTAAGCTCAAAGAAGAACTCAAAACATGAACTCCTCACATGCGTTAGCGTCTGTAGACTCGGACCTGGTTCCTGCTATCACTGTGGTACAGAGACTGTGGTAGAGACAGAAGCATATCTTAAGAAACATACCTTACCTTACTTACAGCTGCTCTGATGTGGAACAACACCGGCTCTTTGTCCACTGCAGTGCTACTCCATTCAGAGTAACCGATGTAGTTAGCATAGCTAACAAACGAACATCATATAAATCAGCCGGACTGTAATGGTTTAACTCTTAAGGTATACTGCACTCATTTACAGTAAGTCAGTATTGGCGAGTACTAAAACACATGCACTACATTAATGCATCCCTAAATTAAACACAATACTCAAAAAGACTTGAATTGACTGAACTACAAAGATGAACATTTATTAATTTTTTTTAAGCTGCTTATCCTTGTAGGTCTGGGGTGCTGGAGCCTACCCCAGCGATCATTGGACGGAAGGCAGGAAACACCCTGGACAGGCCGCCAATCCATCGCCAATCCAAAAAGATGAACTTTTGGTTTGCAAATGAAACACATTGAAATATATAGCATCAACTCAGACAGAAACTGCATTTTATAGCTGCTGTATAAAAAGAGTTAACATTAGCTTCAGAGCTATTTGCTACAGACAATGATCTGGTATTAAAATGAGTGTTTTAAGCTTCAGATATGGATATGTGTATGCAAAATCCAAGAATCCCCCTCCAGGCTCACTCCAGCCATCTGTAAATCTCACTCCAGCCACCGAAAGTGACAAACAGCATGGCAGAATGGAAACATTGGTACTGTTATAGCTTTGCCATCCGTCTGTAGGATCGCTCAATAATGCCTGTTATAGAGAGAAGCATGCCTGAAGGAAAGCACTCAACACACCCCTAAACACGTATAAATCCATTCAAAATTACTGAGGCCCCACTGGAGAACACCCCACCCCCAACCCTTTTTATTCTCCTTCATCGGAACCCCTCAATCATCAGCCAGAGACTAAACTCCAAAAGCCTGAGGGTCGGTGGAGAGAGGTGGGGTTATGTGTGAGAAGGGCCACAGATGAGTGTTGGATTGCACATTATGGATGACTTCATTTAGCTTTTATTAAATGTGTGCATCCCAGGGCAATAGGCCCCCCTCTTTCGCTTTCTGACAGAAGGAAAAGAAAAAGAGCGGGTTTCAAGGGCTGGAGACGGAGCAGCAATCAATTCCAGCAACAGTAACATCTGACAATTAAGCTAGTTCACATCTGCAGAGGTTCCAGACTGGGGAGGCTCCAGCTGAGGAGATGACACATAGCAGAACAGTGTTGGGACATGTAGGCTTATGATTCTTAGTCATATATACAGACAAGTGACAAATTCAAGGGAAAAAGCCATAAACTGGCTAAGGTGACCCGCTAGCTAACAACTGCAATGACATTGGTTGGTTATAGCATAGTGGGTTAGACCTCTGCCTCTAATGCTGTAGACTGGGGTTCGATTACCTACCTGGGCTAGCACCCTACACTACACCAATAAGTAATAATGGGCAAGACTCCTAATACTACCTTTGTCTACCTGCGTAAGAAATGATTGTAAGTCACTCTGGATAAGCGTGTCCAATACATCATAATGTAATGTCCACATATGATAAATGTAATTCTACAAATCTCTGGAACTGTACTGGAGAGATAGGACACCATGCTACCAAAAGACATTCCCTCACTTCTCCAATTGGGAATAAAGCAACACACACACAACTCTACAGTTCCCACAGCTAGTGGGGGATTCCCTATGGTATACAGTCACTTAGCCAGCTCAACAAGAGTCCTTAGCTGTGGGAGTAGATCTCACTTCGCAACTATGGTGCTTCAAAAAGGTAGCCAGCCCGGGAAGCCTTGAAGCCAAGGAATGCCATTAGCCATGAAGGGGTAGAAGTTTCATTGTAGCTGCAATGTTATGTCACCCAAGAGGCCAGGTCAAGTAGCCATGCAGCCAAACACCACCAGTCCAGGGAGCATCCAAGCAGGTGGCCCAGGCAGCCATGTAGCTGCAATGTAGCATCGAACAGGGATTTTGTAATGCTATGTCACCCAAGTGGCTGGCCAATGAAGCCATGCAGCTGAACACCATCAGTCCAGGCAGCACCACAGCTGCCTTGCAGAATCATCCAAGAAGCCAACCTGGGAAGCCACATAACTGCAATGTAGCTTCTAAAAATGATGCTGTAGTGCCATGTCACCCAAGTGGCCAATCCAGGAAGCCATGTAGCTGAGTATCACCAGTCCAGGCAGCCCCACAGCTGCATTACAGCATCATCCAAGCAGCCACCTCGGGCAGCAACGTAACTGCAATTTAGCATCGAACAGAGATGCTGCAATGCCGTGTTGCCCAAGTGGCCGGCCCTGGAAGCCATGTAGCTGAACACCACCAATCCAGGCAGCCCCACAGCTGCATTACAGCATCATCCAAGCAGCCAACCTGGGTAGCCATGTAAGTGCAATGTAGCATCGAACAGGGATGCTGCAATGCCATGTCACCCAAGTGGCCAGCCCAGGAAGTCATGCAGCTGAGCAACACCAGTCCAGGAAGCCCTACAGCTACGTTACAGCATCATCCAAGCAGCCAACCTGCTATTCAGCATCATCCAATGTATGTATGCTGTGTTTTTGTTCTTTCAGTTAAGGCTGGAGATTCCTGATGTAAGGTATAGTTAGTTCTAAGTTCTAAGGAAGGTTTTCAGCTCTTGAAAGGTGTTATGACCTTTTAGTATTATGACTATTAGTTATAATGCAGTAAATGCATTAGATTAAAGGTTCAAAAGGTCATTTTAAGGGTCAATTCGGTCCATAAATGCACCAGAAACAGACATTTAGGACATCCCTGAGTATCTGTCACATTGCACACTACCCCTCAGTGTGCAAAGCTCTACTACCCAAACCACCTAGATGATTACCACCACCAAAATAACGTTGGTAGGATCCATCACTGGCAAATGTATAGGGACAGCTCAGATCACAACCAGCCCGTCTATTACGCTACAAGTGAGTGAGCATTCAGATCAATGTGTGGTCACTAGAGCAAGCTTAGAAGTCTGGAGATTCAAGCGTTAACTCTTTACAGACACACCTGAGGTTCAAAGGTTTCTGTGCATACACCATGCAGTCACACATACACAGTTTTTGGACTCCGAATGAAGAGAGAAGACAAACTCAAATAATATTGAGCTATTTGTTGTTCACTTGCCCTCCTCACACCCACGCATGCGCTTACCTACAGCATATACCAACTAATCAGCTCTACGCCTACAAGTATCTGTGTCTGAGAACTGTGTGGGCATGGCTAATAACTGAGTAGCTTGATTAAGCATCTTGATTGACAGTTCTCTGTTTGGCTCTTAAAGCCCATACAGAACCGAAATCATCGTCCGGCTTTTATGTTACAGTAATTGGACAAAAAATGAAGTTGCTGGACAACAAACTGATGGACGGATGAATGAAGCAACACCTGGAATAATGGACAGTTGAAGCAATGTGAAAATGGAGGAACAGACAAATGAGCAATGTTGGTGTATGGATAAAGGAATGAATGGGCAACAAACAGCTACAGACATGTGGTCTAGTTTGCTAACTTTAGGTTATGCTGGGTTAGCTTTAGCTCAGTAAGTTTTGGTGACTCTGAAACTGGTTTGTGTGGGCGGGGCAAGAGACATCAGCCTTGTGATAGTAAAGGGGAACGCTCAAGGAAGCATTACCCAAGATTAGGACTACCCAGTTTAAATTGAGAGGCGAGAAATCTAATGGGAATGGGAATAATGGGAAGACATGGGGTTTGATTACCTACATGGGCTAGCACCCTATACCGATGGGCTACACTATACCAATCAGGGTCCTTGGGCAAGACTCCTAACACTACCTAAGTCACCCTGGACATTCTGCAAATCTCTGGAACTGTATTAGGGAGACAGGACACAAGCTACCAAAAGACATTCCATCACTTGGAGATTTGATGACAGTCATCATCATGATCACGATCTTCCTCATGTTCAAGGATGCAAAAAAAGTTAACAAATTAGGGAATGGGAATAATGGGAAGATAACACAGATTTAGGCTCTTCAATAGGGTAAATAATATACCCTCAACTTTTGACTAAACAGGTGTGCATTTACTGCGACCCCATTTTCTCACAACTGACAGCTATATTAGATTTGGCAGTGCATTAAATAATGCATTTCTATAACAGGCTTTGGTTTGAAAAAGCACAAAATGCAACTTATTTGAAGGTCAATTTGTTAAAGTTAGCTTTTTCCTCATTTCTTCCTAAAACTTTCCACGGTTGCTTCCCAAACCGGCAGCCATTCCCTTTCTACACAGCCAATGCAGAACAAGTATATATGGTAACATTTGCAGTTCACATCTTGGACGGGTGTAAAAAGTATTTAATGGTTTGTCAATCTCGTTCGCTTTCAAACTCGCCCGTTTTCCCACATGACCCAAGGCCCATTAATACAGCCCTTATGCTCTGTAGGCTCTATTAGAGGCTGTAGACGTTTTAATGCCCGTGTTTTCTTAGAGCCTCCTAATGACCTGCGCACAGCGCATATATAATATTAACTACCACAATCAAGTCAGGCAGATGGAGAAAGTGTTCCTGCGCCCTTATAGAAACAAGTTCTTAAAGTGCTCTTGATGGGGCATAAAACTCCTAATGCCGATGCCGAGCTCTGCATGAAGCCACTTAAATGTGAAAAATCTTTCACCTCCCAAATGGTTCCTCAATATTTAACCAAAGCTGGGAGAATCACAATTTGGCTTTCTGAGAACATACCAGGCCAGGGGAAAATCACATAGTCATGGAGCTACATGATCTGTGTTAGCTTGTGTGCTGAGAATGGCCACCACCTATATATTATCTAGTGGGCCTATGGTAGAACCACCTCCATGTATCTACACTCACTGCTCAATTGATCAGCTCCAAATACCAAGTAGGAGCACTTTGTAGTTCTACAACTGCAGTCTCTTCGTCTGCATGCTTAGTTATCCCCCTTTCACCCTGTTCTTCAATGGTCAGGACCACCACAGGACCACCACAGAGCAGGTATTATGTGGGTGGTGGATCATTCTCAGCACTGCAGTGACACTGATGTGGTGGTGGTGTGTTAGTGTGTGTTGAGCTGGTGTGAGTGGATCAGACACAGCAGTGCTGCTGGAGTGTGTAAACACTGTGTCCACTCACTGTCCACTCTATTAGACACTCCTACCTTGCTGGTCCTACCCCTAGCTCATCTGCTGCTGCACAGTTTGTGTTGGCTTGCTAAATGCCCACAATCGGGGCTGTAGGGTCAGTCCGGCACAGCGATAAGGCCCATCCTTGCTTACGTCACATGCACGCCTGAGCATGAAACTTGAATCATTTGCATGTCTCACAATGTCAAACTGATGAGTGTATAATCTAATAATATGCAGATTCTTTCCCTTTAATAAACATATTACTGCCTATGAAGTCATCTTAATCTGTATCTAGTTTACACCAGAACACTGAGGCAGAGACGAAATGTCCTTGTGGTTAAGTCTGCAGGCTGTGGAAACACTGCTGAACACTGACTAGACTATTCTGTTTGCTACATGAACTTGACTGAACACTTCGCACAGAATGTTCTTTGATACAAGCAGGATCCAGGAGAACGTATCACAGAGGGGCATAATGCAGGTGAATCCTATAGTATATTCCATTCCCTGAGTGAATTTCCCTGTCCGCTATCTGTACAGCGCTGTTTCACTTCCATATCTGTCCAATACAGCCGGCTTGAAGGAAAAGAAAATAAAGCAAATAAAAACTAATAGACAACACTGGCAAGGAGCCGCTCTGGTATACGGATGAAATAGATGTCTGAGGAGAGAGAGAGAGAGGGAGAGAGGGAGATAGACAGCAGCTATAAAGATGATAGAAGTTGACTGCAGGAGGAAATAGAAGACAGTGAAGAGAGCTAAGGGCTGAGGGGAATACACAGAAAACTCAGAGGAAGCTTTCAACTTCATAGCGACAGCACGCTACACGCTACTGTGGAAAAGACAGAGAACACACTACACTTCATTTAATTTCCAGTCAAAACTGTCTTTAAGTACGAGATATTATTATTTTATTATTATTATATTCAGGAGATGTTTCTGAGAAGAGTAGACAGGCGAAAGTCAAGGGAAAATAAGCAATAACTCGAGTTCAAAACCTGAATGCAGAGAACATGGGACTCCTAACAACCACCTGGAAGACCTGGGCCATCAATGCTGTCCTCATCAGATAAACTTAATGCACTTAAAGATCAGGCTCCACTCTTGCTTCAGACCTGAAAACATACACCGGTGTCTCTGTCTATCCTCCACTATGAGAAGACCCCTCAACACTATCCCAGATAACAAACTGGTCTGGCCCAAATCTGGCCCACATTCCCCATTTTCATCTGCCCACTTGCTGCATAGATTGACGGCACTCGGACAGGTTGCTCCCGGATGCACGATGTGTATCTATAATATCTGCTAACAGCTGCCTACATCAGGGAGCCTCCCCTCTCTACACTATTCAGCATGCATCAGCAAATACATCATCCAACCACAGGGAATCTCTGTGGTGCCAACCAATCCTGTCAGCCTAGCTACTGCAGGACTGACTAGACTGGACTGGACTGGACTGGCGACAGACTGATGGCACAAGCTTGATTCTGCATGCACTGCATGCAAGTTCTGTTCTGTGCTGTGCGTTGGACCCAGTGGAGGTAGTTGGGGAGAGGAGGACATTGGCCAAGCTGGCATCCACAATGGAGAACACCTCTCACCCACTACAAGAGACAGTTGCTGCACTGGCCAGCACCTTCAGTGACAGGCTCCTCCACCTGCGGTGTGTTAAGGGAGCTCTTTTCTCCCTACTGCTGTTAGGCTCTATATCCGGCACCTCCCCAAGCAGAGCATCAGACACTCACTATTATAAACACACTATATGGACCATTTCTATCAATATATTCAATGTGACTTAATTATTGTGCAATATTTGCAGCTGCACCTCATCACCTGTACACCACCTGTATACATCTCGTACTGTCTGCCAACATCACTATAATTCATGTACTCTGGCTGCCTATATCATCAGTATTTAGGTGGTTGCCAAGATCATCAGTATTTATGTAGCTGGGAACAGTAACTGTGAATATCTATACAATATCTGTGCAATACCTTTCAGTAACTTTGCAATATATATCTGTGCAATTACACATGTAAATTTGTATAGTTTATTATTGTATTTTATTTTTTATCTAAAAATAGAGATTTATTAATTTTTTGTAATTTCTTATATTTTGCATAACTTGCACTTTAGTCTACCTCTTGCTCTGTATCTGTTTACTATATGTTTTGCTGTTATGATGCAAGTTTCCCCATGTGGGATAATAAAAGACTATCTTATCTTATGTTAATAAGACTGTTGTTTGCCCAAGCTGTACCCATACATCTCTGTATGTGTAATTAAACTCAACTCCCGACTCCTGAATGTTCCTGAATGCTGAATTTTCACCGTCTTTACACTGGAAATCCCACTCTGGACACTACTGCGGGACTGCGGTGAGTAAGCATATTTAATGGTCGCATTTTTCATTTGGGTCCTTTTAAGTAATTTAAACAACCCTGGTCAGGATTTGCCTACTCTGGGAAATCAGCCCGCATCTAGCAATTAGCCTAATATGCTAATGAGGCTAGTCAGTCTTTAATGCATCTCTGTCAGCTGTTATCTGGAAATCCCCCCGACCCACCACCCCACTCCACCCCTCCAATTCCAGCCTCTGAACAAACAAGCCTGCATCCAAAAGCATGCTTGCTTAAATTGATTTGATGAATTGTATTCAATAATGGATTAATAGCTACATTTGTGTCTGTCAGCTCTTTTTGGGCAACAGTGAGAGCTTCATCTCGCTCTCGTTATCATATACTTACATCAAAAGGATGCATAAGCCTTGTGGCCAGGCCTTGGTCATCGATGATGGTAAGCATGCCCCGGGGGAACTCTGACGAAGGGGATAAATGAAGATCGATAGTGCCAGAGAAAGCAGAAAGAATTGTCATTCTTCCACCCCATCGACCACCTCTTGGGCTAATGGCCTCTGCTCAAGAGGGGCTCACCTCCGGCATGTCCACCCCTATAATTATGGCGACAGAGGCTTTAAGCTTGTATTGTAGATTTAATCAATAAGTTAAAAGGGAAAGTGGGTAATAGTGAAGTAGTAACAGATGACTGAGCCATTGGAAAGTACCCAAACACTGAATATGATGACAAACATCAACTGAATTCTGAAGCAAATTGTGTTGATGGACAAACAGATTGTGACGAGCTCTGAGCTAAAATCAAGGCTAGGTTTATTTAACAGGTTTGTAATCAAACACAGCAGCAACAAGAGCAAGGCGGACATAACAAAAGGGCAAGACAGAGTCAGAGTCAAGAAAGAAGCGAACGTCAAAACCAGGCAAACAATCAGAACAGCAAAGGTACCAAAAAGGGCAAAGACAAAACAGTAAATCAGCAAATCAGAATAAAGTCAAAACCAGAGTAACAAACAAGAGTAATCACAGAGAGAACCGCTCAGTAAGCACAGAGTGGCAATACTTCACAACGGGTCAGTGTGAGAGAGGAGTATTTATACAAACAGACTAAATTAACAACAGACGGGCTCAATACTCGGATCTAGGAAACGGAACAGGATTGGGAGATGGTGGACATGTGAAAGTGATGTCATCGGGTGGTGGGTTATGGGAAAGGGAGTCCAGGAGATCGGGGGTGAGAAGAGAGCCAGCAGGTGTGATACAAATAATGCGCTATGCTTGTTGCTTGGAAAGTATTGCTTGATGTTTGCTAGAACGTTGGTGCATTTTATCTTATCTACAGTTGTATGCAAAAGTTTGAACACCTCTGGTCATGACATTGTTTGAAAATGTTGAAAATACTAAAGCATACAGCATAAAATGTCCCAAAACTGTTTGAACAAACCACATTTTATGTTCTAGTTTTTCCCCATTATGTTAAAAAGGCTTGGCGATTTCTAAAAGGATTTAGCATGATATTTTCTAGCTAACCCAGAGAACCCTAATCATGCAGTTTTGCATGACTTTATCTTATGATTCATAAGTTTCTGAGTTATGAAGCCTTGATAAGAGCCATGCAAACTGCTCACAGGCTTAGAGTTCTAAGGGGTAAAAATCTTACAAAATTATTAATAAAATTGCATGATTTTTATTGTACCCCAAGCAATAAGATCAGGTGGCATGGAATCATTTAACATCGTTTATTAAAAAAAACTTCTACTTGTCTACCTTGTCCTTGCATAAAAACTCTTTTTGCATGTCTACAACACAAATATACAAGTATCAATGTAAACTTCTTACATGTATTGCTAATGATGGTAGAATTGTCATGAATCTGAAAAAAAAAACCTTTCTTGGGACATGTTTTAGGCAAAACTATTTTAAGACAACATGCATTCAGCATCAAAAGAATAGTTGCACCCAGAAGGAAGTGTGGGATTGCAGTGCTATTGGGAAGGAAGATAAAGGTTACCAGGAACAATAAATGATGATACATTTAGACTGATGTGATCAATATTTATTGAGCTACACATACAGAAGTAGTGTCTCTCAGTATGGTGTCGGGCCACCATGTTTGCTAACACAACGTGCCAGATGTCTCGGCATGGAGTTGTAGAGGTTCCTAATGGTGTCCTGTGATAATCCATCCCATGCAGCTTGAATATTCTCACACAGTTCCTGCAGATGGTGCGGTAGGGGTGGAGGTGGAGTGACACCAGGCCTTCTGGACGTGTGGCGCGTGACAACAAACCGTTCATCTTGGTGCTGACCACGGTGCCTCCACACACGGATCCGTTGGTCATCTCCTCCAAGACAAAAGCGGGACTCGTCACTGAAAATGACCCGCTGCCATTCTGAGTCACTCCATGACAGTCTGGCACGACACCATTGCAGTCTTTGGCAACATTGACGTAGTGTTAAGAGCAGTCATCGTAACGGTCTGCATCCATCTAATCCTGCCGATGGCGGTGGCACAGAATGACTTATGGAGGGCATCACTGTTCGCTGAATGTCCGCAGTCGTGACTGTTGGGTCAGTCAGGTCGCATAATGTCAAACCTACCCACCAAGTTTCATTCCAGTCGGTTGATTCCTTCTGGGTGGAGCTCTTTGTGCAACTATTTTTTTGACAATGAGTGTATAATAACATGTCGTGTAATAAATGTTCTGTAAGAGAGCTATTAGAGGCAGACATCTGGTTCCTACCACTACCACTGTGAATGCGTCTGACTCGGAAAAGTTGCACTAGAACAGAGCATTTCTCACCAAACCACTCTGAACGACTGTGTTTACATTCTATCCACTTTCTGTGAAATTCCACTTTGAATATGTAATTTTCCGTTTACACTGTAAGTGGTTGTGTGAAAGGAGCTGTAGAATATGAAAGGCTCCCAATATGTCCTCCAGCAAAATCGCAATTATACTTGCAGCCAGACATTGATGGGGGAGAATGGACTAGAAATGCTACATTAAACAGAGTCCTTCACACCGGTCAGGACCCAATCAGAGCCACAGCGCATTAAGCGGAGTCTGACCGGCCGACCTGCCTGAACCAGAAAGAGAGGAAATTAAGAAGGAGGGAATAAAGGGATATGAAGAAACGGAGGAAATGATCTCCCGTGCTCATGACCTCTCTCTCGCAGAGGTCTAGCTGCCTCACCTCACACCTGCTTGTTATTTTGGAGGCTGAGCGTGGATCTCTTTGGACAGCGTACAAAATGTCAAGCCAGTTAAGGGAGACAGGAATGAGCAAGGTTATTGACTTCCTTGTAGCCTGTGCTTTTACCAGTGCGTCATTCAGACCAGCTTCCTGGGCACAAATTAAACAGGTACTTTCTTCCCGAAATAATGATAGTATTGATAAAAGTGATTAAAAGCTAGAAACAGCTGGTTAGCATGAGATTATGGTTGGAATCTCTGTATCACTGGAACAGGATCTTGTATCCCTATCTGTTTTGTGGAGTGCTATGGAAATGCCAGCTGAGCTTTTTACACAAAGTCAAACTTTTTACAAAGAATGGACCAGAAAAAAACGTTCAAATTGATTGAAAATAAGATCTAATTATAGTAATTGATACTGAAAGTTAAAGGTGTTTTTCCCCTTCTCCCGGAATGTTCTTCCAGTTCACTCAATGACAGCATTAAAAGAACATGTAAACAGAAAGAATTTGTACACCTAGTACAGCTAGCTCTGGGCCGTCCTGTCTCGTAATACCACTTTGTACCTCAAGAGGCAATAGTGAGTCACTGTAGCACTGGGTGGAATCATCAGTCCAACATGAGATGATGAAGAAGTAGCACTGCTGCCCCGACGGCATATTCTAACTGCTTGTCAATCATGTTAAAGGAACAGTAAACACAACGATAGCTTCTCAGGCAACTGTAATGACCACCACTGCCCACTGCCAGCAAAAAAAAAAAGTGAAATTGTAGCAAAACAAGAGTTAACATTATAAAACAGAACCATTTGTTAATGCTAAAATTGAGGATGAGGACGTGCTTTTCCTTGTTTCTTATGATAGGGGTGGACAACACAACAAACCGTTCATCTTGGCGCTGACCATGGTGCCTACAAACATGGACTTATTAGTCTTCTCCACCAAGACATATGAGGGACTCGTCGCTGAAGACAACCCGCTCTCCATGACAGTCGTGCACAGCACCATTGCAGTCTTTGGCAACGTTGACGTTGACATGTAGTCCTGCATTGTGCAGCCATCTGCCAATGCGCGCAGTCTTGGCTGTTGGTTCTCTCTCTCTGTGGTTCGTGTAGCTCTTCCAGATCCTTCAGGTCGCTGGTGCGTGCCTTCTCCTTTTAACCGCTGTCGACAATGTGCTATGGTAGACCATCTCACTTCCTAGAGCCCTAAGATGCGACTCCTCTGCAACTCTTCCAACTGCTCGAATTGCTCCTCCAAAGTCTTCTCTGAGGTTTACTTCACTTGCAAAGGATGCTACCAACACAACAGCACGATTTGGAGTGGAAGTGGAGGTCTGTTAGCATGAGCACTACATATACCACCAAGTGGCCTGAGCTGAAGGTTGGACCGCAACAAAACCAGGAAGCAAAATATTACAATCATATAGCATAGCAAAACTAAAGTCTTCAACGTCGAAAGGCCACCAGAAAACAGATGCGTTGCACAGCACCATGCAACGTGCTGATAAACTTCAAATTTAAGCCTTTTTTGGATCCTTATCATATACATTTTATGCAATAAAACGTTAAATGTGATTTAGGGTGTTTGGCAAGGGGTATACATCCCCTTTACAACAAGCTCACTGCTTTTGAGCTAAATACAATATAAAAACTATGGTTTCCAGTTCTTGGACACAACAGTGGTCAGTGGACTGTGTACAATGACCTTAAGTGTCAAAGGCAACCCTATAGGCCTACCCCCATGTACTCATACTGCTAGTAATGAATGGATGCTATTCAGGGTCAGTTAGCATGAAATGATGCTAATCAGTACCTGCTAATTCATTCACTGTTGGCATTTTGAGCACAAGATCCCTCAAAAAAGAAACGACGCCCAGAGCACCGAAGCCGTGTGGTAAAAAGATGATGTATGCGGAGCATCTAACAGACACGACTCAAAAGCTGCACCTCAGAAACCCACTGTAACAAGTCAACAAGCCGCTTCCGCGACCAATTAGCGTGAAGCCGCTAACATCGTCTCGGCTTGGCACCCTGAACCCTGTCACCTTTCTAACGGAGATGGCACTCATTAAAGCGGTCCTTGGTCATGAGCATCCCGGCAAGAAATGAGTCGATCTCCTTCTCCAAGCTCTCAGGAACAAACGTTAATTCGTTGCTTTTTATAAATCTCAAATAAGCAGGCTGAAGCTTCTGTATTGACAGCAACGTCTGGCTTTTTTAAGGGTTAGACATGGAGAGCGCCTTTTAAGCTTTCCGCCTACAAGTGAAACGAGAGAGAGAGAGAGAGAGAGAGAGAGAGAGAGTATGCTAAGCTGCAGTGAGTCAACCGTAGTTCAAACATAGTTTGAATAGCAGCGCCTTCAGCATACCTTTCACTCACTTTCAGGGAGGAATGATACTCTTTCATATGCTTTACTGTCATTTAGCTCCGCTATTTTAACATGAAAGTAGCAAAGGCTTAGAGAGGTTAAAAGTACACTTCCCAGCATGACTCACAGCCATACAGTCAAGGAATGCAGGCTTGGCAGTCTCATGCAAAGGGCAAAGCGGAGGTCAGTAACCTCTGGACACTGATAGCTGCATCATCTTAAATCTGGTTCAAATGTTCCTGCGTGCCCAGGCCTATGATTCTCACTCTATATAGACCAGCACAAAGGCATATGCCATAACATCTTATGATAACAGGGCCTGATAAACAGCAGCTTAATAGTTGGCTAAAAGTTTGTTAATGACTGTTAATAATTGCAGAATAGTGACATAAATGGTAGCAATTGAATTATTAATCACTTAGTGACACAAATGTACATAATCAATAATAAATAATTATGTGCTGAGACCTAGTCATTATAGCCATATACCGATAATTCAAAAATCATATAACTTGACATATAAAACATTCACATAGTCGCATAAAAACATTTCAAGGTAATCACTGTATGAATGAATTGTCTATGTCTAGTCCATTCAAGGACGAGCCTCATCGCTGTACCTGACTGACCCAGCAGCCACCACTGCAGACATTCAACGAGCAGTGATGTCCTCCATGAGTCATCCTGTTAGTGCCAGCAGCATTGGCAGGCGGCTGCACGATGCAGGACTAGATGCACATAGACCATAACAACGACTTCCCTTAACACCACTTCAACATCACCAAAGACTGCAATGGTGTCATGCCAGACTGTCATGCAGTGACACAGAATGGCAGCTGGTCATCTGCAATGAAGAGTCCCGCTTTTGTCTTGGTGGAGACGACCAACAAATCCGTGTGTGGAACCCTGCAGGAACTGTGTGAGAATATTCAAGATGGATGGGATGGATTATCACAGGACACCATTAGGAGGCTCTACAGCTCCATGCCGAGACCTCTGGCATTTTGCGTTAGCATTTCATTATACTTCGTATACTTGCTCGAACTATTCTTGTACTTTGTACTTAGTATGATAAATATAATTATTAGTGCTATTAAATATATACTTAAACAGAGCCAGTTGTACTTAACTGTACTATTCTGAGACACCTCTTAGATTATCTTAGAGATATTTAAGTACATATTAAAGTACATTAAAATATACTTATATATAGACTTAGTATACTTCACTAGTACACTGAAGTACTACTGAAGTAACATGTACTTGTAACTATTACACTTGCAATATATACATTTTGCACTGTATTTTATATATATATACATTTTTCTGTATTTAGCACACAAAACAATAATGTGCTTGAAAAGTACATTTCTAGTACATTATAATATACTTCATTTTTACCTGGGATATTTGACTGGATGTTCATTTTCTAATTCTGTTGATTAGCATATGCCCCTAAATCCGGATTTTTTATTCATTTAAACAGATATTCAAAATTATGAATGTAATGACACATACAACATGAATAGGTTCACTGGTAGTTTTGAATAGTACATAAAATTGGCCATATTTGTGTTGGAGACCCCTGGTTCCCATCACCACCACAGTAAAGAAGTCTCTACAATGAACCATTACACATTAAACAGAGTCTGAATGACTCGGTTTACATCTCAGCCACTGACTTACAGAGACATTGTTGGAATTCCCCATTAACATGAACTCAGGGAGTAACTTTGGACCCTCCTGTTGGTCTGTTGGTCCATGCGTTCTAAAATGTTCAGGCAATGTGAAGGGCGGCTGGCGTTTTCATATGGTGTAAAATAACAAAAGACAAAACAATAAATGCAGTTATGAAGCGTTGATATGACAGTCATGATATGTGTACATAGATATAAAAGGCAATAAACCCTACAGCGCTGAAGGTGTGAATAAATCGAGCCACCACATGCCGAGTTTCTGAAGAATGTAGGGATGCGGTAGAGAGAAAGAGGAGGGCAAGGCAATGAAAAATGAATGGCAGAAGCTTTCCCTATGAATATTTCAAAGTGCACTGAACGCTGTTAAACCTATGACAATATGAACACAGTGTATATAATATAAAGTGACAATTAGGCTGGGGGAGGCAGCCCGGCTGATATATTAAAAAAATCCAGATTCTGTTCTTCTCTCCTGGCGGGAAGCAGAGGGTGGGGTGGGGTGGGGTCGGTACACAAGGGACAATAAAAACAAGATGAAATTATTCATGAAAGTGCCGTTTTGATATTTCCTTTATATTGCAGCGAAACATGTGGCAGTGATTACACGTTAGGCCATATGCACACAAATCTGCGAGAATGCGCACACGCATACACAAACATCATCCGCCAAGAAACTGATAGTTTTCATGCCATTCTGACGCCGTCCTACAAAACAGTGCTTCTAACCCTTTACAACTGACCCAAAGAATGAGGCTATTTCTGCCTTATACTTTCAGCTCTGGTCTTCTTAGAGCTGTAGCCCAAAAAGTCATAGCTTTTCATTCAGTGTGTGTCATAAGCTGCCTTTGTAAAGAAGAAATGTGATTCCTGTGATTCACACTCTATAGAGACCAGCATGAAGGCATTACTGAATATGCCATAACATCTTATAATAACAGAGCCTCACAAACAGCACATTAATAATTAGCTAATAGTTTGGTAATGATTGGTAATAACTGCAGAATAGTGACATAAATGGCAGCAATTGAATTTTTAACCACTTGGTGACAAAAATCTATGTAATCAATAACACATAATCAATTGTTATGTCAAACTGTCAATATGTGCTGAGACCTAGTCATTATAGTTGTTTACTGATAACTCAAAAGTCATATAACTTGACATATTAAACATTCACATAGTTGCATAAAAAACATTTCAAGGTAATCACTGTATAAATGAATAGTCTATGTCCAGTTTTAAACCATGTATGATTAGTTTTAAGCCATTTATTAAGCTATTTATGAAGATATGAAAATAATAGTTGCACAAATAGCTGCACCCAGAAGGAATCAACTAACAAGAATGAAACTTGGTGGGTAGGTTTGACATCGTGAGACATGCCAATGATTCAAGTTTCAAGTTTGCACATGTGACGTAAGCAAGGACGGGCCTTATCACCGTACCTGACTGACCCAACAGTCACGATTGCGGACACATTAGTAGCGCTTTAACGTTAAGCAACAATAACGGCAGCTTTGTGCATCTTTTATGAAGTGATCTTAACCACCGTAGCTCACAGAAAGATCCAGTTCTGCATACTGATATGTTTCACTGAAGGTCAGTAAATTCTCAGAAGCACAATGGACAGGCATCGTAGCATCATGGAGAACCGAAAAATTAAAATTCATTGTTTTTAAGGAAGGTATGCTTTCCACGCTGACATTCCGCGCCATTCGTCATCGCAAAGCACTTGGAAACTCAGAGCACCATTCAGCATTTCGTGGCTTGTGACATGGGGCTTGAAATTCACACAAAGAACAGCAGTCAGTGACTGTCAGCAAGACAAACCAACAAATGCTAATGTTCTGTTACCTATGCTAACATTACTAGCCTAGCCTTTTTCACAGCGTAACTTTCAGTTTCAAACACAGCATGTTTGTGAAATAAGCTAATAAACTGACAGGAAACTGATGCAGAACATGATCGCTTATGCTGAAAGGTTTGTGTCATTGAATTGGCACAAGTAGCTTGTAAAAAGGAACTTGAACTTGACCTTTATCTGCACTCTCGCTGTGACCCATTCTGTTTAATACAGCAGCACATTGTACTATATCTGTTAAGTGAGGTTACGTGGCCTTTAGGTTGGATCACCAGAGAGACACTCGGTTCCATAGGGTTAAAACGCCAAGCACTTTCTCCCCTCACTGCAAGCAAACACACACGACCATCCAAAAAAAAAAAACAGGCTGCGAAGGTGTAGTTAGCATGACGGCCTTGATTTAGCTCAGCTTTCTGCTTAGCAAAGCATCTTTAAGGGCAAAGGTGGTTTACGTTGTGTGGCTCTTGGTTTTGTTTCCAAGGTAGCACTGTTAGGAAGGTTATTTCTGCTCTGCGCAAAATTACTGGAACTCTTTAGCACCACAAAACTGGAATTCTGCTTTTTTCCATCAGGCATTATTTCAGTGCCGAAGGTTGCTTGAGTTTGGTACCGATAAGACCCAATAATAGCAATTTTGGGGTAACAATTTTGTACTTAGTTCACATATGCAGTTTGCAGTAGACTGATGACAGCAAACTGGATATTCCACAGTTTTCAATGAAGCCACAATGGAAAATTTCTGCTACCACAAGCGACACTGTTCCATGAGCAGAATGCTTTGTCAAGAGTTCAGTTTTCCCATCGACCGCAACGGTGGAATAAACCGGATGTTGGATTTTTTCGGAATCAGAAATGCCAAATATCTTGTAAAAAATTGTACAGCAAACACAAAAGAGTACAGATTATACTGCTGCCCTTTTCCACCTTAACAATCATCAACCATTTTCACCAGTGCCACTATGAGGTGTGACCTTTTTTTCTGCGCAGACACATGAACAATAAGGTAGCTAATTAGTCAATTTTAGATGAGTTTTGGGATGAGCTGGAGTAACCAACAGATTTGTGTATGGAGGCACTGTGGTCAGCACCAAGATGAACGTTTTGCTGTCATGCGTCACACGTCCAGAAGGCCTGGTGTCCCTCCACCTCCACCCCTACCACACAATCTGCAGGAACTGTATGAGAATATCCAAGCTGCATGGGATGGATTATCACAGGACACCATTACGAACCTCTACAACTCCATGGTGAGACGTCTGGCATGTTGGGTTAGCAAATATGTCGGACTGACCCCATGCTGAGAGACACTACTTCTGTATGTGTAGCTCAATACAATTTGTCCATATCAGTCTAAATTCATCATCATTTATTGTTCCAGCTAACCTTTAGCACTGCAATCCCACACTTCCTCCTGGGTGCAACTATTCTTTAGATGATCTTAGCCTAGTTAGCTAGCCAGTGTTAGCCCTGCTTAAAACAGTGAGTGAAACTGTGTTTCCTTTAGTCATTAACTGATGTAAGACTTTAAAATTTGATTTTCAGTTCATTCACTGTATTTGATATATACAGCAAACACTCTAAATGCTAACAAGTAAGAGTATATTACACCTAGCATTCATATATTCAAAATGTATTCAGAGAGCACTTCTTTCACATGATGCAGGCTATACGGTATAGGCTATAATGTGTCTTAGGTGCTATTATTACCTGGGTTTCACCATCCAAGAAGCACCAGCCAAGGGCGTCACATTGGTCAGGGCCGGCTCTGACTGTATGACAATACAAATCAGCCTACCTATGACCAAGCAGTACAGTTCAAGTCCCGTTAATATGTCAAGAAATCCCTTAGAAAAGTATAGTGGGTCCTTTATTGTTCTGCTCTTTTCCACCAAACCATGCTGTAGGTTTCTTGCTGTGAACTCTATAATTTGAAGAAATTGCAGTGCATCTGAGTTGTACTTTAAGGCATAGATTCATACCTTCTCCCACTTTACCCGCCTCTCTCACTATAGCCAGCATTTTCTCTGTTGAGCTGAAATACCGGAGACACGATTTGAGCAGACAAATCCTCATCTGGAGAACTCTGCTGGATGGGAAATGACTGTAATTCGACAGGCTCAGGCTACAGCAAGTGGCCACACAACAGGAACAGCAACACTTGTGAAAATGAATGAGCGTGTTATGTGAGTTGTGGATGACAGTATGCTATTTCAGTCCCGGTCAAATCACTGTAGTGCCTGTTAGACAGAGTCACCTTGTCCGTGTAGAGGCTGCATGGGTGTTGATGCATGCTTAAGAATAAGAAAGGGGTGCAAATCTGGAGACAGCCTGCATACATCCACCCGCCCGTCCACATATATCATTTATCCATCCAGACAGTCTGCTACTTTAATGTGCACACGTTGCTGGCACAGGGTTTGTCCATAGACATCTCCATAGAGAAGCGCTTACCAATAGAACAGAATGGGATGCTCGGGGGCAGCCTATGGTCATCATGCCCAATGCCAAGCAAGGGCTAATACAGTGGTATAAGTCTCCCCAGCATTGGGCTATGGGGCAGTGGGACTGCATTCTCTGGAGTGATGAAACTCCATCCATCACCTTTGGGATGAGCTGGAGTGATCCTGAACTGAGCATCCAACATCAGTACCCAACCTCACTAATGCTCTTGTGGCTGAATGCAATTAAACTGTCACAGCAATGCTCTAGTGTATTAGCGTACTTCCCAGAAAAGTAGAGGATGTTACTGCAGCAAAGGAAAACAAACTCATTATTAATACCCTTCATTTCAGACAAAACAAACTCTTGGTCAAGTTTATGCACTTAAGCTCACCAGACAAAAACTGAGGCCTGTTTGTTGAGCATGTTTAAGGTGGTAGTAACTTCAGGCAAATGCTGCTGCACAAGCATGTGGGGCTATAAATACCTGCAGGCTGTGAGTGACGGGATTCATAGATTGAGAAGAGGTGGTACAGGGCAGTGAAGGTCTTGTTCCACGTGTGGAAAATGGCTCCAAAGCAGACGTTAATGATTGGCTAAAAGGAGTGATTGGGCATTTGGATGTGCCAAAGTGTGAAGGAAGTAGCTGAATCTGCAGGTGTATGGAAGCGTACGGTCATACGGGTCTACCAGCAGTGGCACAAATCCCAGTCTACATGAAATTATCCTCAGAATTGTGCCAGGGAGGGCATCCACCAAATTAGGCCTAACTGTGGAATTCTTTGATGCAAGAGTGTCTGAACACTGATGTGGCCTACATCCAAAAACTTGTCCAGTCCATGCCACACGGAATTTCAGCCGGTATTCATGCTTGTGGAGGTATTACGTGCTATTAGGCACGTTTCAGTCACAGGTGGCTCATTTTTTTGTCCGGTGAGCCGGGATTATTTATCCCGGTCCAGCCATCCGTGCCTAATCAGTACAATTCCTCTTGCCTAAAAATGCTACTATGACAACCTAGCATAGCATATACTCACAGTTAACATGGCTGGTTTTTGGTCATTGCCTATTCTAACAACGTCTCTCCCTACCGCACCACAGCCGGGATGATGAGGACACATGCTTCAGATGAGGACACGCGCTTCTTCAGTGACACAGGTCTCCGGCTGCTCCGTCTTTTTAAGCTCGGAAATGAGTGCTAACTTCTTGATTGTGTATCTGTGACCTCGTGGACGCAGACGTCTGGCCCGCATCGCTCTGCACCAGCAGACAGAAGATAAGACCCTTTTCTCTGGGGAGATTTATCTTTACATTCCACTGACAGTTTTACCTTGTTTAATGGAGCTTTTGTGTGAAAGTGGAATATGAATTAGTTGCATGGACGTTTTTGTAGCTCAAATCAAGCAGGCCCTTGTTATCTACACATACAAACTAGCTTTTAAACTGGACTAGGCTGTTTGGATTACAGAGCCAGGACACTGCTGGCAGCTGATGGATCACTTCATATCCTGTAAGAGTGTATGTGTGTGTGAGTGTGTGTTGTGATCGGGAGGGTTATTTGCTGATAGCAATGCTTCTGAAACAGCTGTCTGATGACTCACTTCTCTATTAGCTGGCGGTATTTGACTTTTATAATAAAGTTTTATATGATGCTTTTTTGCTTTTCATGAGAGACTTAAAGCACAAAACTCTTTTACACCACGGAATAAGAACAAATTTCATCTGTTTCTCTTGCTGACTTTGTATGTAGTCTACAAATGAAATGAGTTACGGCAACCAGGTTTCTGAAATGAAATGAAACGCAGGGATGCTGGCAGCCAATACATCATTAAAATAACCAATGTTGTAATGTTACACTCGTCATCGAAAAACCACACCCAGAAGGAATCAACCGACAGGACGTGCTGGGTAGGTCTGACATCATGAGACATTCAAGATTCAACGGTTCAAGCAAGGACGGGCCTTATCGCTGTACCTGACTGACTATATAAGGTCATCCTGTTGTGTTGGTAGTGTCCTTTGCAAGCGAATTATGCCTCGGAGAAGAGTTCGAAAGCAAATAGAGCAGTTGGAAGAGTTCGAGAGGAGTCGGATCATAGGGCTCTGGGAAGCAGGACAGTCTTATTGATGCACCAGTCGTGCAGATACTACCATAGCATGCTGTTGGAGTCAATGGATAGAAGAAGGCACCCACCAGCAACATGAAAGATCTGGGATACCTACACAAACCATGGAGCGGGGGAACCAACAAATTGTTCGACATGCGCAGAGTAACCCAACAGCAATGATTGTGGCCATTCAGTGAGCAGTGACCCTCCATGAGTCTGGGCAGAGTTTCTCAGGTTTGGGTAAAATTTTGTTGGACTACAATTTGGTTGGGACTGAATTTTGTCATGTATGGACAGAACTGTCCTGGACACAGCTGGGTTTAGACTGGATTTTGTCAGATTCAGACACAGTTTTGTTGGATAAAGTTGGGTTTTGGACTGAGTAATGTCAAGCTGCAAGTAAGGTTACATTAAACTTTGGCTATAGTTGGGTTTGGACAGAATTTTGGTGAACTACAGTCAGAATTGGACATAGTTTTGTTGCCATGCAGTCAGAATTTTGATGGTCCACAGTTGAGTGCAGCTGAGAAATTTTCTTGGGCGACTAGCAGGCTTAGACAGAACTTTGGTCGGACTACAGTCAAATTCAGACAGTAGAAGTTTGTTGGGTTGGGACAGAAATTTGTTGGAATGCATTTGAGTTCAGAGGAATTTTTCTCAGGCTACAGTCAGGTTTGGACAGAAATTCCTTGAGATGCAATCGGGTTTGAGACAAAATTTCATTACCCTGCACTTGAGTTCATATAAAATTTTGCCAGCTGCAGTCGTGCTATAGTTGGATTTGGAGTCTAAATTTGCTGTGAGTCGGGCAGAATCTCCTCAGGCTGTATTTGTGCTTGGTTCAAACTTTCAGACCCTATATAAGCCCTACAGCAAATAGCAGCATCATAAACTCGGCTCCCTCTCTTTGATCACATCTCGGAGATTCGGGATTTTCACACCAGTTGCTGGATAACTCGAGCACTTCTTCTGTCTGGACACACTGGTGTGCACGTACCTAAAGATATCCACAATCCCTGCACTTGCTGTTCCTTGGTTTAATTAACCATGCAAAGTCCAGACCCCTTCACAACAGGCGTGTAGACCACACCAATGTGATTCCTGCACCTGCAGGAGGACGTTTGGCTGAGCAAGCTATCCAAACACATCACAAGTCTCCTCCAGTCGGAAAAAAAAGCCAGAAGCCCACAGGCGGAGTTTGAGACTCAGCCCACAGGAGAGCCCTCTCCAAAAGCTTGGCTGCGTCTGTCCCTCCTTTCCCAGCACTCGTTTCCTGCCAACTCATTAAAGATTTGGCACAGAGGAAGGAATGTGCCTTTACAAACTTCTGGGGTTCTTCTTCTTCTTCTTCTTCTCCTCCTCGATTTTATTTCCTAATTCATTTATTTATCCCACTCGCCCCCCACCATGATGATGTTGTTGCACTGACGCATATGTTTCCACCCACGCATGAAATGCCCTTCTGTCATTGGGCGACTCACAGGGGTCAGCAACTCTGTCTGTCTTTCACACTCACTCTCTTTCTCACCCTCTCTGTCACTCTCTCCCTCTTGCCTCCTTCCCCACCCATCTTCCTCTCTGTTCCTCTATCTCCCTCTCGCTTTCTACCCATTTCTCTCCTTTTTAAATGAAGTTTTTCTCCTCTCCCTTGCTCTCCATCTCTCTCTCACCTTCTTTGCCTCCCCCCGTCCCCCCGTCTGGCTGTTGTAAATGTTATAAATGTTGTGCGAGTGTTGAAAGTCACAGCAGACACTCGTTCTCCTCCCTGTGTGTGGCTGCAATTTTGCACTGATTTATGCATCCGTATGCTCTGGTTATTTCACCCCGCCGATAATGTTATTACAAATCGACTGTATGTAAGTGAGATGAGTCTCCATGTATCATCATGACAGGTCGGATACCACGCGGAGATCTGTACACGTGTGGAGCCGTGCTATTGGCCCGGACGTTCCAAAGAGTGAACAGATCCGTATGGACGTTAACCCTGGCATCCTTAAGCGCTTCAGTTCGCTTTCGAGAGACAACAGTTCATTAGTCATCCGCTAGCTGAAGACAGGACGCAGGGTAATGATTCATTCGGGAAGCTATTTATGAGCTTGTTTGTAGACTTATAGGAAAGATATGGATGCTTGCGGTGCTCTGAGTAATGGGGATTTCTCCAACTAAACCTTGGACTATTGATTGAGTGCCTTTGGTGGGTTTTGTTCTCTCAGCAGGGCCTGGACTACATTTCCCACGAGCGCCTTGTCAGATAAGACTTTTCTGGTGAATGTAGAGACCTTTTTCCTCAAACAGATCAGATATTGTATCTGCAGGTCCCATAGATCTGACTGCCCGGATGAGTGTAACGGTCCATAGGGATTCTTTCCCTTGGAAATATCAGCAACTTCAGAGAGAGTGTTAGAGAGAGAGGGAGAGAGAGAGATGGAGAGAGAGAGAGAAGTGTACCTTTAGGCATCATTCACCCCCCATACACAAAGATACACAAACACGCTCACTGCCCACTTTATTAGGAACCCCTCTCTTGTAGATCCACCTTGCTGGTGGACAGTTAGGTCATTTATCTGCTGCACATGCAAAGACAAGAACCTAGCCAGAAAAGGAAACAGTGAAATTCTGTCAGCCTGCAACTGATATGGGCAATATTTATTGAGCTACACATACAGAAGTAGTGTCTCTCAGTGTGGTGTCGGGCCGCCATGTTTGCTAACACAACATGCCAGATGTCTCGGCATGGAGTTGTAGAGGTTCCTAATGGTGTCCTGTGATGATCCATCCCATGCAGCTTGAATATTCTCACACAGTTTTGCAGATTGTGCAGTAGGGATGGAGGTGGAGTGACACCAGGCTTACTGGACGTCTGACGTGTGACTAAAAAACTTTCATCTTGGTGCTGACAACTGGTTCACTGGTTGTCTCCACCCAGACAAAAGTGGGACTCGTCACTGAAGATGACCTGCTGCCATTTTAAGTCACTACATGATAGTCTGGTGACACCATTGCAGACGTGGTGTTGAGGGCAGTCGTTGTAATGGTCTATGTGCATGTAGTCCTGCATTGTGCAGCCATCTGTCAATGGTGCTGGCACTAACAGGATGACTCATGGAGGGTATCACTGCTCGCTGAATGTCCGTGGGTGTGGGGTCAGTCAAATATAGCGGTAAGGCCCGTCCTTGCTTATGTAACATGCTTGGTGTGGAACTTGAATCATTCTCATGTCTCACAATGCCAAACCTACCCACCAAGTTTCATTGCTGTTGGTTGATGCAGCTATTAGTGCAACTATTCTCTTGATGAAGAGTGTATAACGTGTCATTGTGCAACAATAGACATCTTGACATAGAGTCAAGAATGTGGTCAGGCCATGTTCAGGTTTGGACACAATTTTGTTGGGATGGAATTCATGGTTCTAGTTCTAGTTCTAGTTCATTTTCCGACTGTTCGAGAGACAGCTGTCACCATAACTATGATTGACTAATGAAAGATGTAATTATGTAATTTCAGTATTCTTTGCTTATTTAATGCTACTCAAAAACATCTAATTTGGCTAATTAGCTCTGGGCAAAGCACACCAAGCAGAGCTGTTATCCTATGGCCTCAGCACAGGCTGGCATCAGCAACACCTAGCTACAAAGATGTTCCCTGCTGTGGAAACAGGCCTTCTGGGTGTCTGGGGAGGTGGGGGGAGTGGTTGAGCATGATACAGAATAGAATGCAAATCATAACCTAACCTATATAACACATAAATGATTCCTTTACTAGCCTAATTGGGTGGAATGGATGGCATTGCTGAGTCAGACGGGGGCTTACTAATTGACTAGCATTTAGAGGGCTGACCTGCGGTTAGCCGGGTGGCGAGTCACAATGTCACATGACCTTGTTAAACCAATCAGAGGCAAGGTATTTCTCTTGACATGCACGTGAGCCCCTGGCACACATAATATTGTTCGCAAGTGAACATTTTAAATAGTTCATCCCGAAAAGAGGACTAACAGACATCCATCCAGGTATAGCGCCGGACAGAGAACTGGGAGTTGAAAAAACGGACGGCCCAGCCTAAAACCGGACATGTGGCCACCCTAACTGGACCCCTAGTAGCTTTGCGATGTACGCCCTTCATACTTCAAGTTAGACCACTTCCATGATGTGCTGGTTAACCCATGCATGCACTATGCTATTACCCTCAGGCACGCTAATATGAGAGTGGGCCTGGATGTGATATAGTGGGCCTGGGATATGTAGTAAAGCTGGGTTGTGAGTGCCACAGCACCATGTAAGGAAAGCAGTTAGCCTGGAGATTCGGACTTTGCAGTGGCTGAAGCTGCGGATGTGGTATCTACACAAGTGGCTGTAGACAACTACTGAAGCTCCAGAGCCCCAACAATGGTATTCAGGACCACCCTAGACTTTATCCTCACATGGACGAGGAAAGAATTGCCTAAAATGTTGTTAGCTTCAGCTGCATGTCTTGCTGAAAGCTCAGAAGAGCAACTGCCGAGTGCCATTAGGTCCTGTTGGTACCAGTTTTGAACAGGTACCAGCACCATCCCCATATCAGTGTCATCATCATACTGAGAATGCTCCAGCAACCAAATACTATCTGGACAACAGCTGATGAATGTGGTAGAGAAGGATTATTACACTGTGCAATAACAGGTGGGCTACAGTCTGTATACCATCTTAGCAAGCCTACGGTGCAGGTGGACCAATGTAGTACAGGGTAGGTAATAAAGTGGCCATACAAGGCGGAGTGGAAAATGCTTTCCCATGCTTTTAAGCAGACTGTAAACGCTCTTATTAGCTAACTCTGACACAAATAAGCCTGCTGACTCACTGATAACAGCACCAGCTGTGCTCTAGTGAAGCCTCTAGCACAATCAGTACATGAAACACCTGAGACCTGATTTATGAGCTCCGATACCGCAAACTTGGAGCCCTGTGGTCAACTCTGCCCTGCAGAGCCCACTGGTTGTCCAATTTCTGTTATCTGGGGCAGGAAAAACCCTGCTGAAACTGGCCAGTTTTCAAGTAACAGTAATGCTTCCACTATCAGTGGGCTGAAATTAAGTCGGTTATTATCTTGTAATATCAATTATGACAACTGTTGATGTGTGATTCTATTGTTGACATGGTGTTTACTTGTTTACTTGTGCTCTATAATGTTCTAATGATCTTTTCAGCCATTCTTACTGATTGCAACACACCACAGGAAGTGTAGGGGTTGATATGGCTGCTATAGTCTCGTTTTAAAAAGTGGTCTAGAATGTTTATATGATTTACATGATCCTTCTGACAGATAGTAATACACTAGCGTAAGTGTAGAGGGCAGTATGACTTACACTGTTCCACTTAAGAATTGCTGTATAATGATTATATGTTCCTCACGGTCATTCTGACAGATTGTAATACACCACAGGAAGTCTAGGGGGGCGATTTGGCTGCTATTGTTCCATTTAAAAAGCCTCCATAATGTTTATATGATCCACATGGTCAATCTGACAGATTGTAAAACTATAGTACAGGAAGTGTAGAGGGTGATATGACTTCTCTAGTTTCATTTAAAAGTGCTCTATAATGTTTATATGATCTACACGGTCATTCTGACAGATTGTACTACACTACAGGAAGTGTAGAGGGTGATATGGCTTCTATTGCTTCATTTAAAAAAACATTCTATAATGCTTTATAATGTTCATATGATACACATAGTCATTTTTACAGCTTTTAAAAGTAGCAGCAAAACAGGAGGAACCAAATGAAGCATTATAGAAAGATCAGTGAAATAACCATATAGCTGAAGTTCTAAGGTAAACGGCTTAGGGCAGTTCATCTACTCTGAATTCCCACTTGGCACTTAAAACAAAAAAAAAATGTAACAAATCAAACTTCAGCAAACTTCAATACAAGGACATCCCATCTCATGTGAATCACCACCACAAAAAATCATAGTATTTGTTTCTAAAAATATCTCATATTTATAAGCATTTGTCATCCGCATTTCCCCTCTGAGATGGAGAAATGTGGAGCATGTTCCAAATTGCTGTGGGGAGCCTGTCACCGTGTCTGCGAGACAAAAGCACCGGAGGGAGCAGTCGGCTTTATTTTGGCTCATTAAAGTCTCAGCCGCGGTGGCTTTGGAGCGGACTGCAGAGGCCCAGGTGCAGCATGGGTAATGTGTGTATGCGCAAATGAGGCGGGAGATGGAAGAGTGTGACAGGCAGCTGTCACTCCTGCTGTGACTGATCTGAAGGGGAATTCCACCAGGTGAAAGGTGAAAGACTGATTAAAGGCATTCCGAGTGGTTTGGTGTGAAATGGTTGATTGTAGAGACTCTTTACAGTGGTGGTGATGGGAAATGGCGGTCACCATGTCTGCAACACATATATAGCCATTTTATTTACTAGCCAAAACCACCAGTGAACCTAAACGAGTTTTAATACCATCGCTGTCCATTTTTGTCAAGTTTTAATTTTATGCATCATTGGAACACAGCAACTAACGTTTACACTTTGTGAAAATTCCATGATCAACAGAAATGGCCCCAAATGTCTTGAAAAAAAAAACTCTTACATTCAAATGAAGTGAGGTTTTTGGCCTCTCCTGTAAAGTTGCCATTTTGGAAATACTTGTTTTCCTGTGGATATGGAATGCTGATGAAATAGTGGAATTTGGGGACTGTTTTGCCTCACAACACCCTGCATGTATTCCTCTGCGCTGTATGGATTTTAAATATGTGTTTTAGGCCAAAAAACCTAATTGAAGCTATTGTAAAAGAATGACTCATGTATCATAACCATATTCATAACCATTTCAGGTTATTAACTTCTGCGAGGGAGTAGAGTCATTAAAGTCTTTTACACGCCTGGTTCCCATCACCATCACTGTAAACGATTCTGACTCATTAAGCTTCTCTAGAAATATGAAACCACTCTGAACTTTATTTACATCTTAACCATTTAGTTCCACTGAGATTTGGAAAGGACTGTCCACTGTTTGCAACCCAATGTGGTTTTAATATCTCTCTCTCTCTCTCTCCCCCGTTTAATATGTATATCCATTTGCCGTGCTCTGCCATGGCACTTTATCACGCTAATGTCCCGTAAAAAGTAAAACGAGCTTTGCGGGTCACTAACGAGCCGGCCAACATTAATTAATTAATGAAATGATCAATTACCGCTGGGCCTCGGGCAGGACTAATTATAACAGAACATATGCAGCTTGTTGATGTGATCATATCCCTCAGGAATGATACCCGCTGGGCACGCGTGCCATTTGTTTACTGTCTGCATCGCATGCATGCATGCGTGTCTGTGTATGAGCGTGCGTAAAGGCCAGGGGTCTTCAGCACTGATGGAGATTTAAAGGTCACTACTCTGCTTCACCAGGTACAGTAATTACCGTGAGCGTAGAGAAAAGGACCCGTGTGTGTGTTTTGGGTGCCGTTGTCTTGCGTTTCTGTCGTCGGTGTAATCACGCATGAACACTACCGGAGCATCTTAACAAATGTGGGTGTCCTAAACTTTTCCTTGCAGGTTAATTACACACCACGCTCTGGCCATTCACCGCTGTTCAATGTTTGCACACAGTAGTAGTGTGCAAAACTCAGAGACCATGCTTCATTTATTTCATTTACAGGCAAAACAGCCTTTAAGTACAAGCTTAATGTCAGGAATAAAGCAGGAAACATGCAACAGAAAAAGCAACTAAACAGAATATCAAATGTATTCGGTGTTTATTGTGTTCACTCTTTACCTTTATTACAGCTTTCACTTTCAGTTTCTCAAAAGAATCTTCAGCTGCAATCTGAATTATGCTTTTTTGGAGGTTCCCTTTCCTTTAGTGTGTCATGTAGCTGTTTTTTTGGGATTGTAAACAGACTGTCTTTGTTCCCTTCTGGCTCTCCCTTTTAGTTATGCTGTAATAGCCAGGCCTGCCGGAGTCACTGCTGCACTCTGTTAACACCATATAGTGTGTTCAGATCTTCTGTCGAAGCTAACAGTCTGTCTGCTCTCTTTGCCTGAGCTGAACTGCTGCCCATCCTGTGTGGTCCGATGCTCTGCTTTGACTGGGTGCCACTGCTTGCCTCTAACCACCATGGAGCTCCTGGCTGTCCTGCACTGTGGAAGGTTGGCCTGCTTCCCGCTGACTACCCATCCGATGACCCAACTACTTAATTACAGACTAATCAAACTTATTCCTCTATCTTCACTCCTTTCCTTTGCTTGTCTTGTTATCTGGTGTTGACCCGAGGAGGATGGGTTCCCCTTTTGAGTCTCGGTTCCTCTCGAGGTTTCTTCCTTTATCTGAGGGAGTTTTTCCTTGCCTCTGTCGCCCTGGGCTTGCTCACTGGGGGCTCGGACACCAGATTATTTGTAAAGCTGCTTTGTGACAACATCTGTTGTAAAAAGCGCTATACAAATAAATGTTGACTTGACTTGACTGCCAAGTGCAAAGCTCAAAGTACACACCACAGAAATCACTTTCCTCAGCTGCCTGAAACGTGTTGTTGAAATCCCAGACCTTTTCTCTGTTACATGGTGACATCATCTCGTAACACAATCCTTACTACCCACCCACCATCAAGCTTGGCAGTACCTCACAAAAGCAACAGAGAGCTAAAAGAGTAAAAACTGACCACTCTGAAATGTCCTGCTCCAGTACTTTATATATGAGGGGTACAGTGTATATATGAGTGACAGAAACTGTAGCCCATCTGTAGATGGCACCATTTGTGATCACCATCCTCAAGTCCTTTATTAGTGGTCAGTTTCTAAACACAGAGTCAATCTTGTCGAAACATTTTTGGGTGCTAGTGGTGAACAGGTAGATGGGATCAGATGGGCTACAGTCTGTAATAGTACACCTATGCAGTAGAAGGTAGCTGTTTCTAATAAAGTGGCCAGTACAAGAGAGGGGGTTTCCAATAAAGTGGCCAGCGGTTGGAAGGTAGGTGGTGGGTGTTTCTGAAGAGGGGATCAGTTAACAAATCTCCATCAGCATTCACGCAGGAATAGAATACCTCATTAAAATAGAGCTCACATTAATACAGCACACTCAATAGTAATAATATCATATATCATTCACAGCCTATTTGGCCAGAAATGATATCAGCTCTCTTGCGGGAACTAGAAGAATGTATACTCCGCTGATTTATGCTAATATTCCTCACCTAAGCGGAGCGCTGTACAGTATTAATAAGCAAGATTAACGGATATGCTTTTTTTAGAGAGCATATAAGACAAATCCTCTTACTTGTCGGTGAGCTGAATATTGATTTAACACAATAAAGTCACGGCATGCCATCTCGGAGCTTTTAGCATGATTGTGAATTAGCCCCTAAGGGGTTCAGGAGCCTCTCGGCCCCTGCTAGCTTCTAATTGACTTGTCTAATAAGATTAGGCAGTAATGACGATCTGTGCGCCCTTGACAGATCCACACAGTTCCTCTTTAACCATAACCCCCCGCTCATCATGACTTTCTGCGGGGGGCTTAGTGCCATCGCTGTAAAGATGGAGGCGGAGAGAAAATCCCCGATTCCTACCAAAGCGGAATTCTAGGCCTGCACATCCCTTATCCCATTTCTGATAGAACTTCACAAAAGGAGAGAGAGAGGGAAGGAGGGAGTCTGCCTTCATCTCTCAACTCATTATCTCCTTATTAATATACAGTAACACTGTAAATACACTGATCATCAAAAGTATAATTGCACCCAGACGGAATTAAGCAACAGGAATGAAACTTGGTGGGTACCACTACATTATGACCAAATCTGTTCTTCCTTGTGGCTCATGTGTGAATAAAAACGTAACATGTACAAACAAAAGGGTGAAGCGAGTCCACCAATCAGGGTACAGCGGTCACTTTATTTTGAGCTTGTTTTGACCTGTTGGACAGGGCTTGGTTCTAGCTAATGGAAACTGTTCTCCTTCAGTGTTTATGCTCATTTGAATAGACATCAGTGTCAGACTAATGAATGACCTTCTATTAAAGACTGGTGGACTGAGAGACACTCGAGTCTCTTCACCTAAACTGAGCTGATTAAGAGTCTTGTTCCAGAAATGATAATAGGACGTTAGAGCCATAATAAAACATGCTACTGTTACTCTCCATACTTAAGTACATTTGAAGGTAAATATTCTAGTACCAGTGGAGGTCTAAAGGGAGGAACTTCTACTGACACTGGAGGAATATTTTACCTTGGGGATCTGTACTCTAACTCAACTACATGGTTTGTGTACTTCTCTGGTAATGAAAATAGCGGATGTTTGTTATGTTGCTTCAGAAGATAACGATGGCAGTCTCTCTTAAATGAAAATAGCTAATGGTAGCTAACTCTGCTAGCTGTCCCGCTGACATAAGCTGTTATGAATGAATGGTTAGACTTCTCCTTTCCTCTGTAGAGGGTAAAAGAAACAGCACCTCCTATGTAGTGTACTGAAAAAGCAAATGACCAAAACTCCTTTGCTACTAATAGAGAGAGAGAGAGAGAGAGAGAGAGATTAGCATTATAGAAGGGCTGAAGTTTACAAGCTCCTTCCCACCTATTGTTTTTGTCTTGTTAGATTCCCTTTCTCTCGCTCTGAGTGCACTTAGCAAAGATTTGAATTGGAGAAAGAGAAAGAGAGAGTGTGTGGGAGTGTGTGAGAGAGAAAGAAAGACAGAAAGAGAGACTCACATGAAATCTTTCATAATTCATAGATTTATATATACTTATAAAAGTCAATCATTAAAAAAATGTCTTGAAAGGAGGAGAAGCTCAATGCCACTCTCAGTAAGAGTGAGGAACGGACACCCTCGACATTCCACACAGAGGAGTGAATGGAAATTTAAAAGGACACACAAGAAGAGACATTTGAAGCATAAGAATATGACAAGTGCTCTCTGTGCTCCAAGGGCTTATCACAGAGAAGAGGATGGCCTACAGATACACAGATAGATAGATAGGCATCTCTATGGGTCAGATAGAATGTGTAGCTGGAAACAGACACATCCAACAAAGGAGCAGCTGGTGTTCTTAAACCAACTGACCGATAGACTGACCACCCCAGAGCCCAGACCTCAACATCACTGAATGTGTTTGGGGATATTTGGATGGTGAGAATCAGAAAACGCTAAACCAACTTCTAAGACTGAACTGTGGAGGTGTGGCTGCAGATGTCTTTGTAATACAGGCTGTAGTACAAGTAAAGAGCAGACACACTAAACACTGAAACATCTGATATTATCTGATATTTTGTGATGGCGGACGGGACAACAACCGAGCCATGACAGCACTCCAAAGCGCTAGCCAAGGTCCTGAAAAGCCAGCCAGCACCTTTGTTGTGGACTGCAGCACGTGCAGACAGAGGGCGGGGCTGTCTGATCACGCATGGCTGGCGACTGATGAGGAGCACAGCTGCCACACCAAAACAGGGGAGGATAAAAGGCGCAGAGAAGACGAGCAGTCAAGGAGAGAGCCTCTCCAGGGGAGTAGACCTGCGCCGACCTCTGTTTTTCCTCTTTCTCTGTCCAGGCTCTACAACGGGCTCGGACCCCGAAGCAGGCCCCGCCAGCTCTACTCACCCCCAGGGCCCAAACACCTCCTCTCCAACGCCCAAAACTGAATAACTTGTATGTAATGGCACAATGAGACTTAATAAGTCATGATAACTTCCTTGTTTTCATTTACCTTAACTTATCAAATTAAGTTTTGTGATTTCATCTGGGTTTTATGATTTTCCAGTCTTTCAGCTCAAGTCATTTCTTTAATGAGGTGGAAATCTGAAGGAATCACATGAACTTGACACTGTGAACACTTAGCAATGCAGGTTTACAGTACAGATGACTTATTAGCCTGAGATTCTGGCTTCTACTCGTTTGAGCGAAAGGAAGTATTGACAGATTGGTATTTCCCATTGGCAACATCTATTTGCATGCTGTTTTACTCACCCTCTTCATGTTCATTTCCCTGCTCAACCTACCTTCCACTGTGTGTCTCTTTGTCCTACTCCAAGGTTAATGGTTGAGCCACATTGCTGTTGACTGTAAATGGATGCTAACCACAGAACAGTGAACTTGGGATTGTAGAAAACCAACTTGGAATTGTAGGAAACCACCTGCTCACTAAAGTGAATTTTGGGAGTTGTTGGTTCACCTCCACCCAATTCGACTCATTTTCAGCCCTGCCCCACTTCAGCTTGGCAATTCAAACTGAAGGACAGGAGAAACAACACAAAGAGGGTCAGTACAACCACATGCCAACAGATTTTGCCAGGAGCCAACGGGGTGCAACTCTATGGGATGTATATCTGTCAACACTTCCTTTGACTTAAGTTGAAGCCAATAATTGAGACGAGTGACAAAAACTCATGTTAATAAGTCACCTGTACTTTAAACGTGCATTGCTAAGTTGGTACGACAAGTCCTATATAGTCAAATCGACTTCCAGGAAGGAATTCAAAGCCAAACTAGACATACATCATGAGTAATTAATGAAACAGTAATTCCATTTTGATTTAACTTGGAGCTTTAGCAGCTTCTGAACTTGAGCTGAAGCTGGTGAAATACAGTGTAGGCACTTACATAACACATATAAGACATCATTAGTATTATTACATCAGGTACTTACACACACCCGTGTGTGTGAGTGTGCTGGAGAGGTTCAGCAGCACAGAGCTCATCAAACTTAACCTGTCAGCAGATCACCATCACTGCATATACACAAACACCGCCCCCACACACACATCCTCAACCTGTACAGAAACACAATGTGTACATCATCCCAACACAGAATACTCTGGCCTAAAATGCATTCTTTAATACCATTAACACCAATAATTCTATACCATCAACATCATCAACATTGTAACATAGCAACACTGAGATGGCATGAACAGGTTCACTGGTGTTTCTGGATACTAAGGCCCAATCCCATTTCATCCCTTGCCTCTAACACATAGCCCTACCCCTCTGTTTTGCGGGCTCACGTCTAGGGGTAGGGTTGTCCCGATTGTTGTTGAGATGGAGGGGTAGGGCGAAGTGTTAGGGCTACATGGCCCTTCAAACGGCGATTTTTCAGAGGCACACTCCAAACGGAGTGTTATGAGAAAATTCCCAGAATGCCCTGCGAATCATCGGCAAGATGGCTGCACAAGTGATCAAAGAGACCCATAAATATGAGTACTGTCTCTGTTAAGAAGCCGCTGTATTGTAAGATAACCATTGTAACAGCGTTTTATGGTCATTTTCTTCATAACACGCTTAAAAATTGCTAGTAATAAGCTGAAGTCTCGGTCGCTACCTAGCAAAATTTCCCGTTCCACCCTAAATGGTGCAGCAGTTGCGTTCTGGTACCTGAAGTTGCTGCACCATTTAAGGTGGAACAGGGAAATTCGATCATGAAGCTGGTGATTAAAATGTTTAGCTTCATATCACCGAAGAATTCTTGGTGGCGATAATAAATAATTGTCATCCGCCAAAATGTATTTAAGCAGTGAGGAGCTGAACGTTACCCTCCTCTGCTGTCACTGCAGACTGGCAGGGTCACCTACAGAGCACCGCTAGTAGCCTGTTAATGATGTAATGTAGTTTTTTGTGCTCTTTTTTATTGGGTGACTCATTTGATTGATTGATGTGTAAAAAAATGAAGTTGTGAATGAATCGCAAGCGCCCAATGCTTTCCGTCTGTTTACATAAAAGCCGCTGACGACAACTGATGACGTATCCGGTTCTTGAAGGGTTGTCCCATTTCACAGGGGGAATATTTCAACCACTACCCCTTCTAACTCAGGAAGGTTACACTCAAAAACAAGGGGTAGGGCTAAAAATAAGAAATGGGACTGGGCCTAAATACATTGTCTATATTTGTGTTGCAGACATAGTGAACCCTGGTTCCCATCCCCACCACTGTAAAGAAGCCTGAGCCTCTACAATTAACCATTTCAAACCAAACTCACACTGAATGACTATGTTTACATCTTAACCACTGAATTATGGGAAGGCTACAGGTCAGAAACGCCATATTAACTAGTGCTGGGAGCTTAATTAAGTGTTCATAACTTCTATCAAAGTTAAACTTTCAAAGACTACTTTGAACTGTGCTCATGGAGAGAGTCTGAGCCTCCTCCTACGAATCTCAGTCCACACCCGATCAATACATCTGACTTGAAGAGAGTCGAGACCAAGAGAGAGTGCTCCTGATTCTCACTGCTGAGGTTATTACACTGAAATGGGACCGATTATTAAAAACTGTTCAATAACTTTTGCACATTAACTCATCATCAAAATAATGGATGCACAAGTAGTTGCACCCAGAAGGACTCAACCAACAGGGATGGAACTTGGTGGGTAGGTTTGTGAATGATTCAAGTTTCACGTTTGGCTGTGCATGTGACCTAAGTAAGGACAGGCCTTATCGCCGTACCTGACTGACCCAACAGCCACAACTGCAGACACTCAGCGAGCAGTGATGCCCTTGTCCTGCACCTTATCCAGCACCATTGCCAGACTGCTGCACGATGCAGGACTACATGAACATAGACCGTTACGACGACTGCCCTTAACACCATGTCAGACCGCAATGGTGTTGTGCCAGACTGTCATGGAGTGACTCAAAATGACAGCGGGTCATTTTCAGTGACGAGTCCCGCTTTTGTCTTGGTGGAGACGACCAACAACAATCCGTGTGTGGAGGCACCGTGGTCAGCGCAAAGATGAGTGGTTTGTTGTCACGCGTCACACGTCCAGAAGGCCTGGTGTCACTCCACCTCCACTCCTACCGCACAATCTGCAGGAACTGTGTGAGAATATTCAAGCTGCATGGGATGGATTATTGTAGGACACCAGTAGGAACCTCAACACCTCCATGCTGAGCAAACATGGCGGCCCAATGCCATACTGAGGCCCTTCTTATGTCAAAGTGGGGACTCGTTATAGTAATACCACCCTACATCTAAGTAAGCCTACCCACGGCTTCGGGCCTACCCTCCTGACACGTTCTTGGTGTTACTTGCTGCAGGATCCACAATAACTCAGCCACTCATTTTCTAAACCACTTTATCCCTCTGGGACGAGGGGGTGCTGGAGCCCATCCCAGCATTCAGTGGGAATGTTTTCAATGGGCATGTCAGACACACAGACATACACACTCACACCTAGGGGGCTGTTTTGTCACCTAGCTGCATGTCTTTGGGCTGTGGGAGGAAACCCACACAAACACGGGGAGAAAATGCAAACTCCACAGAGAAAAGACCCCCGGCTGGGAATCGAACCCTGGCCCTTCCTGCTGTGAGGCGGCAGCGCTGCCCACTGCAACACCATGCCACCCATCCGCAATGACATTAATGCTTTTAGTTTGTTAGTTGAACATCTGTATGATGTATTGGTGTCGGGACACGCCCCATAGAAGAAGGGGTGTGGAGTCAGCAGCGGCTCATTTTCATTTAAAGCAACAGGCACTTAAATTGGCCTTGCTGAACGGGGCTGCTTATACAGGAGGAGAACAAAGGGCTGATATCCTTTCATTACCCCTCAGTTTCCACAAAACCAAACAGCGTTAGGAACCTCTTCCGAGACATCAACTTCAAAAATGCTTTCCTGGCTAAAATCTGTCATCAGGTTAAATGAGTTGGATGGACTGCATGTTTTAATTAGTTGAACAGCGACCTGCAGCGATGCTTCCTGGGAAGAAAAAAAACGGCAGACCTGAGCACAATTAGCGATTACGGTTTAATTAACGGAGCAATTAAAAAAAGGGAGAGGCACACAGTCCTCCAGCAAATTACTTTGTCTGTCTCCTAATGATCTACAGGCAGCAATCTGATCTTACTGCTGGCTTGGCATCATTTCATATGAACCCAGGTAACCCATGCAATGTCATCATTTTAGATCCATGTCTGCTTAAGTCTAATGCCGGGACCAGACTATACAATATTTCTGTCTTCCACGATGGTCACTGTGTCAGTTTAAACAATCATAGCACCATAAATTTGTGCCATCATATATATACAGGGGTTGGACAATGAAACTGAAACACCTGTCATTTTAGTGTGGGAGGTTTAATGGCTAAATTGGACCAGCCTGGTGGCCAATCTTCATTAATTGCACATTGAACCAGTAAGAGCCGAGTGTGAAGGTTCAATTAGCAGGTAAGAGCACAGTTTTACTCAAAATATTGCAATGCACACAACATTATGGGTGACATACCAGAGTTCAAAAGAGGACAAATTGTTGGTGCACGTCTTGCTGGCGCATCTGTGACCAAGACAGCAAGTCTTTGTGATGTATCAAGAGCCACGGTATCCAGGGTAGCGTCAAATTATCGACATCAAGCAAAGAAAACAGCTAAGGAGAAGCTGGAATGACTGGAGTTGGGTTCAGAAGTGTCCAGCACATTATTGAAACCTGAATGAACAGTGGTGAACCCCAGACTTCACAGAGGGAATGTGGCCAGAAATCTCTTAAATGGTGAAAACTGGACAGCAGAACTCACGGCTCTGTTTAATAGTAAACGTAAGAGCATTTCCACACAACAAGAACTCACAACAGCCGTGTGGTCACGACTAAACAGCCGTGTGGTCATAAGAAAACCACTTGTTAGTGAAGCTAATAGGAAAAAAGGCTAGGAAGCCTTTGCTAGGGAGCATAAAGACTGGACTCCGGAGCAATGGAAAAAGTTCATGTGGTCAGACGAGTCCAGACTTACCCTATTCCAGAATGGAATCAGGGTAAGACAGGAAGCACATGAGGCGATGCACCCATCACACATAGGGTCCATTGTGACACTTCCGGCACCGCTGTGGGTGGCAGCCTTTCCAGTAGCTCTGTCTTTTGTGTACTGTTTTAGCGTTTTCCTACTTTTTTTCTTTCTTTTACAAGTTTTATCGGTACTTTAGTGATTTTTTTGTATGTCCTATGAACATGGAATCTGTTTCCGTGCGTGCGTGGTGGACTAACTTTGTTTACACAAGGGAAGAGCTGCTAGCCCTCCAAACAAAGGGTTGCGCTGGCAAAACGCACTCCATCCCGGGGGAACTGCGAAGGAGCTCCAGGGGCTGCAGAGCCGGAGCTAAGCTAAAGGCTAAGTGCATGGAGAAACGCTGGAGGTATAAACCATCTTTCCTTCGATAGTGATGGGGAATGTGAACTCTCTGGCCAACAAGACATTGCTAAATTTCCTCCGGGATCAATAAAGTATCTATCTATCTATCTATCTCAGCAACAATACAATGAAGTCAGCTGTTACCACCGGGTGTCCAGGTTATCCCATCAACTGACTTTATCTTCCCTGATGGCACGGGAATATTCTAGATTTTAATCAGGCTCAATTTGTGAAAGCAAACATTCTACAAGGGAAGCATTCATGACGCTACCTGACAGCTGACAGAAACCTACCTAAACAAACCTAAACCTCGATTCCAACCTCTGTCAGCCTTCATAGCGGCTACTGCTGATGTCAAGCAGACATCAGTCAATGATCCATCTTATGAACCATTACTGCACCTGAGATGATCTAGCACACTATGACAGCTGACTTTGTGACTAGGTTTATTTCTAGTATGTCACAGTGACATGATGCTAATGATGTGACCTAGCCTGTCAAGCAAGACTAATTGGCAAACTGAACAAAGGTGAGCAAACTGAACAAAGAAGATGCCCTGCGGCAGCTCCAGCACTTGGCACTTGCTGGTAAGATTGGCGTTTAGGTGTCAGCCTGGTGTAACCAAATTTTACTATTTGTAGGCAAACTAAAACACACAGAGGCGAGTGACGAATGCAGTTTCTGAAATGCATTAAAATTCTCAAGTAATGTCAACAAAGTTAACCTGACCAAAAAACTCTGACTCATTCAACATAGTCATTGAGCACTACAATATTTCTACTTATCACTACTTAATATTTCTGTAATTATGTCAACATGCTTTTTTATGTCAAAGATAGGGGTGTTTCACCTGGTTTGAGTGAAATAAAGTACTTTTTTATAGACAGCAAAGTCTGTGAAATGTAACTGAACAACTGTCGACTGTAACAAATGGGAGCTTGAAGCAAACGGTTGTGAGGCTTATTGGGATTCCTCCGGAAATTGAGGTCAGCACAGGTAGTAGGGGTCAGTACACTAGCAGATAGGGTTAACTTGTCATTAATCAAGAATCAAAGAAACAGACAGCCAGTGTTAGACAAAATGGACCAGGAACTGGATGAAACAAAGTTAGTGAATAGTAGGGCTGTACCCGACTCAGAATTTTGTCAGTCGAATCGGATTCGCCCGTCCTGGCCGACGATTCAACTATTCGTTCATGTTTTTGCTCCATTTACATGATCTAGTAATCAGTAAATCAGTTGGCATACATTTCAGATCTGATGTCCTCATTTAGAAAGTCAGCAGAGTCACAGGAACATATTTTTGAGCTAAAAGATACGTGGCATATGATGAACGATCTGGAGCCTGATTTAATTACAGGATATAGCATCGGGCAGCAAGCAACGTATTTATACTAAAAAATTGGCGCTTCTAGCCTGTCTTTTTAATTTTAACAACTGGTCGACAAGTCAGGAACACAGCCTCCAATTGGTCGACAAGTCAGGAACACAGCTTCTGATTGGTTGACAAGTCAGGAACACAGCCTCTGATTGATCGATAAGTCAGGAACACAGCCTCCAATTGATCGATAAGTCAGGAACACAGCCTCCGATTGATTGACAAGTCAGGAACACAGCCTCCAACTGGTTGACAAGTCAGGAACACAGCCTCCAGCTGGTCGACAAGTCAGGAACACAGCCTCCAACTGGTCGACAAGTCAGGAACACAGCCTCCAATTGGTCGACAAGTCAGGAATACAGCCTCTGATTGGTTGACAAGTCAGGAACACAGCCTCTGATTGATCGATAAGTCAGGAACACAGCCTCCGATTGATTGACAAGTCAGGAACACAGCCTCCGATCAGTCGACAAGTCAGGAACACAGCTTCCGATCGGTCGACAAGTCAGGAACACAGCTTTCGACTGGTTGGCAAGTTAGGAGCACAGCTTATGATTAGTGTAAAAGTCAGGAACACAGCCTCAGATTGATTGACAAGTCAGGAACACAGCCTCCGATTGATCGACAAGTCAGAAACACAGCCTCCGATTGGTCGATAAGTCAGGAACGTCCATCTCTAAACTAGCATGAGAGAGCTGAAGAGAGCCAACACTGCTAATGCATGGTTCTTCATTTACATCACTGCTAGAGTGTTTAGCAAACAAGGTCAACACTACGGCAGGTATACAAATGCTACTGCAGTGTGAGGAACCCATCTTTGCATTGTACTGCATATATAATTGGAGCTCCACGGGAGGAACCAAGCGCCACCCTGTAATACTTTGAGGCACTCTGGCCTAGAGTTGGAGTTTAATATGTCATTTGATGTGCTATATGATATTCTGTAGCACTGTGTTGTATCCCTCAGCCACTTGCTTTCGCTCATCAGTGATCTCTCACTACAGTCCCTCCGCCATCGTTCATACTGCACTCAATGCAGAAAGCACAACGGCTGTTTGTGAACACTTGGTAAGCAGCAGTGGTACGGTACAGGGAAGGCATAGTAACCCCCTCTGATGTAAAGCGGCTGAATGAATTGATGCAGCCTCTCTGCAACCCACTGATCCCACTACTGGGTCATGACCCACAGTTCAAAAACAACTACTCTACTACTCTGCAGTATCAGAACTGGAGAAGGCAGCTGTGGGGGAATCAGATTGTCTTAGAACTTTTGAGCCATAGCGCTCGGTCCTTGTATCCATTCGTCCCAATGTCTCTGCAGTTGCTAGAATAATATGATCTCTGCTGGACATGCATGCTCACCACCCCCAACTCAGCCAGGTTGATGAGGCTTCAAAATACAGGCTAGGGGCTCGCCATTCGTCTAAAACCGAGGGCAAAAGGCGTCCGTCCAGACTGCAAGCTTGAAGGGCTTCCACCTCATGTATATTAATACGGTCCACTCCTGTCTGCTCGTCCACCCCCAGCAATTTGTGTGGCTCCCAGATCATGAAATCTCCATTAGGAGAAGGCATGAATTTTCATGGCTGTGTAGACAGAGCATATCAGCATGCTCCAGGCACTAGCCCCTGAGCCTTTGGGGTTCTGCTGAGCAAGCCAATAAAAACTCAAACAGGCCATCTATCCATTGCCACGTCCACAGAATCGCCGTTCCTGTGCAATGATTCATGCAAGACTTTGTCATGGCGGTGCTGGGCAGCTAACATGAGGCTTTGTGGTCAGGCTTCTGCAGAGGAGATCGTTATCATTTGAGACGAGACCCTGTGACATTGGACACTGGGGGCTGATTCTGGATCAGTGGCATTGATTTGCAATTGAAGGAGGAACGTTAGAGTCAGAGTTTGTGTTGTGGAAGGGTGGGAATCAGTCACTGGGAGGTGGGCAGCACTTTGCAAGTCGCTTGGACGAAGGACCGCACTGCGGACTGCCCTATCCATCTGTCAGAGTGACCCATCCCTTCTTAAGAAAAGCTCTCATCTCTGCGTCACTGGGAGAGATCGATACAGAGGGAGGGGTGGAGACAGAGAGAGAGAGAGAGAGAGAGACTGGAGGGATGATATTGCCAGGCTGCCAGCCTGAGACTTGTGGCTTTAGGGAAGAACAAGGCACAAAGCAATGTGAGGCAAAATGTGACATGAATATTTTACGCATTACCCATAAACCATCCACAAAAATATACTGATAATCATTACAGTTATGGCACATTAAAGGCTCAGATGCTCAACTCAAGTGCTCAGTAAGAAAGATAAGATCTATAAAACAATGTTGGAGTTGATGTATCTCTGTTAGAGCCTGGGTTTCAGATTAACGGCACCGGCACGTGGGACCTGCTCAGGTCTCAAGGTTGCAGGTATGGCTCAGGTTCACATGACACTCAATGCAGAAAGCATACCTGCTCTTTGTGAACACTTGGTAAGCGGCAGTTGTACGGTACAGGAAAGGCATAGTAACCCCCTCTGACCTAAAATGGCTGAATTAATTGACGCATCTTCCCTGCAACCCACTGGTCCCACTACTGGGTCACGACCCACAGTTTGAAAACAACCAAGTTGCTGCAGTATCAGAACTGGAGAAGGCAGCTGTGGGGGAATCAGATTGTCTTAGAATGTTTGAGCCATAGTGCTCTGTCCTTGTATCCATTCATCCCAATGTCTCTGCAGTTGCTGGAATAACATGATCTCTGCTGGACATGCACGCTCACCACCCCCAACTGAGCCAGGTTGATGAGGCTTCAAAATACAGGCTAGGGCCTCGCCATTCGTCTAAAACCAAGTGTGCTGGACCAGCATAAACACAGTGTATAAGAGAGAACCGTGGAGAGGACCACGGCAAGAAAAGTCACATCAGAAAAATAAAAACCAACAAAATTGAAGACTTGGCCCCATGTAAAAAATCTGGTATTTGTTTTCAATAAAACCAACAAAACATTTTAGAATTTGGAATAAAATCAAATGAAGAAGAAATATGAAAAATTAAAATGATGAAATATTGATTTTGCACTGTTTCTAGATCACTATTCAAATATAAGTACAAGTACGTATGTGCACTTTACCATGTTTGAGGCCTTTGGACAAACAGGTTGTACAAAAAGTTATTTATAGTTAATAGGTGTCAGGGACAAAGAACCAGGACCGACGCACGCAGAGCTAAAAGTCAGATGGGCTTTATTAAGTACACGAGTGAACAAGCACAGCAACAATACACGGACAAACACAGAGGGAGAGAAAGGTTGATAGTCAGAGAATAGATCAAAAGAGAAAGCCAACAAGGGATAAGCAAAAAGAAGAGGTCAAAGCCAAAGGGAGTCAAGAAAGCCAGAGTCAGAATAAACAGATGAGAAACGCTCAGAAATGCAAACCAGGTTTGGCAAAACTTCACAATGAGGAAGCGTTTGAGAGGGGTATATATACTGAGGCTAAGTGGATGCAGCTGGGCTAAAACTCAGGTGACCTACAGCGGTGCTGATTGGATGGCTGGGGACATGTGGGTGTGATGTCATCGGATGATGCACTCTGGGAAGTGGAGTCCGGAGGAGCAGAGGAGCCAGGGAAACCTGGAAGTGTGACAATAGGAACTTTAAGAACTGCTGCTTTCCTTTGCCACCCCAATAAAAACACACAGTCTAACCTGCTGATAAACTGTTTTGTTTAAAAGCTGAATCCAGACACTGAATTAGGCAACGAATACCAACGTGGCAAACTGATATTTGTCTACTCCCAAGTTATTTGGGGGTACGCATCAAACTGTTTATGAGTGAGCGTGCACTTGATGCAGTAGTGTGGTGTTGCTATGCTAAATATCCTTCAGTCCACAGAAGGCAGATTAAAGCCTGAAGAAAACGAGGCCAGACAAGCAAGACAATGGAGTCTAGACAACATACTAAAACCGTGACATGCCCTTATCTTAAACACAAAACACTTTCCTCCATAAAGCTCTATGACTAATGCCATTTCACTGTCAGGGCAACATAATGTGACTGCTGTTGTTCCAGGGAGATTCGCTTACTGCTTGACAGTAAGGGTGAAATGAGTCTGACCCTAATTTGGACAGAACTGGACTTGCCATTCATGTAGGTCTTGTTGCATGTGATGATAGCATTCATTCATATGCAGCTCTGGGGGTATCTCCAGAGAGGGGGGAGAGAGAGAAAGAGAGAGAGAGAGAGAGAGAGAGAGAGAGAGAGAGA
>CM067493.1:22368633-22386319 GCA_034552555.1 Semaprochilodus insignis | reverse complement strand
AGAGAGAGAGAGAGAGAGAGAGAGAGAGATGTTGGTGTGGTCTGATGTTTTCCACATATTTTTCTGTGTTATTTTCTTCACTAAACTTTTACTTTTCTTTTCATCTTCCTTAACAACTTTCCATTGTTTTCCATTTCCTTTCCCTTTTTCCTTTCCTTTCTTTTCCTGATTTTGTCTTTTCCTTTCCTTTTTTCCATTTTGTCATTTCCCTTCCTTTTTGTCATTTCCTTTCCTTTTCCTTTTTTGTCCTTTTCTTTTCTTTTCTTTTCTTTTCTTTTCTTTATATTTTTTTCTCATTGCCTTCCTTTCTTTTTGTACTTCCTTTACTCTTTCTTTTCCTTTACCTTCCATTTTCATTTTCATTTATATTGTTTTCCTTTCCTTTCCTTTCCTTTCCCTTTTTGTCCTTTTCTTTTCTTTTTTCTTTTCTTTTCTTTTCTTTTGTAATAAATTTCTCTCACTGCCTTCCTTTCTTTTTGTACTTCCTTTTCTCTTTCTTTCCCTTTGCCTTCCATTTGTTTTTTCATTTCTCTTGTTTTCCTTTCCTTTCTTTTCTTGTTTTTTTCCTTTCCTTTCCTCACCTTTCCTTTCCTTTCTTTTCCTTTCCTTTCTTTTCCTTTCCTGTCCTTTCCTTTCCTTACACACTGCCACACTCTTTTAACATGTTTAAATTAAAGCTGTATCAGTGTTAGTGTCACTGTTTCTGCCTCAACTCATAACCAGGACACACACACACACACACACACACACACACACACACACACACACACATACACACAGAGTAAATAAACAGAGCTGTTGTGCGACACAGCGAGAGATCAAATAAGGCTTTGATATTGCTGTCTCTCTAATGAATAATCTGGGAATGTTTCGGAGGTCAGAGAAAGGTAATACACTTTTAACACTCTTCTCCTCCACTCCCTCACACTGAAGCGCAGACAGAAACAGCAGATACTCTTAAAGAAAAGAAACAAGAGTTTATCACCATCAATCAGACAACACAGAGGCTGTTTCTAAAGCAGAGAGAGAGCCAGAGTCAAAGAGAATCATCCAGCAAGAGGAAAAATAGCAAGCACGAAACTAGTTTTTGATAGATTAAGCGAACGAGAGCAAGATAGAGAGAACAGAAAGGAATGATGAAGGTGCAGAGAAAGAGAGAAAGAAAGAGAAAATTAGAAGGGCGTGGACAAATGGAGAAAACACGAGATCCATAAATACAGTCTGGGGGAGATAAATGGTGGCACAAGCCTTAGCATCAATGTGGAATATACACTCATCATCAAAAGAACAGCTGCACCCAGAAGGAACCAGCTGACAGGAATGAAACTAGGTGGGTAGGTTTGACATCATGAGACACACAAATGATTCATGTTTCACCCTCGGCCGAACATGTGACGTAAGCAATGACTGACCCAACAGCCACGATTGCAGACAACAGTGAGCAGTGATGCCCTCCATGAGTCACCCTGTTAGTGCCAGAGCCACTGGCAGACGGCTGCACCAAGCAGGACTACATGCACACAGAGCGTTACAACGACTGTCCTTAACACCACGTCAACGTCGCCAAAGACTGCAATGGTGTTGTGTTGACTGTGATAGAGTGACTCAGAATGGCAGCAGGTCAACGAGTCATGCTTTTGTCTTGGTGGAGACGACCAACGAATCCGTGTATGGAGGCATCGTGGTCAGCGCCAAGATGAACGGTTTGTTGTCATGCGCCACATGTCCAGAAGGCCTGGTGTCACTCCACCTCTACCCCTACCACACCATCTGCAGGAACTGTGTGAGAATATTCAAGCTGCAACTGATGGATTATCACAGGACACTATTAGGAACCTCTACAACTCCATGCTGAGACGTCTGGCATATTTCATCAGCAAACATGGCGGCCAGATGCCATACTGGGAGACACTACTTCTGTATGTGTAGCTCAATAAATATTGATCATATCAGTCTAAACCTATGATCATTTATTGTTCCTGGTAACCTTTATCTTCCTTCCCAATAGCACTGCAATCCCATAATTCCATCTGGGTGCAACTGTTCTTTTGATGATGAGTGTAATTCGAGTGAAACTGTTACGACCCCAATAAGAACTGTATAAGAATAAGAAATATGTACTTTGTGAATGTGTGTGTAATGAGTATAATCAAAACTAGGGGGAGGGTTTAGAACAAATGATCCACTCATTAGGACCAATCACAGTAAAGAGGAAGTGATAAATAGGACCAATCATATACAGGGGGAAGGTCTCAGAACTGAACTGCTGCAGGCAGAATGGGCTATTATGAAAATACGTGTGTTTGTTTTGACAGCACAACCATGATGAATTATAAACGGGCTGTTTCAACGGCATGCAGCTGCAGCATTCCGAAATCATGTCATTAAGCGAATAGGCTTCAATAAGCCCTAACGTTTTTCATGACACATGCAGTTCCAGCAGCATGCAGTGGACTATTTGTGGCCTACATGCACTGCAGAGAAGACGGAGATCCATCAGCACGCTATGCGGTCCAGAGAGCAAAGATTGCTTCTACAGACTCAGTACATGATCTCAGACTAATACCTGTACAGTCAGACATGAGGGAGAGCAACAGCTTAATCCTTCAGCAGAAGCTGCTGAGTGCAGAGATGTGAAGGTCAAGTTCATATTCGTATATAGCATATATGGTATTCTACTGACTCTATCTCTCTATCTATCTATCTATCTGTCTATATTGAGCCACACATACAGAAGTTGGGTCTCACAGTATGGTGCTGTGATTTTCAATGCAGTGTCGGAATTCTGCAGCCCTCAGGTCATTTGTACATACATCTCAGAGTTGTAGAGTTTCCCAGTCGTGTCCTGTGATAATCCGTCCCATGCAGCTTGAATATTCTCACACGGTTCCTGGAGATAGGGGTGGAGGTGGAGTGACACCAGGCCATCTGGACGTGTGGCACGTGACCACAAAACCGTTCATCTTGGCGCTGACCACGATGCCTCCACACGCGTATCCGCTGGTCGTCTCCACCAAGACAAAAGCGAGACTCGTCACTGAAGATGACCCGCTGTCATTCTGAGTCACTCCATGACAGTCTGGCACGACACCATTGCAGTCTTTGGCAACACTGACTTAAGGACAGTCGTTGTAACGGTCTGTGCTTGTAGTCTTGTGTCTGATCCACTCACACCAGCATAACACACACTAACACACCACCACCATGTCAGAGCCACTGCAGTGCTAAGAATGATCCACCACCCACATAATACCTGCTCTGTGGTGGTCCTGTGGGGGTCCTGACCATTGAAGAACAGGGTAGCAAAGTATACAGAGAATCAGATGGACTACAGTCTGTAACTGGAGAACTACACAGTGCCCCTATATGGTCAGTGGAGCCGATTAAATGGACAATGGTCATTCTGGTCTATTTTGCTTGGTCTTTAGAGTGAGAGCTGCTGCTTGTCTTCCAAAATTCCCAGAATGTGTTCTAATAATATTCAGTATGTTCCTGATATATGCCAACTTATACTTGCCCTTCCCAGCGAAGCTCCCGGGGGCTCCACCAGTACAACGTTTACACCGGAAAAAAATGTTTGTGGTCCTCCAGACATGTGGATGCTCCTGCAATAAATTAGTCCGGCTCCTGTTCTCCCTAGGCAGGTTAACCAACTGTCTCTGGCTACAGTGATGAAGAATCTCGGCTGTAGTCTAGGGTCCCCATGGTAACCGAACAGCTGGAGCCTTGCTGGATTTGGCCAGGAGCTGAAGAGCCCTCGGACGCTCAGTTTGCAGTGATCCGCTGTTTGTCTTGCCTAACTGGGCCGGAGGCATTCTGCCTCCAAACACATCTCCTCCTCTGGTCTGGAGAGAGTCTTGCTTGTCTGGCTTTAATTGGGAGATGCAAAAAAGGAGGACGTCAACGTTTCATGGGTTCACTGGCAGCGTTCGGAATACTGATTCATGGTTCAGACAGGTAGGGGTGGGTGGTATGACATATGTTAGAGCCTGTAAAGTGCAACAACAACAACCCATGTGTTCAAGCTCAAGTTTGAGTTCAAGAGGATTTTTGTCATTTAAGCTATATACAAGTACACGGTGAAACCATGAAACAACGTTCCTCCAGGAAATAACATCCATTTAGGAAACAACGTTCCTCTAGAAACAACGTCGCTCCAGGAAACAGTGTTACTCAAGTAAAACAACGTTCCTCTCGGAAACAGCGTTCCTCTAGGAAACAACGTTCCTCCAGGAAACAGCCTTCCTCCAGGACCATGGTGCAAAACAAAAACACAAGTACAAAACAATGCAATATACAAAGTGCAGACAGTAGAGTGTGTGTAGTAACGGCATAAGCTTCATACTGAGTATCTGAAATCATCTTTTTTGGCCTTTTCACTGATTGTTTGATTGTTTTTACCTCATCTAGGAAAACAAAATCTTAACACTTATTGTGTATTGCAAAATTGTCTTCAAACAGCCTGGTTTTATTAACATAGGTTGTTATTACTGCTCACAAATCACCAATTTGGCCCATCCTAGGAAATGTGCAGGCCAACAGTACATCAGCCTACAATCCTCCTTCTGTTCATTTCCACTTTGTGGGATTTCATTTTTTTATTTATAGTTATTTACAGATTTACTGAATAAAGTATAAGCAGAAATACAGAAATTGAACTGCACAGCTCGGTAGCACATAACAGGCCCTTCCCAATGACTCCTGGATTGCAGTGGCAACCTACAGGGAACTGGAATCTTGCAACTACGAATCTGACTTAGGTGCACCCTAGGTGGCCTCCGAGATGCCCCTGAGATACTCGCCCATGGCGGAGGTCTGGACAGCCAGAGGAATTTACAGCACAGTAACATTAGAATAAGAGTAAAGCTTCANTCTTTCTTTCTTTCTTTCTCTTTTCCTTTCCTTATCTTTTCTTTCATTTCATTTGCATTCTTTTCCTTTGCTTTTTGCTTTTCTTTCTTTCTTTCCTTCTTTTTCTTTTCTTTCTTTTCTTTCTTTTCCTTTCCTTTACATTTTTGGATTATTTCTTTCTTTCTTTCTTTCTTTCTTTGCTTTCTTGCTTTTTTCTTTACTGTTCTCTTCCTTTCTGTTGTCTTGTCTTTCTTTTTTTCTTGTCTTTTCTTTTTCCTTTTTCTTTTCTGCTTCATTACCTCCATTATGCTCCTTTCTGTTTTCAGTGTGGGTCTTTTTGCCTCATTTCCCCCTTTCTTTCTTTTTCCTCTTCCGAACTGGAGTACAGCTCCCTGCATCACAGCTCCGAGCGTTTATTTGAACTGGAGTGAGTGTGTGAATAATTGAGCAAATGATAAGAAATGAATGGAGGAGAGTAATTACCTGTGGATTATCTCAGGCTGGTAATTAAATCCGCTGACTTATTCACAGCAAGTGAGAGATCCTGGAGCTGCTCTTGCCTCAGTCTTCTCTTATCTCAGGCACAAGCCAGTACATCAGTATTATTACACCCTCTGATATTACAGCGACAGACTCAGGATCATCGATGAACAGCATCGCTGCTGAAAGGCGCAACATTCAGAGGCTAAAAGAGGCGAACTGTTTCAAACCTTCATACAGTCCATTTCACACTTAGAGTCTGAGGAAAGTGCTACGAATGCAGAAGACAGGTGTTCCAGGCAGGTGTGAGAGACTATAAACATGAGAACACTTTAGAAGGGAATTCTGGGGAGTTTTCAGAATTCCTGCATAATTAAACAGTTAGGATGTAAACAGAGTCATTCAGGGTGGTGTAGCAGGACATGCTCCACTCACAATAGCAATGCTGGGGACCAGGTGTCTATCTCTAAAAGCTACTTCATGGAAAGTTAGGTCTTCCTAATAGGGATTGCACAGGTTCCAGCTTCCTTTTCCGTAGTCAACAATTACGTGATGAAGTTGACTAATGAGCGCTGATTAAAGCCAGCGAACCAGGCATATGGACCAGATATATGAATGGAATTTTACTAAAATTTGTATCCGACTGAGTTGTGCACTCAAGCTGGCTTGCTGAGACGCCTGCCCTCTTTGGACGTCTGGAGAGCCAGAGAAGCTTAGAGCACTGTAATTCACCGGAAATATGAGTGACCAACATCAAACCGTACAGGATTATAGGTCATAATAGTCCGTCCCCAACAACACTGACTTCAACAATGACTTCATTGTAGTCCTTGAGAAAACAGGGATAATGACAGTCAATATCGGATCTATGAAGTGCTGTAGACTGGCGGAGAAATGGTAGAATGAACAGAACTCTGCAATTCTATACAGTGTCACGTCTTTTCCAACAAGCACTGAGGTGCATTGCTAGTCCAGACATAGGGACACTGAAATCACCAGCCTCCTTAACTGTAGTCTTCTCTGAGATGTCCAATTTATTAGTGTCATAATCATTCAAGCACATCATTGTTTGGTGTACAAGTGCTAAAATATATAGATACGCTCACCATCAAATGAATAGTTGCAGAAACAGCTGCACCCAGAAGGAATCAACTGACAGGAATGAAACTTGGTGGGTAGGTTTGACATCATGAGACACGCAAATGATTCAAGTTTCACACTCGGCTGTACGTGTGATGTGATCAAGGACGGGCCTTATCACTGTACCTGACTGACCCAACAGCCACAATTGCAGACAATCAATTAGCAATGATGCCCTCCATGAGTCATCCTGTTAGTGCCAGCACCATTGGCAGACGGCTGCACGATGCAGGACTACATGCACGCTGACCGTTATGGCGACTGCCCTTAACACGACGTCAACGTTGCCAAAAACTGCCATGGTGTCGTGCCAGACTGTCATGGAGTGACTCAGAATGGCAGCGGGTCATCTTCAGTCCCGCTTTTGTCTTGGTGGAGATGTCCAACAAATCCGTGTGCGGAGGCACGGTGGTCAGCGCCAAGATGAACAGTTTGTTGTCACGCGTCCAGAAGAACTGGTGTCACTCCACCTTCACCCCTACAGCACAATCTGCAGGAACTGTGTGGGAATATTCAAGCTGCATGGGATGGATTATCACAGGACACCATCAGGAACCTCTACAACTCCATGCTGAGACGTCTGGCATGTTGCCTTTTATGGGTTAGCAAACATGGTGGCCTGACACCATACTGAGAGACACTACTTCTGTATGTGTAGCTCAATAAATATTGATCATATCAGTCTAAACCTATGATCATTTATTGTTCCTGGTAACCTTTATCTTCCTTCCCAATAGCACTGCAATCCCACAATTCCTTCTGGGTGCAACTGTTCTTTTAATGATGAGTTTATATAACATATCCATCACCCATACTGTTTAATATTTTTTTCTTACTGTGTGATCTATTGTATTTTAAATGAGAGCTACATGGAGCTTATGGTCTTGGGGTATATACGACTGAGGTGGTCTTTCTCTTCTCCCTCGCTCTCTCACACACATCCCTGTCCCCTTTGATTAAGTTCTCTGCTGCTGCATGCGGGACAATGAGACATGACCATACACAGTAAAGGACATCAGGGCTGAATCTTAAACTATTGAATTTGACTGACAGGTCAGGGAAGTTATTTCTTGTGTCCTCAGCCAATCGTGGACACAGCGAAGCCGAGGCACAGGACAGAGCATGTCCAAGGACGAGATGAAGTCATTCTGTTTCTAAGAAAAAAAGAGGAGCCTGTCTTTGCTTGAGAAACATTCCCCTTCACTTTAATGACATTCAATCAGTCATTCAGTCAGCATTGGTCATTAATGACTGATCAATCTAATCATTGGCAATTAAACCCCTGACCATCCAGAAACATGTCAGTACTGTCGTATGACATGAGTCAATGTGTATGCATGATTATATTGGACAGGAACCAGGGGTTGCCAGGTCTACAGCACAAATATAGTCATCTTATGTACTAGCCAAAACCACCAGTGAACCTACACGTGCCTTCTGGGTTATCATGTGAAGTTGATGATGGTAAAACAGTGGCAAATCTGAAAATAATAAGGTTTTTTTTTGTTCTTATTATTTTCTTATATTCCTTTGCCATGAATGTAATAAAAATGTTGTATGCCAAAAACGCAGGCCTCAGACAGTGTGTTCATAACCCTTTAATCTAATAACGTTGGAGACATGGAGAGACAAGGAGGCAAGTGCAAGTGCAAGTGCACGTTTGACTGATTTAATAAGAACCAAAACTACCAGAAACTAAAGCAATCCACAAAAGAAACAAGGAATACCCAAAACATACAGAGCAGCAGAAAAACCAAATGAGAGAAACAAAACACCACTGAGAACAAGAACCAGAGTAACAGAACAACCAACAGGGAGCCAAAACACCAAGCAAGCACGAAAGGACCAACAGAGAGTCTAAATACAAAATGGCTAACTAGGATCACCTGGAAGAGGCGGAGCAACAAACTAGGGACAGGTAAGGGGCATGAGAAGAGGGCGGAGACAGAAGGAGCTATAAACCAAAACAAACAGACGCACATTGCACAGGACAACAAAAGGCACATGGAAGTAACAAGAGAAACAGAGACAGAAACAGACAAAACCAGAGACAAACAGGGGCAAGACAAGACAGGATGAGCTTTTAGAGGTGGGGATCTGGTTCCTACCACCACCACCACCACTGTGAGCATTCTCACTGAATCAATCAAGTTTCTCTAGAACAGAGCTTTTGGCACCACTAACTCGGAAAGGGTTTGTTTACATCTTAATTCAAAGGAACAATGTGTAGTACTAACAGCCAGGGTTTAACATGGGTACTGCAGTCCAAAATCAACATAAGGGAGAGAGTTGTCACCAATCTGGTCCCCAGACTTACAGCTCACGTGGGTTGCCAGGTTGAGAACATTGAATCTACACAAATGAGTACAAAATGGATGCAACATGAAACTTTGACAATGGCATGCATTGATGAGTCATACAACAAAAGTTGATCAGCAGATGTACATGTTTGTAATGTTTTTATTGTTTGCCATGAATTATAAACCAGCTCATGTGGGCTTATGTGTATGACTTTGTATGTGAATGTTAGCTAAATGCATGACTAGGCATACATGGTAGCCAAAGCATTCTGTTATGCTGGTTGCTGCTGAGGTAGTAAACAGTCATGGACCATCAGCTTCTCCCACATTAACTGATAGCAGTTAATGTTAGCATGTACTAGAATGATGGTGTTAGCCAGCACCTGTCAAGATCACTTCACCGGCTGTGTTTCGAATACTTGCTGCCTTGATAACCCAACTACACACAAACTACAGAGTATGAATGCAACCACTGACCACTGACCAATTGTACCTACACACAGAGGAATCTGACCTTCACCATTGACCCATCCGTGAAATGAAACACCCACATGCACACACTTTAGTGGACACACACACTAGGGTGCTGTAAGCAGACTTGCTCGGAGCGGTGGGCAGCCCTATCCACAGCAACGGGTCATGGACTACATCTCTGGTCATGGAGCTTTTTCGAAGGACGCTGATGCTTTTTAGGTCAGGTAGAATCGAACGTTAGTTCTGTTGATCCAGTTTGTTTGCTTGCTTCCATGGCTGCAGCATGCTGTGTTTGCCTGCCAATTTGTTTCATATCTGGCAACCTGGGGTGTCGAACTAGTACTGGGGAATGGGCAGTGGGCAGGATTACAGGCCAGATCACAAACAGACTTTCTATGCCGGAAGGGAAATTTCAAAGAAGAGCATACTGGCTTTCGCACTGTTGTCGGAGAAGCCAGAATTTCAACTTAGTATGTCTCCTTAATCTCAGATGACACATCAGGGTCTTTTTATGATTTAGCACAATAAACCTTGAAGGAGAAAGAAAATCTATGGGTTTTCATACAGTGCAGGATATCAAAAAAGGGTATCAGTGTAGCACAAACAAGACCCACTGAAATCAATGGATATCTGTGTTATGATAGAGGGATGAAAAAAATGATAGCAAGGAAAGAAGTCCAGTTCCTTGAGTCTGCTGTATTCTTCTCATTATCACATTTGATCACTTTAAATTGTGAAAAGGAGAAAAATAAATTGATTTCAGTGGAAGGACGACACCATGAAGAAAAGAACACAAAGCCTGGAATAGATGAATGCTATCAGTATGAACTGCAAGTCATGAGCTTCGGGGTTGGGAGCATGATCAGATTTGGTGGTTGCAGATCAAATATTCAAGGTAGGAGAAAGAAGACTCTCGCAGTGCAAAGCCAAAAACTCAATATCTATACGTTTGATGGGCTCCACCTTGAAAATTCAAGTACGATCAAAATCACTCCGGCAGGATGATGGAAGGATGACAGAAAGCATAGTAGTAGTTCTAATAGTGCATGCTATTAGAAGAAAATGCAGTTTGGTGTATATAATTTGGCTGGCTCTGATCTGAGAATTCAAGCATTCAAAAGCATCCAAATGAGCAGCTTTCTAAGAGATAATGGAGGGATGAAAAAAAAACCAACATCAAAATACAGTTGCATGCAAAATGCTGTTACACTTTTATATCTTTAATGGTTTCAAAGCAACAAAAAAGAAAAGGGCCTGAATGTTGGGCAGCCTACACGGTCAGTACCTCATAACACCCCTATTGGCGTGTATTACAGCTTTCTGTAGCAACTTAGAGTCTTTCAGTTCTTGTATATGGGATTTCTAGTTCTGTGAGAATCCTGGGCCTTCCATGCACTTCTCTCTGGAGGTCCATTCACACATTTTAGATCAGGGGCCTGTAAGAGCTATGACAAAGCCTTCAGCTTGCACCATTTGAGGTACTGCACGGTGGATTTTGTGGTGTGTTTAGGATCATTATCCTGTTAAAGAAGCCATCTTCTGTAACCTTCAGCTGTCGTACAGATGGCAGGATGTTTGCATCTGGAATTTCCTGGTATTTAATTTAAGTCATTTTTCCCATGACCAGTGAAATGTTCCCCATGCCCCTGTTGCAACACAAGCCCAAAGCATGATAAATTCGGCCCCTTGTTAGAGAGGCTCTTTTCAAGAAATTCTGCTCACTTTTTGCTCATTGTGGATGGTACAAGTTATCTAATATCACTTTTCCACCAACAAAGTGCCAGACCTGATGCTGGTTCCCTGTCAAATCTATCTATCAAATCTGTTAGGAACGGGCCCCCATTTCCCTCTGGGTTGAGAGCCGAGTGATTACGTCTCTCGATGTGGATGGTCCAAAAGCAGAAGTCGGTAGGCAACGCATAAAAACATCTTGGTGGGACATGATCTTTTTAAAATGGTGGTGTCAACCAATTTACCTGGTGACGGAAGCGACACGCCCTTTTGCCACTTGTGTCGCAGGTTCCACCGTTCCAGACCATGAAGTTCATGGGGCTAGGACAGCCCCGATTTTGGCGGCCGCAGACCAGTTTTCTTGTGGTGGAAAAGTGCTATAAGGCAGCGGCACCATGATCTCACAATATCTCCACTCTTTCTCAGACTATCCTTGTCTAATAAATGTACAAATCAGATCATTTCTACAGACCCCTCCTGTCTTTGTATATTCTGTATTTTGTGTATATTTTGTGTATTTTGTATTTATTTAACATATCTCTTTTATATCTCTTTATTTTAATATGTTTAGTATGTATACAATGTTGCCCTGCTGTAGAGTATCAACCTGAGCCTCACCACAAGCATTTCAATGCATAAATGTCCTGACATGTTGTGCAAATGACAAATAAACCTGAAACTTGAAACTTGTTTGTGGAAAAGAGCTATAAGAGCTTAAACTTTTGCATGGTGCTCCTTTCCTTTATCATTCCACAAAACTATGAAGGTCTATCAGGTGCAGCTGATGCACTTACAATTCATAATGGTGTTACATGTGCTTGCTATGGAATGGTAAAGGAAGGAAGACACCTGATGATCCAGCATTTCTTCTGAAATGAAGGGTACTAACAAGGAGTTTTCCATGCCTTTGCTGCAGGAACAGCCTCTATCCCTCTGGGATGGCCTTACACTAGATGTTGAAACATTGCTGTGAGGGTTTGATTGCATTCAGCCTTTACATTAGCAAAGTCGGGTACTGTTGGATTGATTAGTTCTGTATCACTTCAAGTCACCTGAAAGCTATTGGATGGAGCTCCATCACCACCGAGTACGCAGTTCCACTGCTCCACAGTCCAATGCCAAGGGTTTTATACCCCTCTAGCCCACACTCGGCATGGTGCCCTTAGGCTCATGTGCCTGAATTTATTACAATGACTGTCTAGAAACTTTTCCACTCCTATAAAGTTACTGTTTCTAAGATAAGAGTTTTTGACCTTTAGTTTGCATTAAACCTAAAAGCAGCAGTATGGGACCGGCGACTCTGTAGTTCCATTTATCCATTTGCGAAGCAATTCATCAAGCCGCTGATGCATTGATAATTAATAATGACGTTTACAGGTGCGGCAGGATGGCGTAGCGTGACTGTCCCTCCCTGCAGACCTGCAGTCCAGGGACAGTTCTGCGTGTGGTAATAACACTTAGCGTAATGGAACAGAACCATCAAACCCTCCAGCGTTCTCAGCCACGGTGCCATTTACGGGAAGTATGAGTGCAAGTGAATACGCTAAGAGCCAGAGAAGTACATTTACATTTATGTATGGACTACTTAAGGGCTCCTGCAATGAGCGGGTGAGTTAGAGAGTGAGGGAGAAAAACAAAGTGAGAGAGAGAGAGAGAGAGAGAGAGAGAGAGAGAAAGAGAGGGAGAGAGAGAAAGAGAGGGAGACTTTGCTTAGTCACTGGTTTCACTGCTAACTACACTATATTGCCAAAAGTATTCGCTCGTCTGCCTTCACACGCATATGAACTTCAGTGACATCCGATTTTTAATCCATAGGGCTTAATATGACATCGGCCCACCCTTTGCAGCTATAACAGCTTCAGCTCTTCTGGGAAGGCTTTCCACAAGGTTTAGGAATGTGTTTATGGGAATTTTTGACCATTCTTCCAATAGCACATTTGTGAGGTCAGACAATGATGTTGGACGAGAAGGCCTGGCTCGCAGTCTCCGCTCTAATTCATCCCAGTGGTGTTCTACCGGGTTGAGGTCAGGACTCTGTGCAGGCCAGTCTAGTTCCTCCACACCAAACTCGCTCATCCGTGTCTTTATGGCCCTTGCTTTGTGCACTGGTGTGCAGTCATGTCGGAACAGGAAGGGGCCATCCCCAAAACTGTTCCCACAAAGTTGGGAGCATGAAATTGTCCAAGATCTCTTGGTCTGCTGAAGCATTAAGAGTTCCTTTCACTGGAACTAAGGGGCTGAGCCCAACTTCTGAAAAACAACCCCACACCATAATCCCCCCTCCACCAAACTTTACACTTGGCACAGTGCAGTGAGACAACTACCGTTCTCCTGGCAAACACCAAACTCAGACTTGTCCATCAGATTGCCAGACAGAGAAGCATGACTGGTCAATCCAGAGAACATGTCTCCACTGCTCTAGAGTCCAGTGGCAGCGTGCTTTACACCACTGCATTCGACACTTTGCATTGTGCTTGGTGATGTAAGGCTTGGATGCAGCTGCTCCGCCATGGAAACCCATTCCATGAAGCTCTCTACACGCTGTTCTTGAGCTAATCTGAAGGTCACATGAGGTCTGGAGGTCTGTAGTGATTGACTCTGCAGAAAGTTGGCCTCTGCACTATGCGCCTCAGCATCCACTGACCTCTCTCTGTCAAATTACGTGAAATACCACTTTGTGGCTGAGTTGCTATCATTCCCAATCGCTGCCACTGTGTTATAATACCACTGACAGTTGACTGTGGAATATTTAGTAGTGAGGAAATTTCATGACTGGACTTGTTACACAGGTGTTTCACAGATGTTTGTAGAAGCAGTCTGCATGCCTAGGTGCTTGGTTTTTGTAAATCAAAATGTGGTTGGTTGACTTCGCTGTCAGTTCCTAATAATGTTGATAGTTAATGTAGTGTGTAAGGCCCTGAATTCAGTGTATCCTAACCAATGTGAGAGCTTGACTGTCCATATCTCTCTAGATACCACAGTAAAAACAAACCTGACCAGACAATTTTCTGTTGGCGGTTTCCAAAATCCAGCTCTTTCCAACGAACTTAACAATGAATAACAATGTTATTACAGTGTTACTACAGTATTCCTGGTCTACAGTTAGAGGTGTTATAAACAATGGTGGAAATATGAATGGGAAAGGTTGTAACATTGAACATGATGCTTGTTTATGGAGGAAGTCCCGCCCTTCAGAAAAAAGAGCCAATCAGCTTGGCAGATATACCACAAATGGACAGGGGTAGGGAATGTCCTCTGTCCTCGTTACGGAGATCTGCTTCAGCACAACAGCTTGAAAAATCATGTTTTGAGCATTTAGGCCCATTTAAAGAGAGAGGAATGTGGTCTTGTACAGCAGTAAATAACTGACCAGCGGAACTGCAAAGATGGCCTCCAACTGAACAGACTTTTCTGTACGGACTATGCTGTAGCTCATCTGTAGATGCATAGCTTATGTTAGCCATGCACTAATCCTTCATCAGTGGTCAGTTTCTGTTGTAGATTAGGGGGCCACACGTCCGGTTTTAGGACAGACCGTCCGGTTTTTCAACCCCCAGTCCCCCATACTTGGACGGATGTCTATTAGTCCTCTTTTCGGGATGAACTATTTAAAATGTTTACTCATGACCAATATTATGTGTGCCATTGGCTCACGTCCGTGTCACAAGACATGCCTTGCATTTCATTGGTTTACCAAGGTCATATGACATCGTGACTGGCCTACCGGCCAACTGAAGGTCAGCCCTCTAAATGCTAGTCAATTAGTAAGTGTAACAAGGAGGTTGAGGCAGGTTGCAAGTGCAAAGTGGTTTTATTTGGGGTTGTCCAAGAATCGGTATCAGAAAAGGCAGGAGTCAGAACACAGGCAGGCATCATCGGAGACACATCCATATAGAAAGAACCCAGAAACCAAAGAAAGGGTCAAAACCGCGGAAACCAACACGAACACAGATACACAACAGAGAACTCGGCTCAAACTCAGCTCGAACTCAGCTCAAACACGGCTCAGAACTCTGGTGGGAACACAGAGACTTCGCAAACAGACTGAGCAAACAATGGGGTATAAATGGCAGTCCTAATGAGTCCTGGATCAGCTGCAGGTGTGAGAGTGGGTGGAGCCAGGTGGAGCAGGAAGAGCTGTGCAGTAACACACAGGCACCAGAGAGGGCGGTATGTGACAGTAAGCTCCCGTCTGACTCACGAATGCCATCCATTCCACCCAGTTTGGTGAGTAAAGCAGTCATTTTTGTGTTGTATGGGTTAGGCTATGATTTTAATTTCATTCTAGTATTGTGCCCCAACGCCTTCTTTATGATGTCTCCTTTTGGAGTTATGAAAGCGGCCACCCTATTGTAGAGCCACTCTTAGCTGGATGTTTTTGGACGGAAGTCCATTCTAAACCTAGCTGATGTGTATAAGAAAGCCAAATAATGTAAGGACACCAGCGACGCTATGGTCCAAACCACACCAATGCTGAATGTGACCATGACAAACTCTTTCTTTCCTTTTCTTTTCTTTCTTTTTCTGCTTTCCTTCCATTTCCCCTCCCGCTTTTATTACATTCTCTCTCCCACCCTCCAACTTTTCGCACCTTGCACTGCAGTCCTTTCAGAGCCGGTAAAATTGTACTACAGCGCTTTGCCTTCATCCACTGACCGTTATTGCTTAAGTAATAAAAAAAAGTAAAGGCACTTTCCCATTCCTCCTGAAAAAGTAGCGTTTAGGACGGAACGTTATTTTTACACCGTTCTCTCCGCTCGCAGGAAGGCGGAAAGCGATTGGATTTTTATTGTCATATCGCCAGCAAATGAATAGCCATTTTCCTCCCTGGCAAGGACGAGGTTTAATCCTAATTTTCGAAGGCCGGAAAATAACTGAGTTATGGATGGGTCGCAGACACAAAAGAACAGACCAGAGTGCTTCCTTTTTTTATGTGAGTCTGAGTTGGTTCTGAAACATGTATGTATGCAAGTACGTTCAGGATGTGGAGAAAAATCCTGAGAAAAAGAGATGCACCAAATTTACTCCATATATCATGCGAACACAGTTGTGTCTTTTAGTTTACCTACTTTTGGCAACAACTGTGTTGATTTGATATACAAGTCAGAGACCACTCTCCATTTATTTCATCTCCAGTCAAAACAGCCAGTCAGCTTTTCATATTTAGTACCAGAAAAAATAAAACAACTAAAATTGTATAGAAGCCTCAACAACTGCATATAACATCACATTTATCAGCATTTAGTTAATTTACTCTGTACATTCATTACAGCTTCCATTCATTTCAGGAGACTCATTTTCAGTTTCTCAAAGAAATCTGCAGCCATTCGGAAGGAATTAGTTGTACATCGGGAGGTGGGGTAATGTGATTACATAATTACAATGTAATTACATAATTATTACATTGTTACTGCAGTTCCTCTGTGAATCTGGTCCCATCTGAATGCATCATGTCAGTCATTGTTACTGACTGCATCAGTAAACATTCCTTCTGTAAAAGGAGCCACTACAAAATCCTCAGGTTATATTAATCCTGTGCGAACAGATGTGCAGGTAAATATTCCGTCATATCATTTCACTGTATCCTTTTCCAAGGTTTTTCTCAAGTATGGAGACACTTGAAGAGACAATTAGTTTCGCCACAGATACCTCATGTCCTTCAAGTCTGAGAACGCCAGCAGCTTCTCCTGTTCTCAATGAGATTCTTGAACAGCTACACACCCTTTCAGACTCATAGCGTTGAGGTGTCTTCTCTTAGTGGAAGGATGGACGGAAGCACCTGTGGATGTTCTCAGACCTGAAGAGTGGAGCGTGATGTTCTCCTCTCTCTCAAAGATGAAAGCTTTGTTGGTGGTCTACCCAGGTGGTTGTTAGGAGTCCCATTTTCTCTGTTAGCTCCTGTTTTTACACTCGTTATCTTTTTATTGTCTTTCTTTCTGTCCTCATGTAAATACTTATCTAATCTCCTCAGAAACAGCTCCTGAAAATGAATACATTGCAGTTAATGGATTTTTTCACTGGAAATGCAGTAAATAAAGGTGATCTCTGATTTCTGTGTAGTACTGTACCATATGGGGTGAGTATGGCCATGTACACATACACTTACTGAGCTTTAGGCGCTTTTCAAAGGCACACACACACACTCTCCCACGCTCTGAGTCGACCGGCTTCTCTCTGAAACCCACTCTCACGCTTGGGGGTCCGTTCAGACGAGAGCAGTCATGCGAGCTCTTCTTAAGCCAGTGTCATTTCCACCACCTCACCCACTTCACTGCTGTAACAGACTGAAATATTTAACAGAATCCAGCTGCACTCCAGCGACTCCGATGCGAGCTTATCCTAGTCCGAGCTATTTTACGTATCGTCCTTGGAGCAGGCTGAAGCTGTCAGTGCAGTTTGAAAGGGAATCACACCAAAATTTCTGCACGATTCTTGAAAAAAAAGGTGGTTTGGTGGGAAATCGTTGACTGTAGAGAATTCTTTATAGTGGTGGTGATGGGAACCAGGTGTCGACGTGCCTGCAGCACATATATAGGCATTATTATTGACTATGTAAAACCAGCAGTGCACCTGCACATGTCTTCTTAGTTTATATTTGGAATGTTGATGATGTAAAAATAGTAAAATAGTGGAAAACCACTTGGGAAGCACTTTAAAACATAAATTAAGAGCCTCATCCTACCCCCCCAGCCTCACCCTAGCCCCCCAGT
>CM067493.1:22313324-22368245 GCA_034552555.1 Semaprochilodus insignis | reverse complement strand
AGCCTCACCCAAGTCCCCCCATCCTCACCCAAGATCACCCCATCCTCACCCAAGACACTCCCATCCTCACCCAAGACACCCCCATCCTCACCCAAGCCCCTGCTGCCGCTGCCTCACCCAGGAACCGCCCGCCTGACCCAAGCCTCACCCTTTCACTTGAAACGTGAAAGGCACTCACTACAGCCAGTGTGTGGTTTTTGTACATTCAGGGCTACTTTAGCAACATGGCAGCCTCTGTTGGAAGAAGACCTGCTCCTGTGTAGATATGAAGGGCTCATTCTAAGCTAATGAAAACACAATGCTTTGTAGTTACAGGTGATTACATACTGATGAAAACACAAATTTGCATCCTATATTGCATTTCGGCTAATAGACCCCCCACCTCCCCCCAAATATTACACACTGCTCCTTTAATATGACAAGCAAGTCTCCCTTTGTATGCATACAGTGCATACGTTTCTGTATTGGCTCCCATGCCAGCTGCACTAAGTGAGAGTGAAAAACGATGGCTGGTTCTACCGGTCTCATCATCGATCGCCCCCCTCCATTATCCGTCTTCTTCAACTTTCCCTTCCTGCATGCCAATTCCTCCTCCATCATCCATTCTCCAACTAATCAAGCTCAATCTGCTTCTAACCCAATCGATTTGGCGCTCCAGCCTGCGATTCTTCTCGAGTCGGCCCGTTTGCTGAAGTATTTTTATATTCTCTGTAATTACATTATTCCTTCGTACGCAGGCCGCTGCTCGGAGATGCGCCATGGCCGTTTGTTGCGTGACGCTGGATCAAATTTATCGAGTGGATTAAAAGCTTATCTCTCGGAATCAAAGAACATCTCAGTCACGCGTCTTCTGCTGTTATGAGGAAGAGTTTCAGACGGACTTCAGAATTGAATGATTCAGATCTCACAATGCAGGCTGATTGTGATAAATGAAGATACAGGATCGGAAAGGCTCAGGAACCTAAACGTCTTTGACATGCACTCAGCTTCTTTATGTCACTGCCAGGTTGTTAGCAACTCTCTCTCTCTCTCTCTCTCTCTCTCTCTCTCTCTCCTTCTCTCTCTCTCTCTCTCTCTCTCTCTCTCCTTCTCTTTCTCTCTCTTTCTCTCTCTCTCTCTCTATCTTCGAGAGTGCAATGATCTAAATGCGAACTGACCAGAAGACCAAATCATGGAGAGTAATTATATTACTGCAAGATGGCCTGGTCAAATAAGTTAACCCATCCTCTACAGGGAACCTAGCTGTGGCTTTTGTCTGACTTCCTCTATTTATTTGCTGATAGGGAAACTTCTGCACATGCCACAGTTCATGCTTCCCTCCATTCGCAATATGTGAATTTCACCAAATCAGCGGTAATCATAAGCTCCCCAGGCAAACAATTAGACCCCTGGGACTGACATCTACCTAATAGCGTGTTATACCTCCACAAGCACCAATAACAGCTCTGACTGGATTTGGCATGGACTGAACAAGTTTCTGGATGTAGGCCACATCAATGTTAAGACACTCTGGCATCAAAGAATTGCGCAGTTGGGTCAGATTTGGTGGATGTCTTCCCTGGAACAATTTCCGAGGAGAATTTCCTGTAGGCTGGGATTTTAGTCACTGCTGGTAGACATGCTGGTATCTACACTCAGTATCCACTTCATCAGGAGCACTCTGTAGTTCTACAGGTGCAGACTGTTTCTCTGTATAATTTGTTACCCTGTTCTTCAGTGGTCAGGACCCCCACAGGACCACCAAAAGCAGGTATAATGGGAGTGGTGGATCATTCTCAGCACTGCAGTGACGCTGACGTGGTGGTGGTTTAGAACATCAAACCTTCAGAAAAGCAAAGAAAAGCTGTTTTCCATTATATGGCCCCACAATTAAATTTCCTAGAGCCTGTTGTCAGGGCTCTACAACAGTGCTGTGACTTCAGGACATATCAAAATCTGTGGATAATAAAAACCAAACCCACTCTATTATAAATGTGTGATCAAACTTACTGGGTAATAAACCGTATGTAGATAGGGACCAAACGCAGGACAGCAACCCGTCAGGTTAGCCTTCACGGCTCTTCAGTCCGAGGGAATGTGGCCGACCCTCGCCGCTTCAGTTCAACATGGAAGCACTTTTTAGAGGTTGCAGGTGCTGCTCCCTTGTCTTTTGGCTCATTGTCTCGTTTTGCATGAGCCCTCTGGGGGAGACGAGCCACTCTGAGGCGGCGCAATTAAGTCACGCTTTTATTGCCCTCCGCCATTTCGAAAACATTAAGGAAGGGAGTGGCGAACGTATATTTTCCATGCTTTAAATTGACTGCAGTAAAAAAGAGTGAGACAGCGAGAGAGAGAGAGAGAGAGTGCAAGAGAGAGAGAGGAAGCAGGAAAAAAAAATAATCCACCCAGACAGTAAAGTTTATGGACAATGCGAGGCAGGATATTACCTGTGTGTCTGTGCATTGATGAGTTACTCCATACACTTAGAGAGAGAGAGAGAGAGAGAGAGAGAGAGAGAGAGAGAAAAGAGGGAGATATAAAAAGAGAGACAGAGGAAGAGAGAGAAAGAGAGAGAGGGAGAGAGCAAGAAGGGGGAAAACCTGTAGATGAGGGAAGGGGGCACAGAGGAGCTATAGGGGACGGTATAAAACTGATTGTTGGCTTGGAGAGAGAGAGAGAGGGAGAGATAGATAGAGAGAGAGAGAGAGAGACAGAGAGAGAGAGAATGAAGAAGAGAAGAAATAGATAAAGAGAGTAAAAGAGTGACATACAGATAGATAAATAGAGGGAAAGAGGAAAAGCAAGAAAGCAACAGAGAAAGAAATGAAGATAGACAGATAGATAGATAGACAGATAGATAGATAGATAGATAGATAGATATTTTGATTGACTATATATATAAAATATATGACATACACTCATTGTCTGTATAGATGATATACTCATCGACTGTATATATGATATATACAGACATATCTCATATAAAGTCAAGGAGTGTATATATGACAAACACTCATCGACTGTATATATGATATACAAACATACATACATATACACATACTGGTTGGTATAGTAAAGTGAGTAACACCTCTGCTTCCCATGCTGTAGACTGGGGTTTGACCCCCTACCTGGGCAAGCACCCTAAACTACACCAGTTACAGTCCTCCTAACGCTACCTTTGCTGACCTGTGCAAGAAATGATCAAACTGTATGTCGCTCTGGATAAGAGCATTTCCCAAGTCCTGTAAATGTACCATACATATACAGTATAGACATTGGTTGGAACATGCAGACACTGTCGATCTGGATGTCAGTGAAGAAAACTGAAAATTGTGTTCACTCTGTAGAAATCATAATTATTTCAGGAAAATAATGTTGGTGAATTATTAAAAGTAGTAAATCCATTCTAATGAAGACTATTTTGTTTGTATGTATATGGCCATAACACTGTGCTATTAAATGAGGAAAAAAAAAACATTTAAAATAATAAAGCCCTTAAGATCAGGTTGTGATTAAGCTGACAAACAACAACAATATTTGTTAGTAAGGATGCCAATACAGCTGGAGGAAACTTTACTGCAGATAGTGTCACAACAGCACATCGTTATTACAATGCGTTCATGCAAAGTGGCTATGAATCTAAAACTAGGAATCCCGGAAGAGTGCTTCCTCCCAGACACAGTGCCTTATCAGACAGACTGCAGTCTTCATTATGAAGAGCACATCTATTCTCAGACAGATGTTAGTTCCATGCTGATCAATGCAATGAAGGTGAAACCCCTTGTTTCCTCGCCTCCTGTAATCTAGCTAAGACAATCTGTAAGTCAAAGGTCCCTATTTTGCAGGTCTGTCACGTTGAGCAAAATAACTTGATGAAGAATACAGATTAAATGCAAATGTAATTAATAGTGCAATTATGTAAAACGTATGTCATGTCACAACATATAAATACACAAATCACTTTCCACACCTCACATAACACTTGTGCTAGGGCTACTGCTACAACTTAATAACAAAATAATTAGTAATTAATAATTATTAAATATAATATACAAATATAATATTTAAAAAAAAAGCATACTAGATAATCAAGAGAGAAGACATTTGGACAGTATGGGGTTTAGCTTGAAAGATCTATAGGGTTTTAAGGCCAATACAGCCCAAACAACATCATCCTGTCTGCAAAGCATGGTAATATATATATACATATATTGTGGAGCAGTCGTATATTATGCATTATATATATTTGCTAAATTTCCTTCGGAATCAATAAAGTATCTATCTGGTGCAGGTGTTGGTGTAGGCGGCGTGCTGAGGGTGGGGAAGCGGTTAAAGTTAGCAGTTGGAGGCTAGAGGAAGCACTTGTGGGCTGGAGGTTAGGGAACCAGCCTTGTGATTAAAAGGTCACTGGTTCAATTCCCTGAACCAAAGGACATGACTGAAGGGCAACGCAGATAGGGTTTCTCACCACTCTGGGCACATGTGCTCACTGCCCCCTAGTGTGTGGGTGTTCTCAGGAACTGTCTGAGAGTATTCAAGCTGCATGGGATGGATTATCACAGGACACCATTAAGAACCTCTACAACTTCATGCCAAGATGTCTGGTGTGTTGCTTTAGCAAACATGGTGGCCCATGTACAAATACATACATACTTCTGTATGTACAGCTCAATAAATACTGGCCATATCAGTCTAAATTTATAATCATTTATTGTTCCAGTATGCTCTGAGTATGGCACAGTCTGGCACAACACCATTGCAGTCTTTGGTGATGTTGACGTGGTGTTAAGGGCAGTAGTAACGGACTGCATGCATGTAGTCCTGCGTCATGCAGCCGTCTGCCAAAGGTGCTGGCACTAACAGGGTGACTCATGGAGAACATCACTGCTCAATGAATATCTGCAATCGTGGCTGTTGGGTCAGTCAGGTACAGCCATAAGGCTTATCCTTACTTGCGTCACATGCACAGCTGAATGTGAATCATTTGAATGTCGCACAGTGTCAAACCTACCCACCAAGTTTCACTCCTATTAGTTAATCCCTCTGGGTGCAACAGATAGCTAGTCATCTTTGTCAGCCCTAGACTGACAGACAAGCCTCGCAACCAGAACATGTGGGGTGTGGCTACATACCAAAACACACCCCATAAAGCCCACAGTCTATATCAAGGGTACACAAGGACCAGTCTGGCTTTTGCCAGTGGGTGCTAATTAGCTAGTTAGGTAACATTAGAGCACACTGACATCAAACTTTTTTGTTTTTGTCATGAAGGTCGATATGTCATGGGTCAACAGGCGGATCAGTGCTAGGATGTACCTGCTGCGCCATTTAAGGTGGAACGGGAAAAAGAACAAGCTAATTTCAGCTTCATGAAATTTAGCTTTGAGGTTCCTTCCTGCATCCATCACATACCACATGCAGCTGGTGTAAAAGGCTACATTGATTAACACAGGAGCTCACTGCATGTGACTTGCCACAATGTGGTTACCTCGTCTTGCATATGATGGGTTTAAGAACTGTTACACGTCTTGGATTTCAATTAGCACGTTTCTATGGTTACTACCCTTGTTCCGTTGTTGGAACGCTCTGAATAAACCGCCAATAATCTACGAAAATACAGCAACGATAGAGAATTATCCAAAGGGACACCTTCACCGGACTGTACATGAGCAAAAGCAGACGGAACCAGCCAGCCCCAGTTTCAGCTCAATTTTCAGTCAATAAGACACTGTTGGGTCAATATGACAATGTGAGCGATTGCTTTTGGGTTTTAGCAAGAAAGTGTTAACGTCACTGCTCAAGCCAACACGCACACACACGTACACACACACACACACACACACAGAGTCATTGATCTCTCCCAGAAGGCTGAACTCCATAACTGCAGGCTCTGAGTCACTCTCTCTCCCGCACATGAAAAAGCTTTAATATTGTCCCTCAGAAGAGCAGTTCCTGATGCCGCATCAGCCCTACAGGTGGCTTCATGCTCTATTACAGCACTACTGATCTTTTAGCTTTCAGATATCTGACCCCCAGCAGTGACTGAGCTCCAGATAGCCAGAGCTAAACGCTTCTAAAGGTTCTGCATATCACCGGACTGAAGCTGAAAACAAGCTCGAGTTCAGAGAGCAGTCACCTGGCGTGATCAGGCCTGGGCGATAAAAATAATGAGGACAATATTTTCTTGTTACAAAACAAGTCCACAACACAGTATACAGACATGGTCTGCTGTGGTGCAAGCCTGCTTTCTACATTTTCATCTGTATCTGTTTCTGATATTGAAAATCAAATAAAATAATATTATACCAAGTCTTTTGAAGAATTTCACCCTCTGCTTTTAATGCGACTGCATACATGCATTTCTGGGTTTCTTGCTGGTGGAGGTACATGGCTGATATTTCTCTTTAAATGGCATAAAAGCAACCTGTGTGCCACCAAAACAACACCATCCTGACTGTGAAGCATGGTGGTGGAAGTATGACGTTGTGGGGACGTTTCTATCATCGCAAGGAACTGTGGAACTTGGAGAGAGATTTTGACGATGACTTGAAAGTTGCTGACCATTGCCAAAAAAAACAGGTAAAACTGTTTTTTTTTTTAAAAGGAATGGGGCAATATCTTCAAATCCAGGTGTGCCAACCTTGGGAAGAGCTTGGGAAGAGCTACCTGAAAAGACTGTCAGATGTAGTTGCTGCCAAAGTAGGTCCCTCTACCAAGTACTGACCAAGTATATAACCCCTCAGACTGCTAAACATGTGTGAGTGAGTGAGTGAGTGAGTGAGTGAGTGGGTACCTATGCCACATCCACATGCACATGCTATTACCTACAGGTTTTCAGTCCTGTATGCAGAAGAGTGACGTATGGACCGATCCACAGTTCTGATGAAATTCTTGAGTGTGACAGAATTCCTGGGTGTGACAGCACAAGCCCAAAATTGGTCCTTTGTGTGGTATGGACAAAGTTTGTAAAATGGAAAATGGCCTAAAAGACTAAGCTGATTAATTTAGATAAAAATCAATATCTCTTTTCATTAAAAAACACCAAAGCAGATAAAGCATTATTCAAACAAATACAGAGGGCGTATGCATGTTGGCCAAACTGGCCTTCGGAGTTGGGGTGACATAAACACCAGGGAGGTGACTGTGGGACAAAGCAGATAAACGCTAAGGGCAGAAATTCATTACAGCCAAAGCAGCTCAGCACACAATTAAACATTCCACACAGCGGCTTCAACGCCCACGCCATACCACACAAGCCATCGCTTTCCAGACAAAAGAAGTGATCTAATGAAGGGCCATTAATTGCCCTGCGCTAACCTTCACCCCGTGCGTCCCTCGCCATCCCCCATCCTCCTCCTCCAACAGCAGCCAATCTAAACCAGCCAATCAAATCCAACTGTGGAGTATAATTCCCTTGTGATGGTTCCCCCTTCGTCCTGCAATAATTAGAACGGATTTGTTCCTTCCCTGATAGTCACAGCCGGATGGCGCAGGAGAGCCATCGCTCATAATTAGCGCTGGTGGAAGATATGAAGCGGAAACTGATGGCTGCTGTATTTAGGGGAAGGGGAGAAGATGGCATAACATTCAGCAGAGGTATGTGTGCTTTTATCCTTCACAATGTATGAGAATCGGTCACCATCCGTCTGCATGCGTATAGTCACAGTACAGCAAGGCTAATTAAGTTATAGAGTGCTAATAGGAGACATACAGTACCCAGTAAACTACACTGATTACCGGCTTATCACACGGCTAGCTGAGCTGTGTGCTAGGGATATACCTGAGCTGTGTGCAAGGGATGGGTGGATCTCTACCTAAATTTCCATACTTGCGATCCTGGCGTTTACTTTCAAAGAATCGATTCTGGTGCAAAAATATATATCAATATCAATATCATTTGTTTATTTACGTAGTAGGATGGATGTGCAAACTACATTTCGAACAAATTGCTGCGGTAAATGATGGTGTGGTATAGGAACTACTTTTCCTTCCACCTTCTGCCTCTGTAACTATTCAAAAAAGTATGTTTTATAAGTAAGTAAGTTTTGTTATTATTTAATATTCACAGTAATAATTATTAATAATTAAATGTCAGACTTCCTGTTACAGTTTTGTTCACACGCATCATTCGTCACTGTTAAAAGTTACATATCAGAAAGTATCGGTATTGGTATCGGAATATTAGTCTTGGTATTACTTGGTATTAGATCCAATGGAGAATCAGTGGTATCGCCCATCCCTATTGTGTGCAGTTTGGGTCTGCACAAAACCATTAAAGAGAGATGCCTGGGAAATACCTTTTACAGCTAAGACTGGACAATAGTTTTGAACTGGCCACAGTAACTCTATGTCGAGAGTAAGACCCGATGTTAGCAATAACACTAGCTAGTTATGAAAGCTGAGAAATCACAAAGACTAAATTGCCTAAATTCAAGACTTTCATCTACACTTGTATTTTGCTCCAAACTGATTGTTATGCTACTTGTGTTGGCCAGTCTTGACTGGACCAATATGGTGGAAACGCTGACCACAGTTTAAATGGGTTTAGAGAAGTTTTTTTGGGGCTGTGTTTGCAGAAAAGACATTAGCCTTGTAGGTCCAGCACTAAGCTAAAGAAGCACAAATCACTGTTAATGTATTCACTCTTGGAAACTGGGATGCAATTTTGATGGTGGAAGATTATTTTAACACGGTCACAAGAATGAGAAGCACCCAGTATTTCTCACGTACATACAGAATCATTAGGAACTGGTTTTCCACTTATCCATCTTCTATTCTGCCTCTACCAAGTACTGCCCAAGTATATAACTCCTCACACTGCTAAACATGTATGAGTGAGTAAGCGTGTGCCTAAGACACATCCTTATGCTTTATATATATATATCATTAAAAACAAATGTGGATAAACAACAGAGGCGTTTTCAGGACAAGTTCTTTTCTGAATCCAGTGTTTATAAACCCTTTTAATAATAAAAAGCAGCAATTTTTCAGACCCGTATGCAGAAGAGGGATCTATAGATCTGATGGAATTCTTAGGTATGAATTCCTGGGTGTTACAGCACAGGACAAAAAAATGGGTTTATGTTTGTAAGCTACGTTAACCTTGTAGCTCCAGCGCTCAGCTAAAGAAGCACAAATCACTGTTACTTTATTCCCTCTTGGATACTGGGACACAATTTGGTTTAAGGCCACAAGAATGCATAATGAGAGGCACCCAGTATTACTCACATATCGTCGCTGTCCAAAGAAAAACAGGTATCTCCAAAATGGCAACTTTACAGGAGAGGCCAAAAACCTCATTTAATTTGAATGGAAGTCAATGGAACCAGACGTCTTACCAAGCAGTTTTGGGATATTTCTGTTGCTCCATTCTTCATGAAATTCCCACACAGTGTAAATAGCAGCTCATGTGATCGAATGAGACATAAAAGTAAAAATCAACAAAAATGGAGATACATGTTTTTCTTTGGACAGCGACGATATGTACACAATCATTAGGAACTGGTTTTCCTCCCATCCATCATCTATCAGACATTATAGATCTGAAAGAGCACATCACAGATATTACCATCACATGATCTTAATTGAACAGTTGGCTTGTTAAAGGCACAAGCGTACACCTACCATTGATCAGAGCAGCAAACAGCCCACCATGCCGCTTTTTACAAGCCATTTACATCTGACAGTTATTGGTGGACAGCGACTGTGTTCCCAATCTTACCATTCCCAGCACATGTGGTTATAGTGGTGTCACTCTTTCTCTATCTCACCGCTCCCTGCCAGAACTACACAGCTTCCTCAGATTTATATCCACACTGCTGTCTTTCCTCAGTGCCTAGATACAGCTCTTTTCCTCCACTCCTATCAGATTCTCTTCCTCCATCCATCCTTTCTGCTTCCATCTCTCTGCCTTGCACATCTGTAGTAGCTAAATCTGTCTCAGGTCCCAGTGCTCTTTCTTTTCAAGCACCTACACAGTGATATAGGTAAAGGGCTTCTGAAGATGCACTCTATGGCCACAAGTTTGTGGACACTTGCTTGTTGGACAATACACTTCCTTGGGCATTAATATGGAGTTTCCCCCTTTGCAGCTATAATAGCCTCCACACGTCTGGGAAGGCTTACTACACAATTTTGGAGGGTGTCTAAGGGAAATTGTGCAAATGAACATTTCTAAGGTCAGGCACTGATGTTGGACTAGAATGTCTGGCTCGCAATCGATGTTCCAGTTCATCCGAAAGGTGTTCAGTGGGGATGAGGTCAGAGTTCTGTGCAAGGCACTGGAGATCCTCCACACCAAACCATCAAACCATGGAGTTCTCTTTGTACACTGGGGCACAGTCATGCCAGAACAGGAAAGGTTCTTCTACTCTCCTACTCAGGTGGAGGCAATAGTTTGTATTGGGCCGGAAACATCATGTATAACCATATTAGCATTATTTTAAGCATGCTAATATAAATATGTGTATTTTAATGTACACATGTACAAATAAAAACATTGCATAAGCAGGTTAATTAAACATCTTAATGCAGGTTAATTAAATGTCAAGCCACTGATTCAGGCATTTTCAGAGCTCCCTTGTTTAAATGTGAACATATCATAATTCCACTAAACTGTATTCATAAAAATTGATTGTAGTTTTCTGGTGGGCCGGTATGCTTTGTAGTTATTATCAGGTGGGCCTCAGGGCGGACAAGGTCGAGAACCCCAGGCCTATAGCCATCTTGGGCTAGTGTGTTGCTGCACGGCCATGGAAACCCATTTCATGAAGCTCCCAACGCACAGTACTCATGCTGATGTTGCTTCCAGAGGCAGTTTGGAACTCTGTAGTAAGTGATTCAACAGAAGATAAGGGATTTGTAGCACTACATGCTTCAGCACCTAAAGGTCCCACTCTAAATGAGCTTGGATGGGCTACCACCTCCATTTCACAATAATAGCACCTTCAGTTGACTGAGGCAGATCTAGCAGATCTATGTAGGTATCTAGGTATCCTTTGACAATGCCATGTTTAAAGTCACTGCAGCTCTTCAGTAAGACCTATTCCACTGCCACTGTTTGTCTACGGAGATTGCATGACGGCCTTGCTTGAGTTTATCCTTCTGTTAGCAATGGAGTTGGCTGAAATGCCTGAATGCATTATTTGAGAGGGTGTCCACATACTTTTGGTCACATAGTGTATTAGACAAAAACGCCACCAGAAATCACATAGTATTAAAGTAATCTAAAAGATTACATAACATGGTTAGATATTTAGAAGCATATGTCTTGCACGGTTGACGACAGTGACAGAGTCAGGAATGCGTTTTTTGATACATGCTCTTTTCTGATCTGGTACACGCACCTGCCCAGCATGAGGCAACTAGTAGGAAAGGCAAGGTGCGACACGATCACAGTTGCAAATTTTCACCTCGCTTTGAGCGCCTTAACTGCGCGCTCTTCAAAAAGCCACCTTCAAAGAGGTCATTCAGGGCTTCAGAGCATCGACGGGCTGTCACAGGCATATTAAACCATGCCTTCATGCCCAGGCACCTACACACATGTACACATAGTTACACTGTGCAAAAACCAGGGACCCAGTTCAAATGGGCCTTAAGAACAAAACATTTATTTTCCTGCGTCAGGAAAAAGGTCTAGTCAAGTCAAGTCAAATTTCTTTATATAGCGCTTTTTGAGTGAACAGTGAGCAAGCCAAAGGCAACAGTGGCAAAGAGAAACTCCCTCAGAGCAAGAAGAAGAAACCTCCAGAGGAACCAAGATTTAAAGGGGGAACCCATTCTTTCTAGGTCGAGCAAACAAACCCAGAAAAGGATCAGAGTTTAAAGTTATAGGGAATGAATTTTGAATGAAGTGTTTCTGAGGCAGGGAAAGAAATAACAGATTTGTCTGTAATTAAATAGAGCGGGATGCAGGTGAAGCCCCCTCACAGGAGAGGAGAAGCCTTATGGTAGGCAAATTGGTCAGCGGGAAGGCAGTGGGCACCCAGCCGAGGCAGGTGAAGAAATGGCATCAGAGCACACAGGATGGGCAGTAGCTCCGCAGCAGACCACAGAGATTTGGAAGTAGCAAAGAAAACACACTGACAGAAGGACTCAGAGCACTATATGGTGTTAGCAGTTAGCAGGGAAACTAATTACAGGTAGGTTTTAAGCCTAGACTTGAAGATTGGGGCTGTGTGTCCCGGACACTAACTGGAAGATTATTCCAAAGCTGGGGGGCTTTGTATGAAAAGGTTCTGCCCTCTGATGTAACTTTAATAATTATGAGTACGAGATAAGGTCACTGAGGTACTGAGGAGCGAGAACGTTCAGAGCTTTATATGTCAGAAGAATTATTTTATACTCAATGCGGAATTTAACTGGCAACCAGTGCAATGTTGATAAGACTAGGCAGATATCATCAAATTTTCTAGTTCTCGTCAGGACTCTGACTGCAGCGTTCTGGACTAACTGGAGCTTAGTAAGGCTTTTGCTGGAACAAAAAGCCTCACTGCTCAGCAGCATCTTTACAACTTTTCTTCTCGACAGCTACACATCCTTTAAGACCAATAGCATTGTCTTCTCACAGTAGAAGCATGGGCAGAAACAGCTGTGGATCTCCTCAGATCTGAGGCAAAAGTGGAACTTGATTTTGTCCTCTTTCTTAAAGCTTTAAAGCCACAATTTCTAAGAAGTTTTGAGGGTACGTGAGCATGCTAACCAGTTAGCCCCAGCACATTGTGTCTCGTAATACCATTTTGCACCTAAAGAGGCAATAGTGAGTCACTGTAGCGATGAGGTGAATCAGGTCAGCATGAGAGGATGAAGAAGTAGCCCTGCTGCCTCGATGGCGTATTCTAACCTCTTGTCAGTCATGCTGAAGGTCCTGCTTCCTGATTAGGTCATGTAAGGACAGGTAGCAACAACGGTTGATGTAAGGATTAAGACCACCAACACCCACTCAAGCTAAAACTTAAAAGCAAAACAACATTGGCACTGCTTTTCCCCACTGGAGATGCTCCTGGCGATTACAGGAAGGAGGTTTGATGCTGAGATCGCAATGTGTAACGCCAGGAGGACTAACCAGACTACGGTGGCCACATATCTGGTTTTAGGCCGGACAGTCTGGTTTTTCAACTCCCAGTCCTCCGTCCGCCGCAATACCTGGACAGACGCCTATTAGTCCTCTTTTCAGGATGAGTTACTTAAAATGTTCTCTCACGAAAATATTATAACCGTTATCGGCTCATGTCCATGTCAAAAGACATGCCTTGCATTTCATTAGTTTAGTTAAAAGGTTAAAAGGCCTGATTTTTTCTTTATGTAACTGCCGTGCAGGGCAATCCAAGCGGGCAGAGACAAAAACATCCAAATGAAAGCGAATGTAACAAAGGGAGAACCAAAGCCAACAAACAAAAACAGTCCAAAGAATCAAACCAAAAAGACAATCCTGCCAAGCAGATGAAGCAATAGGGAAAGGCAAAGAGCAAAAAGCACAGCAAATGGAGCAAAGGTTAAAACACGGAATAAACTTTCCCTTGTTTCTTACAACAGGAGTGGACACCACAACTGTCTGCTGATATGTTGCCTCTGGTAACTAACGGAAAAAGTGGGCCGTGACTTTTTACCATATATACACACCCCATTCTGTTAGCACTGCAGCCTTTCATTGTTCATGCTGGAATGAATATGCTTTGCATTTCAATAGGCCTGACAGAATCAAATGATTTCTCCTTTATTGCTGCCAAGGTGCCACAGTGACAGATACTTTATCTCTGCTGCGATTCTATTGGGCATCCGAACGGCACAATCCAGCCTCTTGTTCTAAACTGACCTAGGGGCAAAGAGGGAAAGGTTAGAGCCCTGGCCACAAAGATAGCAGGACCGCTTTCTGTATCTGTCTCATGTATGTGCACACACGGGACAGTTCATGATAACACCTGTCACTGGGTGTGTCAGCGACGTGACGGATGGACTATGCTATCTGCTAGTAGAGTTTTCTGCACTGAGACAGAGCTATGGATTTGGCAGTGTTGGACCTGTTCTTTCAGATAGAGGGATTACTGAGTGGATCGCCTAACAGCACTGGGATTAATGCTGTCTGGATGCAGCCTAACCTCTAGCTCTGCCTACACCCTTTAAGGCCAGCGGTTCTCAAACCTTTTTGTCTAAGGCCCTACTTTTACTTTGCCTCCTTAAAAGTGATGAGCTATAGTTTGAGTCCTTCCAACAACAGCTGCTCCCAAAGATCTTAGTGACTTTATGCTCACCATCAAAGAGGCACTAGCAAGATAAGATCATCCACATGCATAAGAAAGGAGAAAGTCAAACGATAATAATACAGTCAGCGTTAAAATAATAGTTGCATAAAAAGCTGCACCCAGAAGGAATTAACCAACAGGAATGAAACTTGGTGGGTAGGTTTGGGTCTTATTGCTGTACATAACTGATCCAACAGCCATAATTGCAGACATTCAGTAAGCAGTGATGCCTGTCCTGTCATCCTGTTAGTGCCAGCACCATTGGCAGATGGCTGCACGATGCAGGACTACATGCACGCAGACAGTTCCGACGACTGCCCTTAAGACCATGTCAAGGTCACCAAAGACTGCAATGGTGTCGTGCCAGACTGTCATGGAGTGACTCAGAATGGCAACAGATCATCTTCAGTGACGAGTCCCTTTTTTGTCTTGATGGAGACGACTAACGATTCCATGTGTGGAGGCTCCGTGGTCGGCGGCAAGATGAACGGTTTGTTGTCATGTGTCACACGTCCAGAAGGCCTAGGGTCACTCCACCTCCACCCCTACCACACAATCTGCAGGAACTGTGTGAGAATATTCAAGCTGCATGGGATGGATGGATTATCACAGGACACCATTAGGAACCTCTACAACTTCATGCTAAGACGTCTGGCCGGACACCATACTGAGAGACACTACTTCTGTATGTGTAGCTCAATAAATATTGCCCATATCAGTCTAAATTTATCATCATTTATTGCTCCTGGTAATCTTTATCTTCCTTCCCAATAGCACTGCAATCCCACACTTCCTTCTGGATGCAACTGTTCTGTTGATGAGTTTTCAAAACTAGAGTTCAAAAACACGATGTACAGAGAAATGGCGACTTCTAACAACCACCTGGAAGACCTGGTAGACCACCAAAACGGTCGCCATCATTTCATCTTTGTAAGAGAGGAGAAAATCAAGCTCCACTCTTGCTTCAGATATTTCTGTCCATCCTTACACTCTGAGAAGACAACTCAACGCCATGGGTCTGAAAGGATGTGTAGCTGTCAAGAAGCCCTAAATGAGAAAGGAGACAGACACATCACACCATGAAGCTGATAGTGTTCTCAGAACAATGGACTGACCACCCCAGACTCCAGACCTCAGTATCACTTAATGTGTTTGGGGTTATATGGATGGTGAGATGGTGGTCTTCCAGGCCTGAGCTTCAGAAGTGTGGCTACAGATCTGTTTAAGAACCTGAAAAGAATGGAAGCTGTAATAAAGGCAAAGTCCGGACACACTAAACACTGAGAAGACATATGTTCTAATTAGTTGCTGAGGCTTCTGTGTAACCTTCAGTTTTAGGTTTACACCCCCTACAGCACCCAGGAGTGCAACAGCACCGTGTGCACATACTACATACAGACTCTATAAAAGGAGATTTCATGGAACCATGGAACGGCAGCGGAGAAGAAGTGGCTATTAGGACATTTAACTAGCTGACTGCTCTTTTTCTCGGAACTGCTGCCCAAATACCATTCAGTGCCACTCCAAAGGGCACACTAAGGACCACCCGGCTCTCTTTCCCTCATCAGCCTGGTCTCCATCCTTGCCCACCCACCCGCCCCCTTTATAATTAGGGTCTGAGAAATGGAGACATCAGTATGGGAAGCCCCGGGCAGCCTTCCTTATTGAAAGAGCCCGGCGCTGGAGAGGGAATTAGGCCATGTTTGTGAGTAACGTTAGCCCAGTCCGGCGCTCCAGGGCTCCGTCGCACTGTGGCTCGGGCCATGCATCTTGGTTAAGTCCCGTCGCCCCGCCAACACAAATGAAATATCCACCAGTCTGCTCACATCCCTCTAATGAAGTCTTTCTTTCTCTCTCTCTCTCTCTCTCTCTCTCTCTCTCTCCCCCCCTTTCTCTCTCTCTCTCTCTCTCTCTCTCTAGCTGTGTGAATTAGCATGCACACGATGCTTCCTGCATATGGGACGGCATTGGCGGCAGCACATTATTGAATTTGTAAAAGACTTTAAAACACATGCAAATGAAGATGGCTCTGCCATGCCGGACACAGTGATTTACGACGGACGACTCAAATGCATTACCCGTATGGAGGGAGAGAAGCGGCAGACATCAGAAGCACATAGGACTAAAACGGATATAGTCTGTCTGTGCCAAAGACGGTGAATTAAAGAGGAGGCATAAAAAGTTCCTTGATGGCTGCAGGTTTGTTTTGGCACGACATCCGTTCACCCACAGTAGCGGTCAAAGATTCTGATGCGTTCCAATCTGACCCAGATTTTTCTTGTTTGGTCCTTTCATGCATATCTGAGCCATGCTATTTCTGATTTCTGTTTTGACCTTTGACATTGTTTTGGTCTGGTCCTGACTGATTCTGGTCTGATTCTGGTTGTTAATAAACTTGAACCTGACATCTGTTGCCTCTCTGACGTTGTCTGAGGGTCCTCCTGCCTTTTTTTCAATACGAAAAAACAGTCAGCACTACTAAAGCTGTCTTCTGATAATCATCCTTGCTCACCGGTGATGCTGTCATCATGCCAACATTTGTGTGGCTACATGCCGCCCCTGCGCATCTCTTGGTTCAACCTCCGGGGGATGTGGCCTTTTTTCAGAAGCTGCTGGGTGCTCAAACGGTACCAAACAGTACTGGACTAACATGTTCTGCTGATTGAGGTACAACTGCTGGAAATATACCCTAAAACAAACAACAGTGGTCTTAAGCTCCAGCTGTGTACTTTAAAAACGAGTTTACACTGCTATTTGAAATGTAAATACAATTGAATGGATTTGTCTTTGGATTAAAACAGCGTTCCTTCACTGAACTGGACTTTGATATGCACTGATCCCAGTTTTCCCCTTCCGATACCTGCTCCTTGAGTATCAGCCAATACTGATACTAGCTCTATCTCACCTAGTCCTTATATTTATACCATCCCACTTTAGAAATATACAGATGTAAGGGGTTCCCATCAGCATGTTTTTCATTGGCAGAACTTTGTATTATCTGGTGTATTTGGGACATGAACCCAGATTTTTACCATGAGCATTTTTACTGCCGCTTTTCAACCCACACCTCTAAGTTATTAAGTTCCATCTATGCAGGCAATGCGTGTCAGAAACTGCTTTGTTGTATCGGTATCAATATTTCCCCGCAATCACGCCAAAAGTATTCGCTCTTCTGCCTTCACACGCATACAAACTTGAGTGATATCTCATTCTTAATCCATAAGGTTTAATATAATGTCAGTTCTAACAACTTCAGCTCCTCTGGGAAGGCTTTCCACAAGATTTAGGAATGTGTTTATGGGAATTTTTAACCATTCTTCCAGAAGCGCATTTGTGAGGTCAGACACTGATGTTGGATGAGAAGGCCTGGCTCGCAGTCTCCGCTCTAATTCATCCCAAAGGTGTTCTATCGGGTTGAGGCCAGGAGGCCAGGAAGGGGCCGTCCCCAAACTGTTCCCACAAAGTTGGGAGCATGAAATTGTCCAGAATCTCTTGGTCTGCTGAAGCATTAAGAGTTCCTTTCACTGGAACTAAAGGGCTGAGCCCCAAATCCCCCCTCCACCAAACTTTACACTCAGTACAATGCAGTCAGACAAGTACGGTTCTCCTGGCAACCGCCAAACCCAGACTCGTCCATCGGACCGCCAGAGAACATGCGACGTGCTTTACACCACTGCATTTGATACTTTGCATTGCCTTTGGTGATGTAAGGCTTGGATGCAGCTGCTCGGCCATGAAAACACATTCCATGAAGCTCTCTACGCACTTTTCTTGAGCTAATCTGAAGGCCACATGAAGTTTGGAGGTCTGTTGTGATTGACTCTGCAGAAAGTTGGCGACCTCTGTGGACTATGTGCCTCAGCATCCGCCGACCCCGCTCTGTCATTTCACGTGGTCTGAGTTGCTGTCGTTCCCAATCGTTTCCACTTTGTTATAATACCACTGACAGTTGACTGTGCTCGCTTAAACAACTTACTTACACTAGGTGTTATAATTTATTTTTCCTCTTCTCCCCCTCTCTCTGTCTCTCTATCTTTCTCTCTTTTTTTTTTAGTAGGGAGGAAATTTCACGACTGGACTTGTTGCACAGGTGGCATCCTATCACGCTACCACACTGGAATTCACTGAGCTCCTGAGAGCGACCCATTCTTTCACTAATGTCTGTAGAAGCAGTCTGCATGCCTAGGTCCTTGGTTTTATACACCTGTGGCCATGGAAGTGATTGGAACACCTGAATTCAATGATTTGGATGGGTGAGTGAATACGGGTAATATAGTGTACATTATAAACAAAGCAACTAGTAAACAAACCAGAACAAAGAGGGGGAAAAAAGAGAGAGAACGATAGAGAGACAGAGTGTGTGCGCATGAGCATTTGGGTAAATGTACCAGATAAATACAAGTTATAGTAACATGATGCTTCGGTTGTGTTAAAGCATCCTATTGTTCATTTTGACTATGGAGAGTTAAAGGCATCACTGATCTAAGAGGCTGTTCAGTGCTGACCAAGTTTTTCCGTATTCCTGAGTGATGTTTTTAACAGTCGCTGAGTTTTTTTTCCATTGATATGTGTTCTGTTATGACATCAATTTGTTAATGCTAACATTTTTCCTTGATTTCCAGTTCATCAAAACAGCCACCAACAGCGCTTTCATTTCTTCCTTGTTTAGCATGATTGCTGATATGTCGTCTAGCAGACATGGTGATGGTGACAGGGAGGCGGGCTGATTCAACAGTGGAGTTACCTGATTAATAACATGTTGCCAGAAGTGTTGGATGGGTGTGCAGTACCATAGGGCATGTATATAGTTGTGTGGGGTGTTTAGTGAACAATGTTACAGAGCCTTCTATTCCCATTTTAGATCATCAATACTACTTTTATTCTTTTGTCGTTTTGTCAAAAGCTCAATTTTGTCATCCACAGCAGTGGAATACTGAACATCTCATTATTGTCCAGACGAACCCGGTACCCAGTGTTCTTCTCTACGGCAAGAGAGGTCTCCTGAGTTCTCTCCCAGTTGTACCCACCTGTTTGTCATTGGAGGACAGTTTCTAATGTATTTGAGTGCTCTGTGGAATCTCACATTGTTGATAAGTCTTGTTTGGTCCTTTCTTGCATATCCGAGCCATGTTATTTCTGATTTCTGCTTTGGCCTTTGACATTGTTTTGGTCTGGTCCTGACTGATTCTGGTCTGATTCTAGTTGTTAATAAACTTGAACCTGACATCTGTTGCCTCTCTGACGTTGTCTGAGGGTCCTCCTGCCTTTTCAATACGAAAAAACAGTCAGCACTACTAAAGCTGTATTCTGATAATCATCCATGCTCACCGGTGATGCTGTCATCAAGCCAACATTTGTGTGGCTGCATGCCGCCCCTGCGCATCTCTCGGTTCAACCTCCGGGGGATGTGGCCTTTTTTCAGAAGCTGCTGGGTGCTCAAACGGTGCCAAACAGTACTGGACAAACATGTTCTGCTGATTAAGGTACAAAACAAACAACAGTGGTCTTAAGCTCCAGCTGTGTACTTTTAAAATGAGTTTTAAAGATACACTGCTATTTGAAATGTAAATGCAATTGAACATAAAGGGCTAATTAGGTTCCCTAACTAAGGAAGGACCCTTGAGGGTCCTGTGAGGTAATATATAGTATAATAAGTAGTTAGTTATAATAAGTTATTAGCTGGTGACACAGAGGAACGATACTTTTCCGACATGGACCTGGTTTTGGAGCCTGCAATCAGTAAAACTGTGAAAGCTCGAGTGCTGACTTCACAGGGAGGCATTTGTGCTCCTTTGAAGACCCACTCTCTGCACTCTTCAACCGGCTGAGTCTCGCTCCTCTAACCAAACCGAGACGAAACGAGCTGGGCGGAGACGGATAGATGTGTGTTTTTCTGTGAGCTCGTTGTTGTTCCACTGAAGCAGTGGGAGTGAGAGAATGAGAAAATGAGAAATCCTCCAGCGAGAAAGGTGGAATCCCAGCTTTAAAGAGAAGTTCACGAACTCCAGAAGTAAAGAGAGGGAGGAGCAGAGAGACAGAGAATGGGAGAGACAGATGAATAAATATTGCCATACTGTTCTAAACTGTATATTTTTCTTCATGGAGCGTGTACTGATCCATCAAACCAAAGATCATTTGGAACCTTTATACACTCATCATCAAAAGAATAGCTGCACCCAGAAGAAATCACACTCGACCGTGCATGTGATGTAAGCAAGGTTGGGCCTTATCGCTGTACCTGACTGACCCAACAAGCACAATTGCGAACATTCAGTGAGCAGTGATGCCCTCCATGAGTCATCCTGTTAGCGCCAGCACCATTGGCAGACGGCTGCATGACACAGGACTACATGCATGTAACCATACATTACAGCTGTTTTTATGAGGAATGGACCTAAAGAGAAAGTAAAACATAAGAAAATATAGGATATAAGTTCTTTCATAAATATTTAAAATAACAGAAACACACTCAACATCAAAAGAACAGTTGCACACAGAAGGAAGTGTGGGATTGCAGTGCTATTGGGAAGGAAGATAAAGGTTACCAGGAACAATAAATTATGATAAATTTAGACTGATATGGGCAATATTTATTGAGCTACACATACAGAAGTAGTGTCTCTCAGTATGGTGTTGAGCTGCCATGTTTGCTAACCCAACATGCCAGACGTCTCGGACGTCATGATAATCCATCCCATGCAGCTTGAATATTCTCAAACAGTTCCTGCAGATTGTGCGGTAGGGGTGGAGGTGGAGTGACACCAGGCCTTCTGACCGTGTGACTGCTCATCTTGGTGCTGACCACGGTGCCTCCACACACAGATTCATTGGTCGTTTCTACCAAGACAAAAGCGGGACTCGTTACTGAAGATGACCCGCTGCCATTCTGAGTCACTCCATGACAGTCTGGCACGACACCATTGCAGTCTTTGATGACGTTGACGTGGTGTTAAGGGCAGTCGTTGTAACGGTCTGCATGCATGTAGTTCTGCGTCGTGCAGACGTCTGCCAACGGTGCTGGCACTAACAGGATGACTCATGAAAGATATCGCTACTCTCTAAGTGTCTGCAATTGTGGCTGTTGGGTCAGTCAGGTACAGCGATAAGGCCCGTCCTTGCCTACGTCACATGTGCAGCCAAGAATAAAACTGAAATCATTTGCATGTCTCATGATGTCAAACCTACCCACCAAGTTTCATTCCAGTCGGTTGATTCCTGGGTGCAACTATTCTTTTGTTAATGAGTGTATATGCAATTTGCAGTTCATTATTGGCATCAGAGTAACAATAAAAGGTCCCTACAGTGGACCATTTCACACCAAATCACTTTGAATAACCTTGTTTACATCTCAACTACTGAATTATGCAAAAAGATGGTGGCATTGTAACCAGGTTCTAAAACACCACGACAAACACAACTGCTGTCATACTTTTCTTTTGGTACCAAAAACAGACAAACTCCACCAAAAGTCACTTTTACTCGCTGGAAACAAAATAAAACTCTCGCTTCACAGCAGAAAACACTCTGTAGTAAAAATATCGCGTTTGAAATTTTCAGTAGCGCAAACACACACCTGCCACACAGCTCTGCCTGTCACCCTAATTACCCCCATAATCCCCCCCGGCTCCCTCTCTCCTCAGAGCGTTCAGGGATCAGTGCGCACCACGCTCAGACCACACCGTTCTTTAATGTTTATTGCAGAGCGAGTGTATGTGTGCATGGGTGACAGGATGGAGCTCTGATCTTTGGGGGGAAGAGCAGGTTACCTCAGCTCTGCTACTCTCTCTCACCTCCTCTACAACAGTTGTATGAGTGTCTGTGACCTGCCTAGCATACAGAGAACTCTGTGAAGTCAGGCGGCCTGACGCATCGAGCCTTTCATGCCAGTTTCAGGGGCAATTCAGATGCATTCTGGCCGTGTTATCTATGATACTATGGTGCAAGTCTAAACACGCAGTTTATGGACCACATGCATGATAAATCACAAAATGTGCTTCTTCTCCAGCTGATTATATATTCGGCTAATCTATTCTATTTCAGCTAGAAGGGAAAGTTCCTGAATGAAGTTGGCTTGACAAAACCGTTGCAATGCTATCCCAGGAGGTTGCTCAGGTGTTGTTAGGTCATTGCAGTTGTATCCCAGGTAGTTCCTTAGGTGTTGTTAGGCCATTGTAATGGTATGCCAGGTTGATGCTAAAGTGTTGTTAGGCCATTATAAGGCCATTGCAGTGGGATCCCAGGTAGTTGCTAAGGGATTGTTAGGCCGTTACAATGCTATCCCAGATAGTTACTAAGGTTTTGTCAGACAATTGCTATTGTACCCCTGGTAGTTGTTCAGGTGTTGTTAGGCCATTGCAATGGTATGCCAAGTAGTTGCTAAGGGGTTATTTGGCCACTCCAGTGGTATCCCAGGTGGTTGCTCAGGTGTTGTTAGGCCATTGCAAGCTTATCCCAGGTAGCTGCTCAAGTCTTGTTAGTGCATTGCAATGATATCCTAGGCAGTTGCTAAGGGGTTGTTAGGCCATTGCAATGGTATCCCAGATAGTTATTAAAGGTTGGTTAGGCCATTGCAGTGGTATCCGATGTAGTTGTTAAAGGTTGGTTAGGCCATTGCAGTGGTATCCCAGGTAGCTGCTAAAGGGTTGTTAGGCCATTGCAATGGTAACCCAGGTGGATGCTCAGGTGTTGTTAGCGCATTGCAATGATATCCTAGGTAGTTGCTAAGGGGTTGTTAGGCCATTGCAGTGGTATCCCAGGTAGCTGCTAATGGGTTGTAAGGCCATTGCAATGGTAACCCAGGTGGATGCTCAGGTATACACCATAATCTTGCAAAGGTTTGTGGTTCTATCTGGAAAACTGTAACCTGTACAAACATAATTACAATAACACGTAGAAAAGTAATATGGCTTTTTCAAGCCAACGTAACAACACATTTCATTTGATCATAGTTTTAGGATTAAACAAGTGAAAGTCAGCCCAGCACAGTGCAATAGCTGTCACAAAACATCCCTGACTTCAAATTTGATTTCACTGATTTAATTGGCCAATTCAGGCATTGCAATTTTCCTCAATGCTAAATAGCAGACGACAGCCATGTAAAGCTAGTTTCAGAGATCTGATAACATAGGGGGGCTATGTTATCAGATCTCTGAAACTAGCTTTACATTTCCTGTAATCCTATGTGTCAAAAAAAGAAAAAAGCAGTCCACAAATGTACCACGGTGAAAACCTGTTTATGCCTATTAGTGTTATTCAACTTATACAGTAAGCATATCGCTGCATTCAGAACGGCTTTGCTTTCGGAGTTGCTCAGAACTCAGAACACGACGAGAGCCATTTATCCTCAGATAAATCCTACGACAACGTCTCTCTCCTACCACATACTCACACAGGAGGTCATTTCTTCTCTCAGCGATCAGTCTTAAGCTCCTATGAGCTGTGACAAGCACCCTGAATCCTGGAAGACAAGCGATGCCATGCTGGCTCTCAACGCGTCTTTAGCAGCTAATCCCTGATACGGAGGACCGAGGGCAGTGTGATCAAGCGCAGCTGTCCGACTCCACAGCTTGGTTTGATTAAGCCTGGAACTGGGCTTAAAGGGATTTTCAGCGGAGGAGCACTATCGATGGTGTAATTTAGACCACGAGTGGGCTTAAAGGATTCATAATTTAATATGTCCATAATTTAATATGCGATTAAGGGTCCTGCTTTAGTAGGATAGTCCTCTAAAACTGGGTGTTCAAAATGGTAAAATTGTAAACTCGGTTGATGAAGTGTTATAGTTATGGATGTGATTATGGTGATGATTACAGTTGCTACTGCAATGGAGGGAAGATACCAGGAACAATAAATGATGATAAATTTAGACTGATATGGGCAATATTTATTGAGCTACACATACAGAAGTAGTGTCTCTCAGTATGGCGTCGGGCCGCCATGTTTGCTAACCCAACATGTCAGACGTCTCGGCATGGAGTTGTAGAGGTTCCTAATGGTGTCCTGTGATAATCCATCCCATGCAACCTGAAAACTCTCACACAGTTCCTACAGATTGTGCGGTAGGGGTGGAGGTGGAGTGACACCAGGTCTTCTGGTTGTATGACGCATGACAACTAACCGTTCATGCTGACGCTGACCACGGAGCCTCCACACACGGATTGATCTTTGGAGTCATCATGGTGTCATCTTTACCAAGACTCCTACTCAAGCTCCTACTCAAGTGGCGTTGCTGCTTGCCAGGCCGCCATTGTAAATAAAAATTTGTTCTTAATGACTTGCCTGGTTAAACTAAAGCTTAAAAAAAAAAAAAGACTCGTCACTGAAGATGACCCCCTGTCATTCTGAGTCACTCCATGACAGTCTGGCACAACACCATTGCAGTCTTTGGTGACGCTGACGTGGTGTTAAGGGCAGTTGTCGCAACAGTCTGCATGCATGTAGTCCTGCATCGTGCAGCCGTCTGCCAATGGTGCTGGCACTAACAGGATGACTCATGGAGGGTAACACTGCTCACTGAATGTCTGCAATTGTGGCTGTTGCGTCAGTCAGGTACAGCGATAAGGCCCGTCCTTGCTTACATCACATGTGGAGCCGAGCATGAAACTTGAATCATTAGCATGTCTCAAAATGTCAAACCTACCCACCAAGATTCCTTCTGGGTGCAACTATTTGTACAACTACTCTTTTGATGATGTACTGTACTCAATAACAGGATTATATATTTTATTACATTATGTAATTAAACATAATTATAAATAATTATAAAACATAATTAAAAAAATATTATATTTATATACGATATAATTATATACTTATATATTTTATGTGATCATTTAAAAACAAATACAACACACATATATATTCATTTTTGGGGGACGGGTCATTTAAAAATGAAATGAGGAATTTATATATTATTTTGTGATTTATGCATTTATACAATAACGTATGTATTTATTTACATCCGTCCTCCATTCTAGACACCCTTGGGCTAGTTTGACATAATTTGTTGATATTTGAAGCAAAAAATATATATTTATTTTTAATAATGTACAAAATCTGATTAACTGCAAAAATCAGTTTGACCTTTAAGTTGGCCGGGGGTGCCAAGACTTTTGCACACAGCTGTAATCGACAACGATAATGATAACATATGGTCAGATCTCTCAGCCCTGCGATATAGACTACTGTATTGTCTGATTATGCATTTAAATTGCATCGGGGGTCTCATGAATAATAAGTGACATGATGAATATTTACGCCCGCTTTGCAGACTGGATCGGCTACTCTGTTATCTTCATCGCTCTTCCCACTGCGTTTGTTTAATGATCAAAATGGATTTCTCATAAGTTACTTGACCAAATGGGAGGGGAAAACACAATGAAGGGGAATACTAAATCGTTTTATTAATCAGAAATTTCATTTTTTTTCTAATGCCAGACATTCCCAGGAGGAATACAGATGCATTTGTTTCACTCCCCACACCCCCACATCCGGCCGGTCTCTTTCTCTCTCTCTCTCTCTCTGTCCTTTAATCCCCTTTGTCTGATAGGCTGTGTTCATTTTCCACTGTGTTTTTCTCCAGGATTTGGGAACTCCACAAATGCCAAAGCAATAAAGCATGAAGCACAATCCCTTTTTACCCACTTACAGTGATGGCCGGATTCCGGATTCAAATTAATTCCGTGCACACTTGCAGGCGTGCGCACACGGGTTGCTTTTTATACAGTGACAGCATGTGGTGTCAAACATAGCGCTGCTGTCAGAACAAAGCCAGGTATCTCCAAAGCTTCACAGGAGAGGAAAAACATACAGGTCAATAGAACCAGACTTCTTTCCAAGTAATATTGGGTGAATTCTTTTGGTTCATTCATCATGAAATTTCCCAATATGACAAGGGAAACATATGACAAACATTAATATCCGTAATATCAGGCATATCCGTATATCCGAGCAGTGTTGCCCTTCATGAGTCGAGTGTTGCCCTGTTAGTGCCAGCACCATTGGCAGATGGCTGCACGACGCAGGACTACATGCACGACCGCTACGACAACTGCCCTTAACACCACGTCAACATCGCCGAAGACTGCAATGGTGTCGTGCCAGACTGTCATGGAAGATGAATGGTTGAGGCCTGGTGTCACTCCACATCCACACCTACCGCAAAATCTGCAGGAACTGTGTGAGAATATTCAAGCTGCATGGGATGGATTATTGCAGGACACCATTAGGAACCTCTACAACTCCATGCTGAGACGTCTGGCATGTCGCATTAGCCAAACTGAGAGACACTACTTCTGTACGTGTAGCTCAATAAATATTACCCATATCAGTCTAAATATATCATCATTTATTGTTCCTGGTAACCTTTATCTTCCTTCCCAACAGCACTGCAATCCCACACTTCCTTCTGGTGCAGCTATTCTTTTGATGATAAGTGTAGTTTGATGTGTTTTGTTCTAAAGCAAATCATTCAGCATAAAAATAAGGAAACCTTCAATGAGTAGCCATATCTAAAATTTTGACTGGTACTGTACATATTATTTTGTCTCTTTCGGAACAACACCTCATATCTCGAAAGCTATTATTGTAAGAAGATCTATTTTTAGTGATGTCATCAAGTCAAATGATCCTACTACATTTTTGATGATCTGCCCATGTAGAGATGTCATCTCACTTTTAATATTCCTACAGTGATCTCAAAATCGGAGTCAGATGACTTGCTGTAATGTATCTTATTCTGCAGTGCGGTGAAGAACATGACACAAATATAGCATGTTTGTGAGGTGTGATGTGGAGGGGAATGGAGAGTGTTGCTAGGTTCAGCAGAAGCGTTTTTTAGCTGTTAGTCTAAATTCAATTACAATGGAAAGCTGCCCTTAAGCTACACAGTCTGCATTCACTCTCATGCAGATGAAGCTGAGAGGCTGGACACTCGTCTGATTAATGATATCCTGCATACCCGTCTGTCACACACACACACACACACACACACACACACACACACACACACACACACACACACACACACACACACGCACGCACACGCCTCAGAGGAGATTAATCAGGTGAATGTGTAACAGCAGATTCGTCCACCTCAACATTTGAGACACCTCATCCAATTATATTAGACTCAGTGACACTCACTCTTTCTCTATCTCTTACACACACACATACACACACACACACACACCATCACAAAACAGATGAGCAATGCACATGAGCCATGCGCTAACATACACAAGCAAATTCCAGCAGGGTCATCCACAACACTGTTCAGACAAGATCAACCACTGATTTGAGCTCTTAACATCATCTAATGCTAATAATGCTAATGTTAACGTTGCTGTCTATTAACATGGATGAAAGTACAGTTCCATCCAAAAGTTCAGACACGTCTACTTACAGAAGGTGGTCCTTATTTTTAGCGAAATGCTTTAAAATAAAAGACAGACTGATGAAGACATCAAACTATAAATTGTGATTGTGGACATTCAGCGAGCAGTGATGCCCTCCATGAGTCATCCTGTTTGTGCCAGCACCATTGGCAGACATCTGCATGATGCAGGACTACATGCACGCAGAGCGTAACGCGTAATGACTGCCCTTAACACCATGTCAACTAAAGACTGCAATGGTGCTGTGCCAGACTGTCATAGAGTGACTCAGAATGGCAGCGGGCCATCTTCAGTGACGAGTCCCACTTTTGTCTTGGTGGAGACGATCAACGAATCTGTGTTGAGGCACCGTGGTCAGCGCCAAGATGAACGGTTTGTTGTCATGCATCACACGCCCAGAAGGCCTGGTGGCACTCCACCTCCACCCCTACCACACAATCTGCTGGAACTGTGTGAGAATTTTTGAGCTGCATGGGATGGATTATCACAGGACACCATTAAGAACCTCTACAACTCCATGCTGAGACGTCTGGCCCGACGCCATACTGAGAGACACTACTTCTGTACGTGTAGCTTAATAAATATTGTCCATATCAGTCTAAATGTATCATCATTTATTGCTCCTGGTAACCTTTATCTTCCTTCCCAATAGCACTGCAATCCCACACTTCCTTTAGAGTGCGACTGTTTAGACGATGAGTGTATATTAGAGGTGGGCCATATGGGGAAAAAAAAACATCTCATCAGTTGGAACTGTTAAGTGTAAGCCTGTAGAGTCTTTAAGATAACCCACAACATCCATTTAGTTGGGTGTGTCTAAACTTTTGACTGGTCCTGTACATCCCAATCAGAAGTAGTGGCCTCTTGAAGAGCAAACCTGGGCTGTGTTTGGGCTGACTGTGTAACTCTGATTTGTTGCCGAACTATTCCTTTAACACATAACCTCAACACGACCCAGTTTCCACAACATGACTTATGACGGGTAGGTGGGTTGGTGGTGGGGGGATTGGGTAGTTCTCCGTTCAACAGTCCATTCCTTTATGCTTGATATATGAACCTGCCAGCTTGTAATCAAGTTCTGCTCCAGTGTTTGACAGCCCCATTTAATATTTGACTTCCAATCCATCTGACTGGCCCCTCGGCTTCAGGCATTCACCTTAAGCCTTTGGTAAAATACATAAGCTCTTCTAAAGACACAAAGGCAAAAGATGGGCTTCCCATCCCTGGTTCTGGAGTAACCCTGTCCTGATTATTCTGGGGTCTTCTCTGCTCTAACACACCTGATCCCACTAATTAATAAAGTGATCTAGAGTCCATTTACACTTCAGGCATCTTCAGATACCATCTGACCATGAAAGGCCAAGTGGAAATGCAACTGAGATGCATCAGAGACAGTTTGCTATCAGATCTCGCAGGTGCTTCTTGAGGTGGAGAGCCACGTGCTCCTTCTTTTACTCATTTGCCACTTTATTAGAAACACATACATTGTACTTCCATTCAATGGCCACTTTATTAGAAACACTACCCTGTGCTTCCACTCACTGGCCACTTTATTAGAAACACTTACCTTGTGCTTCCACTCACTGGACACTTTATTAGAAACACCAACCTTGATTTAAACTCACTGGCCACTTTATTACAAAGACTTACTCTGTACGTCCATTCACTGGCCACTTTATTGGAAACCTTATGCTTCCACTCACTTGCCAGCTTTGAGTTTTCAGTGAAAAGAACAATTTGGACACCAAACATGCTGATGGACCGCATCTGGGATAAGTGGGAAAAAGTGTGAAGCTGGTATTTTGTCAAGTCATTCCTTCAAGGAACCATCCATTGGGAGATTCTCAATGGATGATGGTTTGGTCCAAGGTCCAAGAACCTTTATTTTAAAATAAAGGAGAGTCGGGAGTCACAGGCCTCAAGGTTTGGGAAGGAGGAGCCTGAGGTGGACAGCATCACCCAGAATCACTGCCTTCTCCTCCAGCCATGTTAATAATTCAATGAATTGAGGCGACGGTGGAACATAAATAGGCTTTAGCAGAGCCTGTTACATGGGAGTGAACTCACTGGCCTCCAATCTCTCTCTCTCTCGCTCTTCTATAATCCAGAGCTTTGTGCATTCTTAAATTACAGTGTTCACTAATGGATTTGTGGAGGTAAGTGCACACACACACACACACACACACACACACACACACACACACACACTCAAACACACACAGGGCTGTGTGCATGGTGGTGGTGTCGAGACAGCTGCTTCCTCTAAAAGCCTGTTCTCTTGATGGTTGGGTCCACATGAGAAAACTCTCTTGCTTCCTTTTTATACTCGTTCCTGCTCGCTCTCCTGCACACGCCTGCACACATACTTGGTTTTATGCAACATCAGGATGTGGGCTCATACATACATACATACATACATACATATATACACTGCTTATGACTTATATGTTAGTAACTACATGTAATAATATTATCTCTCTCTCTCTCTCATATATATATTAGTGTGTGTTGTGCTGGTGTGAGTGGATCAGTCCACCAACCAAAACTATCCACCCAACAGCGCCCTGTGGGCAGCGTCCTGTGGGCAGCGTCCTGTGGGCAGCATCCCATGACCACTGACGAAGGACTAGAGGAGGACTAACACTGCACTGTGCCGCAGCAGATGAGCTATAGTCTCTGACTGTACATCTACAAGGTGGACCAGCAAGGTAGGAGTGTCTAATAGAGTGGACACAGTGTTTAAACACTCCAGCAGCACTGCTGTGTCTGATCCACTCACACCAGCACAACACACACTAACACACCACCACCACATCAGTGTCACTGCAGTGCTGAGAATGATCCACCACCCGCATAATACCTGCTCTGTGGGGGTCCTGTGGGGGTCCTGACTGTCAAAAATAAATGAGATGAGAGGCTAACAAAGTATGCAGAGAAACAGATGGACTACAGTCTGTAATTGTAGAACTACAAGGTGTTTCTATGTGGTAAGTGGAGCTGATAAAATGAATAAAGAGGGTAGATACCTTGAGGTGATCATATTGTTATGCTTGATTGGTGTATATACCGGTCATGCGGATATTACCATGGCACACTGCTGGCGGCAGTGCATAGAAGAAGGCATGCACCAGCTACATAAAGGATCTGAGAAAGAACCCACAAATTGTCCGAAATGAGCGGAGTGACCCAACAGCAACGATTGCGGACATTCAGTGACCAGTGATGCCCTCCATAAGTCATCCTGTTTCTGCCAGCTCCATTGGCAGACAGCTGCATATCTGGTGTATGGTGTCGGATCACAAACATGCCAGCTGTCTCGGCATGGAGTTGTAGAGGTTCCTAATGGTGTCCTGTGATAATCCATCCCATGCAGCTTGAATATCCTCACACAGTTCCTGCAGATTGTGCGGTAGGGGTGGAGGTGGAGTAACACCAGGCCTTCTGGACGTGTGATGTGTGACTACAAACCGTTCATCTTAGTCTTCATCACTTCAAGACAGTCTGGCACGACACCACTGCAGTCTTTGGTGACATTGACGTGGTGCTAAGGGCAGTCATCGTAACAGTCTGCATGTACGTAGTCATGCATTGTCCTGCCATCTGCCAATGGTGCCGACACTTATAGGATGACTCATGGAGGGCATCACTGCTCACTGTATGTTTTCAATTGTGATAAAGCCTGTCTTTGCTTACCTCACATGTGCGGCCGAGTGTGAAACTTGAATCATTTGCATGTCTCACAATGTCAAACCTAAGTTTCATCCCTGTTGGTTGATTCCTTCTGGGTGCAACTATTTGTGCAACTGTTCTTTTGCCATGAGTGCATCAGTCTAAATGGTGCTGTAACAAAAAGTACAATGAAATAGCTTTGGGGAAAAGCACACAACGAAACCAGAAAAAAACATGACTAAATGCTAAAACCGGGTTAGTTTTGTTCTGTCAATGCACAGAAACATACCCACACAGCAGGTATACGGCTACAGTGCCGTGTTAATGGTCTGTAATGAGAGAGGGTGGCAGCATTTGCTCATGAAACAGAACTAATGAGCGTCCCTGTACTGTTCCAGCGGAGGTACGCGCAGCGACACAGATAGCTCCGAGCTAATTAAACATCACGTGACGGTGTTAAATAATGATAAAGTTAATAACGAAGCTACGCGGCCCAAACGCAATGACTTATGAAGCGGCGGAGTCTTAGTGGACAGGCATTCTTTATTAGAGTCATTAGAGTCACAGACGGGGGGAAAAAATAAATAACAGAGAACAAATGAACACGTGAACACATGAATAATTCAGACGAGTCCTAATATCGCAACGGTTGAAATCACGAGACAGGAGCGGATCCGCTCTTCTTGATAATGAGACGGAATTAACATAAGATCGAGCGATGTCTCCTTAATCATAAGAAGCCGTTATCATAATTATCATCGCACATGAGAAGAGGAGGCTTCAGTATCATTAATTGCATGCACATACACACATACACATCCAAATAGCTTGATCGTGCTCTCTTGTACACAAACCTCAATCACGTACACACTTTCATCACTCCCACTGTCTCTGTGCACCTGATCTGGGGATGCATACGTAGGTGCAATGAAGCCGGTTCAAGGGATGAAAACAGCAGACAGAAGGAACAAGCACAAAGATGAAAATGTAATCATCTTTAACCTTCAGAGTAATGATCACTGGTGAACAGTATAAGCTCACCGGACAAAAAATGAGTCACCTGTGACTGAAACGTACCTAATACGTAATCGTGGTAATACCTCCACGAGCACCAATAACAGCTGTGACTGGATTTGGCATGGACTGGACGAGTTTCTGGATGTAGGCCACATCAGTGTTCAGATACTCTTGCATCAAAGAATTGTGCAGTTGGCCCTGATTTGGTGCATGCCTTCTCTGGCCCAATTCCGACAAGAATTTCCTGTAGACTGGGATTTCTGCCACTGCTGGTAGACCCGTATGACCATATGCTTCCATACATCTGCAGGTTCAGCTACTTCCTTCACACTATGGTCTTTGGCACCCCAAATGCAGTCACTCCTTTTAGCCAATCATTAACATCTGCTTTGGAGCCATTTTCCACACACTGTAGCACCTCTTCTCAATCTATGAATCCCGTCTCTCACACCCACAGGTAGGCTGGAGGTTAGGAAACCAGCCTTGTGACTGGAGGGTTGCCGGTTCGATTCCCTGAACCGACAGTAACAACTGAGGTGCCGTTGAGCAAGGCATCTAACCCCCAACTGCTCCCCGGGTGTCGTGGATAGGGCTGCCCACCACTCTGGGCAAGTGTGCTCATGGCCCCCTAGTGGGTGTTTCACTTCACGGATGGGTTAAATGTGGAACACAAATTCCTCTGTGTGAAAATCACAAATGGCTCAAAAACTCTCTACTCAGAGAATGATTGGCCTCACTGATTTGATTTGATTTATAGCCCCATCATCCTCGTGCAGTGCCATCTGCAGGAACCTGAAGTTACTTCCACCTTAAATAGGTAGGGTGACTGTTTTTTTGTCCGGTGAGCTTATTTTGGCCACAGTGTGCTTGAGCTCAGCTATGTAACACTGACATAACCGTGCCATAAACATGCCATGTCATATGTTGTCATGAGAAGTGATAGAACGGTTAGTGGTTCTGTGGTAAACCATGGTAAAATTCCCGGCGGTTAGTATTATTGTTCCAAATGCACTAAATTATCATCCAAATTCCTTTGAAGAATTCAGCTTAAATACTGTCCAGCATCAGCCAACGTTAGCAACCGTCTCCCAGATGCAGACGCAGCATGCTACATGGGTTTGTTTAGTGTCAGGGGAAGCTTGGGAGTAGGCAGTGGTATACTGGTTTGTATGAGAATGCAGAGGGAAACTTGACTGAAGATGAAACATGCGGAAAGGAAATGGCTGTGAATAGGGGGCAACAGTAATATGACTCATCTTCATGACCACCACCCACTATGTCCAACCGTAGTACATATTTACAGCTCCAGCTCCGTACACAAACGGTGTTCAAATAGCTCAAATCACCTTGATCCACCATCAAGGCTGAAGTCAGCCTCTCACTGCCATCTTCTTGTTCGAATTTTCCTGATCCACCTTAAAAGGTGCAATATGCACCCTTTAAGGTGGAACTGGGAAACCTGGCGAAGAAACAAAAATCTGGCGAATAAGAAGCCAACTTCAGCCTCATGTTACAACTACAGGAAGGAGAGTTTGAGTTTAAAAAGTTTAAATGTCCTTATTAGAAAACATGACCAGCATTAAAATAATAATTAGGATAATAATTTGATAGTCTAAATCAGCTTATAGTGATGAGCTGATCAAGCTGAGTCTGAACTGAATTAAATTTAAAAACACAATAAAAGGTTTGAACACTCTCATGTTCAAACTGTTTGACCCTCTCATGGCCACATGATGCCACCTTTAATGTTAATTCATATTTGGTATGGTTTTCATACGTTTCCATAAGGTATTAGCAATGCTACTACTATAATGTCTATGCAACAAAATGTGCTGCTAAATTTAGATGTGTTTTAAAATATAAAACTTGGTGAAATGATTTTTTCAGCACATTTCAACAATATTGTGATAATACTGATAATCATGACCATTTGGTTCACTGTACTTGTGGTGTATTGTACATTTTTCAACTCAAATTTTTGGAAAAGCTTTCATAGTAGAAAACTATTAAGCAGTCAGCTAGGTTTGCTAATGCTAATGTTAGGTTTGCTTTTGCTACTTGTTTATGTTGTATATGTTGTGTTTATATATAGTATAGTCCAAGTAGTTAGAGAGTCCAATTTTTCACTATCTAGCGCTCAGAGTTTAAACACAACACAAAACGAACCTCAGTCTACCAACAATCTTGGCATGTAAACAATTAATTACAAATCGATACTGCATTTGAATCAAATCGCAAGAATCGATACAGCATAGCAAAATGTAACAATGCAATACTCAAGTGTTTTGATATTATCTTACACCCCTAGTTCATACCGGTTCGTTTCTAGTCATAAGTTGTCAGAACAGGTTGTGTCCAGTACTACAACAGTGCCATGTTACCATTAGCCAACATGGTTAATTGTCATGACAGATGTCATCATTTTTGATGTTATGACTGCTAATTTGCATAGCATCCCTTTTCTTGTAATGGAAGTTAATGTAATTTTTTCCAAGTAATTTTGTATTATTTCAATTGGTTGAAACATGGTTCTACAAGTAAAGACGGTGGTTCTATGTAGAACCATGAACACTCAAAGAATCACTTTGCTAAATGTTTCTTGCCATGGTGTTCTTCAGATTGATAGACTGATGTAGAATGTCATGGCACCAAAAACAACCATACAATGAATAATTAAGACTACAGGCCCCTCCCTTTCCTTCTCTTTCCACGTTCTCTGTCCATCCCCTTATAAATCCACCACAAAAATCGCCCCCTGCTGCTGTCCATCTCACTAGACCGCTTACTCTAGAGGCTCAGGTTTCAGATCAATTTCCCTCATTAGTTTTAGAGAACATCCTCCAGCAGCAGAAGCCTGGTGTCTCTTTGGGTGCAGTTTGAAAGTTCATATCGATCAGCTTGTACAACCACCTCATCCCAGTCAACAGCAGCAGCACGAAAGATTAAGAACCACCTAACTCGTAACATTCGTCTGTCAAACACAGAGAGATTACTACTAAAATACTGCAGAGGTCAGAAGGGTCTTGCCTCAGAATGACTGGAGCAAATAACCAATGAAAACTTGTTCACTGGTCCTGCCTTCTTTCTAGGAGGCAGCAATGATGTTCCCTCTAAATGAGTGTTCAGAAGACATCACGGGCCATTATGGGCTATCCTGGGTTTTTCAAGATTTTCACTTGAAAGTTTAGATAAAGTGTGCTGTCTGTTCCATCCAATAATCTAGTCCTTTCCTTTTTCCCATTAATTTCTTCTTCGCCCCCCAAACTTTGTATCTGCATCATAGCTAATTTGAAATGTTGGATGTAGTAGGTTCAAAAATAGATGGATAACCCCCCCACCCCCCAAACACTCGCAAACATGGAGTCAGGAAAGATAAGTAGCTGGCTTAAATACACTTCATTATAGCCAAGCTAACTAGCAGATCATCCTGCAATAAGGGTAAGGCAACATTTACTATCACTAGCAAAGATCTACTATAACATCTCACCCAGATCTGTGCAGTCCAGCTCTAAAGATCTACAAGAACAGCTCACATCCAGAGCTATACAATTAATTTCTAAAAATCTAGAACATCTCATATCAAGAACTGTACAATTTAATTTTGAAGATCTAGAAGAACAGCTCACACCCAGACATATACAACGCGACTTTAAAACTCAAAGAACACCTCACATCTGGAGCTATATGATTTAGATCTAAAGATCTAGAAGTACAGCTCACATTTAGGGGTGTACACTCTAACTTTTAAAACTAAGAAGAACAATTCCAATCCAGAGCTGTAAAATGTAAACATCTTGAAGAACAGCTCATAGCCAGCCTTATACACTATAAACAAATAGAAGAACAGCTCATATCCAGAGCTATACAATGTAAACATATAGAAAACCAGCACATATCCAGAGCTATACAATGTAAACATATAGAAAACCAGCACATATCCAGAGCTGTACAATGTAAGCATCTCAAAGAACAGCTCACGTAAAGAGCTATACAATGTAAGCAACAAGAAGAACCACTGAAACCCAGAGCTATACAATGTAAACATCTAGAATAACAGCTCACATCCAGAGCCGTACAATGTAAACATCTAGAAGAACAGCTCACATGCAGCTGTACCATTTAAACATCTAGAAGAACAGCTCATATCCAGAGCTATACAATGTAAATATCTGAAAGAACAGCTCACATCCAGAGCTACACAATATAAACATCTAGAAGAACAGCTCACATCCAGAGCTACACAATATAAACATCCAGAAGAACAGCTCACATCCAGAGCTACACAATGTAAACATCTAGAAGAACAGTTTACATCCAGAGCCGTACAATGTAAACATCTAGAACAGCCCACATCCAGAGCTATACAATATAAACATCTGAAGAACTGCTCACATGCAGTTGTACCATGTAAACGTCTAGAAGAACAGCCTACGTCCAGAGCTATACAATATAAACATCTATAAGAACAGCTCACATCCAGAGCTACACAATATAAACATCTAGAAGAACAGCCCACATCCAGAGCTATACAATGTAAACATCTGAAAGAACAGCTCACATCCAGAGCTACACAATGTAAACAGATCTAAAGATCTAGAAGAAGATCCCACTTATATCAGTCCCAGTCATCTCCACCCAAAATGGCTACAGCAAACCTGCACCGCATACCAATGCATTAAATTTTTTTGGCAAACACCAAAACATCTGAAACTGTATCCCCTTCTTTTGGTGCTATATGGGTGGTGGAGTATGTGTGGTGGTGAGGGGTCTGCTGGTGCCTGGCCCCACCCATTAAAAAATAAATTCAACATCGCATGAGTCAGATAACCTTCTCTGCGACATTCCCACAATGCAGCAACAACGCAGTGTCCCTCTCCGCCCCTTCAGCTCACCACCCTCCTAGTCTTAATCAATAGGACGGTTGAGCCAGGCCTATTCATAATCATATCAATCCGCTGCCTTTTATATCAACAACATCCTCGCCGAAGACATTAATGATCAATTAGAGATGTGGCAGCACAAGGTGGGATCGATGAGGAGCAGAGCGGCCTCCCGGGGCGCAAAGGACAGCCATCAGCTTCGGAAAAAGAAGTGTGAGGCGAGGGGAAGATTCCAAAGCCTCATTCTGGAATCTGATGTAATCTCAGAGCTGCTAAATATTTGATGTGAGCATCGTGGTATTAAAGGAAGGAGCTGGGGACGGTATGGGAAGGGGCGGCTAGAGAACAGCGTGTACAGAAGGGCAAGAGGAAAGGAAGGAGGGAGGGAGAGATGGACAGAGAGAGGGACAAAATCAAAGACCTCCTTGGCAGCTCCTTGATGCTTGATCTGTCCTTTTCTCCCACTTTTAATTAACAGACAAATGATAATGGACAATTATTGGGGGGGGGGGGAGAGAGGGAGAGAAACAGTGGTGTCCAGCATGCAATGAGAAGTAAGGTATGGGACAACACTGGCCTCTAGTGGAACAATGGGGTTAAATCCGATTCTATAGACTTCTGGACGGGTCAGCTGGAGAAATATCTGGTGTTTTTGTACAGCATCACTACTAGGATACAGATATATAGATATATAAGGCCTAGGTCATACGTAGATAACTATAGCTTTAAAAGCTGAATGTATAAATGTATAAAAAATGGGCAAAACCATCCCAAACATTCCAACAAAATATCCCAGCTACAATTCCAGCACAATGCTTTATTACTACAACCTTGCATATACAGTTAATGCATGCATTTTCACCTTGGTATCATATTCCTAAGGGATAACGTCAATATGGATGAGTACCATGAGTGATTGAGAGAGTCTTGTAGAAGCGAATGAAACAAAGAAAAGTACATGCAAACATGAAAACATGCCACGCAGATATCATAACGTAATAATCATCGAATATGTGCTTAAGTAAATGTCACGTTAGTGGCTGCACTCATTACATTCTACAGTTAAAGTTTTTGAATTACTGGTTGAGCTCAATAAATTCCATAGTTAAGGTTACCATATTCATACTGGTTGAGCGGAATAAAATCTAAAATTAATTTATACTATTCAAAACATTTCATATTTAATGTTAAAGAATTACTAAATTTCAGTTAAATTATTCAATCTATACTAGTTAAGTCCCATAAGTAGTGAAAGTTATGAATTAATTCCACAGTTAAGATTAATGAATTCATACTGTCAAACTTAAATTTTGGAGTTAAAATAACCGAGTTACAAAACTCAGTGAATTTCAGATTTAAGGCTGTTGAATTCACACTGGATGATTTTTTTTTTTTAGTTGAATGCTGCTAAATTACTGGCTGAGGTCAATACATTGCTTATTTCAGTTGCGTAATTCATACTGGTTAAGTTGCATAAATGTTATATTTAAAGTTACCAAATACTAGTAGAAATCACCCGGTAGAATTCAGTAAATTTCACAAGATAGATAGATAGATAGATAGATAGATACTTTATTGATCCCGAAGGAAATTTTGCATCAAGTCTATTTGAATTATTTTTTAGACTTATTATTTAAGTCTTTTGAATTCATAGTGGTAGAACTTAATAAATCCACAACTGAAGTTACTGAAGAATCCATAGTGGTTAGGTCCCATACATGTCATAGTTAAGGTTTTATCTAAAATGCTGATAAAAAATGAATAGATTCCACAGTTAAGATTACTGAATTCATACTGTTGAACTAAATAAAGACATAGTTTACATAAATTAATTACTGAAATCAGTGAATTTCAGATATAAGGACACTAAATTCACACTGGCTGAGACTTTTATAGTTAAAGTTACTAAATTAACCAGAGTTAAGGTTAATCAACTCATACTAGTTGAGCTCAATAAATTCCATAGTCCGAGTAACTGAACTCATACTGGTCGAACAAACAGGGCATCTTGTTTTCGAGAACATGTTAAACAGCCATTTACGTTTACCTGCTTAGGGAGTGATGTAGCATTCCGAAACTGTCACCGCCTTATGTGAGCCTCCTCAAAACTATACAATAAATGAGCACAACCTAGCAAATCATTCGTCATACACTACAGCAGCGTGATTGTTTTTGGTGGAGCAATAAATGACAAGATAAGCTGTGGAACGTAGGGGTTCATTTGCATATCCATATGTTGGAGTTTGCATAATTACCATATATTACCTCTCCGTAATTGCGAGCAGGATTGCCGGAGGGGACGAGAAAAAGAGGGAAGGTAGGAAAAAGCACTTCTATAGAGTTATATCAGACTTTATTGCCGCAGTGATTCATTGCAAACTGCCGCAGCACGTATGCATTGTTTCTGCTATACTTCTGTAGGACAGGCTCTGGCGGAACTCACAACAAGGACGTGAAGCAGCCAACCTTATTTAACTATAACAGTCAGAATAACTACAATGCCTGAATGCCAGCCGTCCACTGTATTCCATTGTATTCAATTAAAATGGACTAATATTGGTGTCGGGAAGAGCAATTTTCCAAAACTAAAGTTTCATTTGGAATTAGAAATTGAAATGTCAGGCTTCCCAAAGTTTATTAGTTATGACAGGCTTTCATTTCCTCATGCTTCCATAAACTCGGGAGCAATATTGAACTTTTTTATTGCGTGTCATTTCCCTTATGTTGCAAAGCCTATGCGGCGGGGCAGCGCGGAACTGGTTATGATTCCGGAGAACGTTATTGAAAAGACTTCTTTTGGCTTTAAACTCTTCTTTCCTTCCACTTTTAATTAAGAGACACTTTGAGAAGCCCATTAGAAGTGGCTGATTGCAAACGTATGAGCATCTGAGGAGCAAGTGAAGGCAGCATTACTGTCATTACCACAGAACAGTATCCTCGTGCCGGTGGGAGATTTCTTGCAGAACATTCAGATGCTATATATAGAAAGACATAAGCGCACTCCCAGTTCCCCAAAGCCTGCTGTGGAACAGCGTGTGAGTGCGACCTGGATTAAGCAGGTGTGAATGTGTATGTGTGGTGGCACTCAGAATAATGAGAAAGGGAAGGAACGAAGCTGCTTAACGGCAACAGGGGTGAGATGAGGACATTCTGGCAACTTCTTAAAAAAAAAGGGACATGGATGATAAATCGAGAAATGCAAGTGTGTGGAGTCACTTTAAAAATGGCCCATTGCTCAAGGACGCACAGTGTCACTGACGCAAGGCACCAAAAGCTATTGAAGTTCTAATAGTGCCCCCTTGTGGTGGAGAATCTTCAGTCTGTTCAATCTGAGTGTCTTTTGAATGTAGTAGGTCATAGAATTGCATGCAAACGGAAATGCACAGTTACTTTATATTTGATAACAAAAAAAAATAAATAAAAGAATAATAATAAAAGAATAGCAATTAGCATTAGCATTTCTCGGGAACAACTGTTAATCTTTGAACACTGCCTCCCTTCACTGCCTCCGCCAAAAATTCATGGATTACTGGTCGAGCTTAAGGTTACCTAATTCATGCTGATTGAGCTAAATAAAACTTAAAATAAATTCATACTATTCAAACTCAACACATTTCATATTTAATGTTGCAGAATTACTCACTAAATTTCAGTTAAATTACTGAATTTATTCTAACTAGGTCCCATAAATAGTTAAAGTTATGGCTAAATTCCACAGTTAATATGACTGAATTCATACTGTTGAGCTTAATACAATCAGAGTTTAAATAACCGGGTTACAAAACTCAGGTTTTTTGATTTAAGGTCGCTGAATTTACACTGGATTATTTAAATTTTTTTATAGGTAAATGTTACTAAATTACTGGCTAGGGTCAATAAATTGCTTAGTTAAGTGACTAAATACTGATGCGCATTGCCAAGGCGAATGACACTGAACTAGCAACCATGTCCTTTACAAACGTTGTCGGGACAAACACCATCAAATAACATTAGAACAAACAATGACACTAATTAATAAAGCTAGCTAATATTAGCTGGGTTGTGGTTTTGCAAACTGTCAGTCCAATTACTCTTGCAATGCTAACTGCTACCACAAACATTAGCAAACGCAACCAAACTATACTGACCTAAAATAAATTAATGTTCCCCACAGAGACAGATCAACCTACTTATCCTTTTACACGGCTTTCAACTCTCAATTTTTCTGCAGCCTCTTGTTTGCGATTTTCCGTTCCACCTTAATGGTGCAGCAGCTACATTCAGGGGCTTTAGCTTCTTCTTGTAATTTTACCATTCCACCTTAAATGGTGTCACACTTAGGCTACATTCTGGCACCTCAGCTTCTTGTTTAAACTTTTCCGAACATAACTACATGTAACTGCAGCACCATTTAAGGTGGAAACCAGAAACTCCAACCAGAAATTCCAACCAGAAAACTGATATACAGGAAGCTTAAAAAAGGGCTTTCATCCAGTACTTTACTTTACAGATCGTTAATAAGTAGGTAATGATATGGTAATTTTACAGTAACAAATTATAATTTAATTATTAATTAAATGCCAATTTCCTAGTTGTTACTAAATAATAAATCAGAAATTAACAAGGCCGTTATGAAATGGTAAAATAATGGTAACAAGTTGTACTTTCCTAAAAATTACCTTCTTATTTTATAGTTCTTTATGTATAATAAGTGAGCAGAGAGTCATTGTCTCATCTATTCCTGGGTAACAATACGTGTCTATAGGTGAGCCTACACGTGAAGCACAAGACCATGTTGAACTGATGTTATGACCTGATGGGACGTGTAGTAAGTAAGAGACAAGACGGAAATAAGTACATTTGCAGTTTACGGCTCTAATACCATTTAGTTTCACTGTGATTACTGCCTGTAACTCATACTGTGTCTGACCATCTCAATACATAACAGGTCAGAAATAAAACAGAATCAGGTAAATTAGTATTTTACAGCCATAATACCAGGTAATACAGCAGAACTACTTCATCGATTTTTTACTTCTAACATTATATGTTATATATTATACATATGATTCTTTCTTAATGTTCATTAAGTACTATAAAATAAGTGGGTCAATTTTTTAATACTAAATACAATGACAGTCTTTTCATTTATTAATGACTAGAAGATGTGCATATAATATTTAGGAAAGTATTTGTTACCATTGTGCTTCTATGTGACCACTACAGTTGCTCACTTATTACACATAAAGAACTGTAAAATAAGCAGGTAATTTTTAGGAGCAGGTAATTTTTAGTACAACTTGTTACCATTATTTTACCGTTTCATTATGGCCTTGTTAATTTCTGATTTATTATTTAGTAACAACTAGGAAATTGGCATTTAATTAATAATTAAATACAATTTGTCACCGTAAAATTACCATATCATTACCTACTTATTACTTATCTGTAAAGTGCTACCGCAATGTTTAGTGCAAACTGATTAAAAAGGTTACTGGGAATGGCCAGCTTATTAAGGTTCCAGAGTGTTATCAATTCGCCGACTCTTCGAATACTCAACAGCCATGGGCTCTTCTAAGCAGAAAACTGAGGCCTACAAAGGTTACTAAAAGGTGTCATGCCCACAATTCCCACTGCCTGAAATATCTTTAAGAAATGGCAGTTAAGGGGAACTTTGGATACCAGGAAAAGATCAGGAAAATTCGGATAGAACTGCTCCTAGTGAGCTGGCCAGGGATACCAAACAACAAACATCCTGCAGGGACAGAAAGACCCTGGTTGGCTGCACACGAAGTTTGCAAGCTATGATATCTTCCAAAAGAGGTGTTACTAACACCTGAGGTGCATTGACTAGGTAGGGTGCCCAAACCAAGCCACATTCACTTTCATTCATTATCACCCTGGGTCACAGCAGAGGGTGCTGGAGCCTATCGCAGCGCTCATCGGGCAAAGGCAGGAAACGCCATGGACAGGCCAACAGTCCGTCACCTGGCACTGAGCAGCAGTTTAGTATATCTAGCTCATCTGACTGCATGTCTTTGGGTCATGAGAGGGAAACTCCAGCTCCTAAAGGAAACCCACACAGACAAACTCAATTGTTTGAACAGTCATGCAATCAGACCTTCACAACATGTTCACTCTTTTCATTTGAACTTTACAGTGGTCACCTTATTGAAACTGGGGTTCTGCAAACTCCACACCCTCCTGTGTTGACCCTGGTTGCCCGAATCGGGAACTGAACCCAGGCCCTTCTTGCTGTTACCCACTGTGCCACCGTGCCACTCCTATGCCACGTTTACTCTCGCTTTATTTTACTGTTATTTGTAAGCTAATCAAATACGGCAGGACAGTGAATTTGCAATACATTGTGTACCTCCACGGGGGTGCCCAAACATTTGCATTCAACTGTTCATCCATAATGGAGGTTAAGGGTATATTGTGACTGATGCACACAGATAAACAGATCAGGTCAGCAATAAGACGAATATAATGAGTCAGCCATATGCACTCACACACATACAGGCGCATTAACAGACACTTCACCTAATACTGACAGGTCTTGTTCCTACACCCCAACAAGATCAAGACAAAAGCAAGAACTGCTTCTCAGTGCTTTATGTTATTTTGTATAGGTTAAATATGAATATAATACTCTGTGCCTGATCTGAGCCCTTATAAACCCAAATCTAGCTCAATATCTCTCTCTAGAGGACGTTTAATGTCAGTGCAGTTCTTACAAGGGGGCTGAATGTCTGTCTGCTGTTTGCATATACAGCTGGAGACCTTTTAGAGACTTAACCATATTTATATTACACTATATGTCCAATTAATAATTTCAGCTACTCTTAGATGCGCCCACTCATGGCACACTCATTCAATTGTGCACTAAGTAGCCCACATAAACACAGCAAATCCATGATAAGCAGCATTGCAAATTGATTATTCATGCCTTAAGGTCCGTGCGTGCTCTGCAAATGATTGTTTGGGTTTATGAACCTCATGCAAAGGTTTGGTAGTTCTGCTGTTTGGCTGTTATTGTCTGAACAGTCATGCAATCAGACCTCCATAATATGTTCACTCTTTTCTTTTCATCAGAAAGAGCTTGAGCTTTACAATAGTTACCTTATTGAAACTGGGGTTATGGAATTATGAAAGGCATCATCTGATTGGCGAGGGACGTTTTTGCCTCTTTGTCCGTTTTAATGAAAACAATCATTCCTGCCGTTTCCAGGGCAGGAGCCCAGGGGATTTACAGGCTCGTAAAGGAGGGAATGGGGGTTTCTTTAGGCATGATAATTCAAAGCGGTGCGAAGAGCGAACCCATTATAATAATGATTTAGAGCTGACAAGAACATGGCTGACTCACCCGGTGTCCTTGCCGTGCATAGTTGGGTTTTAATCACTTGGAGAACACGCAGAACCAGTCCGACATCCCAGCGATGACTTGAGGGAAGTAGGTGTTTATATAATGTTGTATATAGTTTTACATATAGTTTAAAAAATAATCATTTAAGCATATTTTTTTCCACAGTTTGCTGAGAAATGTTTGGCGTCTGGAGTTTGCTTCCAGAGTATTGCACTGAAGCCATGTGGCCAATGTTGCTACATAATGGAGCTTTATGTACATTGATTGTACATTGAATTTTGGGCGGGGTTTAAGCTTGTTAGACTAGCAAGCTTTCCCGTTGGTTAGCACTGCAGAAGCTGCACTGGATTGCTATAAATCTATAAGATTAGATACCAGCATAATTGGTAAGTGGCAGTGGAATTAACCACAATGGGACCAATTTCAGTATAAAAAAAATGTCACTCAAGGTTATCGGGAAGTTCTAGATATGTTCTAGCTATTGTAAACATGAGTCATAGCCTAAGCAGGTTTGGGTTATCCATAACATTCATTTACACCCATTTTTACCACAGTTTACTGAGAAATGTTTGGTGTCTAGAGGTTGCACTAATACTATGTAGCTAATGTTGCTATGTAATGGTGTATCATGTACCTTGATTAGCATGGTGCTGCAAGCTTAGCTACAAACAGTGAAAGCAGCCATCTTCAAGCCTGAATTTTGGGCGGGACTTAGGCTTGTAGTAGGGTGGCACACGTCCGGTTTTAGGCTGGACAGTCCGGTTTTCCAACTCCCAGTCCTCCATCCGGCGTAATACCTGGACGGATGCCTATTAGTCAAGTCAAGTCAACATTTATTTATATAGCGCTTTTTACAACAGATGTTGTCACAAGGCAGCTTTACAAAGAATCCAAGGGCGACAGAGGCAAGAAAAAACTCCCTCAGTTCACAAGGAAGAAACCTCGAGAGGAACCAAGACTCAAAAGGGGAACCCATCCTCCTTGGGTCAACACCAGATAACAAGACAAGCAAAGGAAAGAAGCATTAGTCCTCTTTTCAGGATGAACTATTTAAAATGTTCACTCGCAAACAATATCATGCGTGCCATTGGCTCATGACCGTGTCAAAAGACATGCCTGGCATTTCATTGGTCTACCAAGGTCATGTGACAACATGACACACCTACTGGCTAACCGTGGGTCTGCCCTCTAAATGCTAGTCAATTAGTAAGCTCCCGTCTCGCTCAGAAATATCATCCATTCCACCCGATTAGGTGTATGTATGTGTTATGTAGGTTAGGTTATGATTTTAATTCCATTTTAATTCCCCCCACCTATATGTCACTGTAGGACGTTCTGGACAATCTAGATGTGTTCTAGCTACTGTGAACACAGTGTAAGCAAGTTCCGGTCAGTTGTTAGAAATGGAACCCAAGCTTGAGATGTCCATGGTTAATCTAGAAAGGGCAAGAAATGTTGATGTACATCAGCACTAGCTGAACGCTGACCTTCTCGAGCAGAAAGGTGTGTTTGTACTGTTTTTTTTTTTTTCTTGTGTTTTGATGTTTATAGCCTGGCCTGAGGTTCTCCAACAGCCATGGTTCACCACTGGTAAAACCAACAACACGCACCAAATATCTCCTGATCAGCTAAGAAGAAAATGATGTCAATTAGATTTTTTCCCTAAACTGTTTTCCCTAAAAATGCTTATTCCAGCAACAGCCTAGGCCTATAGAGTCTGACTGCATATGCAGGGATGGGAGTCAGCGTGAAGTCGGACAGGATTTTGTCAGAGATGGATACCGTGGCACGGAGGTTACAAATTCAATCAGCGTTCAGACAGCAGCTCTGTCTGGACGCTGGTGTGAAAATATGGCCGGACTTCGTGGAGGGACAGCACATACTGCTGGCACCACAGAAAGAGGGGGCATTAGAAATTCAAACATGGTCAGAGAGACAGAGATGAAAGACAGACGATGGAGGAAAGAAATGAACCAGGACAAGACCGCAGGAGGAAGGAAGGGAACGAAGGAGGGAAACCGATGGAGGGTGCTGCTGAGATACAACAGGATGAGGTCAGACTGGTATTGTTGGCCTGGCTTTGATGGATATGTGTTCATGAACACCTAAATGTTTATCTCACACGCTGTAGCTCCCAAAGTATCCAGACAGTCCGTCTAATGACGGAATACAGATACTCCAAGGTGCTGACCCAGGCGTTCCTTTTGTATAATCCCCGCAGAAAAGCCCTGGCCTATAGGATTCTAGTAGTTGGTTAAAGCAAAGCTAACAGTAATTAAGGAGGTATTTATCCTGGAAATTCTACTTTGACAATTCTGGCTTTGGCAATTCCCTACTGTCTCTCTCTTCTTGTGGAAATGGACAGTTAGCAGCCTTTTGTCACCAAGCTCAGCAATACTGAGGGACCCCAGAGGACGTTGCTGTCCATGCATTTGTTTCTGTGCATGCACAATCTCCTTTTCACTGTAAGCAACCCGTTCTTCCACACACACTCCAATTTTATTACCATTACAAGAAAGCTGCTTCTGTATTCCGACTTTTACACACATAGGAATGGCTGGGAATGCCAACACTGTATACACTGTAGATCATTACATTCTAAATTACGACAGTACATCCGGAAAATCAATATGGTGCAATATACTTTCACAGTGCAATGTTTTAAAAACATTATTATTTCATTATTCATATTTTAATATGAATTGAGCCCACTGTTAGACTTAAACTGGGAGTATATGTCAAACAAAAACAGCATTTCAGTGCAATCTGAAGCATTTAGTTTGTATGGTGTAGAACCACCAATCACTTCATCATTCATTCTTAGACCTGCCCCTGACTGTGACTGGTCCCAATCACTGTGTCATTCATTCTCATGCTGCCCTCTGATTTCTATTGGTCCTCATCACCATATGACTATAAAAATACACAGCAATATACACACTTTACAACATCGAGGACTAAAACGCGATACAGTCCAAAGGCTTATTTCCATTGTGGTTCTCTTCACCTAAACAAACAGAGCAAATTACACACCACAGAAACAATGTAATATATGCCAAGACAACAGACAACAGGGTGGCTTTCCTGATTGATCATTTGTTAGGTCCACTCAAAAACATAATAAAGTCTAACCCCTGTTTGCTTGCATATTCCTAGACAGCCTGTCTTTCAATCCCAATTTGAATACCCTTTCTGATTGGCGGCATTTGATGTCTACAGGACGTTGGTTCCAAAGTAAGGCCGCCGAATATTAAAAAAGGACTTTTTCCAGATTGTGTTTTAAACTTAAATGGGTCAAAATGTGTGGAACTTTCCTGGGTACAGTGAGCATAGTCTTTCTGACCATTGGAAAGTAATTAATAAGCACTTTCTCATGTAGTCAACTAAACCACTTCATCCTTCTGGGTCCCGAAGCATTCTAGGGACAGAAGGCAGGAAACACCCTGGACAGGCTGCTAATCCGTCACAGGGCGGACACACACATTTACACACTCACACTTAGGAGGGATTTAACATCTCCAAATCACCTGACTGCATGTCTTTGCACTGTAAGAGGAAACCAGAGCACTCGGAGGAAGCCCATACAGAAATGGGTAGAACAAACAAACTCCGGCTGGGAATCAAACCCAAGCCCTTCTTGCTGAGCTCTTGAGGCAACCGTGCTATATCATAAGTATTGTTAAGAGCTTCAAGTGAGCTGACCATCATCATATGAGTGATCATAACATTTTGTCGCTGTCAAATTGACAACTTTACAGAAGAGGCCAAAAACCTAATTTAATTATAATGTAAGTCAATGGAACGAGACCTTTTACCAAGCAGTTTAGGGCCATTGTGAAATTTGAAATTTTCACACAGTGTAAACGGTGGCTGCTGTGTTCAAACGATATGTAAATGTAAAAATCAACAAAAATGGAGATACACGTTTTTCTTTGGACAGTGACAATCTCTCTCTCTTCCACTGTTAACTAATTCACCCGTATAAAATGGATGGAATTTTAAAACAACCCTTAACAAATTGTTCTGAGCTGTTTGCAACTTTTTCTTAAGTTTCTGAATTAGCCTAGAATACCATGAGGTGACCATATAATCAAAGTGACATTGAACTAGAGCTCCAGCCAGCATTTGCAAAGTTGAAATATCCAACAAAGCAGCTATACATTTAGTTTTTAGGTATATGAGGCAAGTGCTTTCACCATCATACCTTAACCTGATAGAGAGCCATCTAATTAACAGCCAAGATAATTTAGACTTGTTTGTGAGGTAATGATTAACTCTGTTAACCCTAATAATTTTCCTAGCTTTGCTTTCAACCCACAAAGAATAGTCCCTGGTTTTCCACGGAAAGAAAATATATAGTCTGATAACCATTTGCTTACATTTTCATTTCAACTTATCCTTGTAAGCGCAGAAGAAAAGTACAGAATCATCTGCACGTGAAAAAAGATGCTACACGAACAGACTGAATTTAAATCATTAATATATCATTTAAAAAGGGTCCTAAATTACTCTCTGGTGGAACTCCAACATCCCATAATCCTTGGTCCTAAAAGGATCCCATTAATATCAACAACTTGTTTAGGATTTTTAAATATGACTCAGTCCATTTCCGTGTTAAGCTAGTAAAACTAAGAACCCTATCTGGCTGGTTCTTATAACAATGTTGTTGGTTCTAAGACCTGCCCCTGAATATGATTGACTCTAACGTCTATGTTGTTTGTTCTGAGAACTCTCCTTGACTATGAATGGCTTTAATTACTGCATTGTTGGTTCTAAGACCTGTTCCTGACTTTGATTGGTTCTAATCTCCAAGTTGTTTGTTCTAATACCACAATTTGTCTGTTGGCTTTTATCACTGCATCACTTCTTCTGAGTCCTCCCCTTGTCTGTGATAGGTTCTAAAACCAACACTGTTCTGAGATCTCCCCCTGACTCTGATTGGTTCTAATCACTACACTGTTTGTTCTGAGACCCACCCTGAGTGTGAGTAGTTCTAATCTATACGTTGTCTGCTCTGAGAGATCCCCTGTCTATGAATGCTCCATATCCCTGTGTTATTTGTTCTGACTCCTCCCCCTGACTGTGACTGGCTCTTATCACCATGTTATTTGTTCTGACTCCTCCCCCTGACAGCTACTAGTCCTAATCACCAAGTTTTCTGGTCTGAAAGCTCCCCCTGTTATTGGTTCCAATCCCTGTGTTGTTTCTTGTAGGACCTCCCCTTGACTGTGACAGGTTCTAATCCCTGTCTTACGTGTTCTGAGACCTCCCTCTGACTGTTACTGGTTCTAATCACCATGTCGTTGGTTCTGAGACCTTGAAGTGAGCTGAAAAAAGTTTAAGTGAAATGTGAATGAGGTTTATGTTCTTAGATGGCATTATGCCCTACCATAAAATTCAGCATATGACAAATGTATAAATACTGCAGTAGAATCATATTGCAGTGTCTTGTATCTTGTTAATATCACATCTTGAGACCTGTATCGATTCCAACGTCTATAATCCATAATTTCATAAAAGCACTGAAAACAGTGACATGAGTGAGTATATGTAGGCATCACACAGAAAAGCACACTGGAATGAAAATTAGATCAGTCAAAATGGATGCAGACAGTGACTCCAAGAGGGTTCCTTCTCACATAGCACCTGGATATCATTTATTTCCTAATTACTGACAGACAAAAATCATTTTCATATATTTTCATGCCATCAGTGGCCTTTGTTGGGAGCGCCGGAATTACACTCAACATGTCAAATACTAATCAGTTCACTTGTTACTACTTGATTACAGAAATGTATTCAAATGCCTATCCTTAACATTTACACACATGTGTCAGCGCAAGTGCACCTCTTCAGCAGCTACACAGGACCTTAATAGACGTGTATTGAAGTTAAGTGGACGTTACCATGTCAAATGGTCATTGCACAGTCCTAATTCACTCTGCTCATAAAATACAGGTACCTCACAGTGGCTCCAGTACTTCAGAGATGGTGAGACATTAATGTAGCAATAAGAAAGAGCTTACAAGGGAATTGCATTTGCACAAGCCATTTCGGGCCGTCTATAAGTGAACTATCGGGCGTACCATGCTTATCCGCAACTGGGTGCCTCAGTGATATCAGAACACACACTTCTTCGGTTCTGAAACTGTTCTGTCTCTAAAAGAGCACTGAAGTGTGCTAAACACCTCAGACTTAATCAGAAGATGACAGTAACACAATGCTGTAACATAGACGCAAACCATAGACTCCAGTATAGGAGGACACTCTAATTTAAGGGAAAATGTAGCACTGAGAGAAGCTTGCCGAGTCAGGACTGTCTACAGTGGTGGTGATAGGAACCAGACGGCCACCTCCAAAAGCCAGAAAGTTGTTACATCAAATATTTAGAATATTCTGCGCATTTCATGATCATCAACATTCCATATATAACTCCGTATTTCTTGACTTTTACTTTTATGCATCATTTGAACACAGAGACTGACATGTACATTGCATGAAAATTTCATGATGAATGGACCAACAGAAATGGCCCAAAACTGCTTGGAAAAAAAAGTCTGGTTCAGGTTTTTGACCTCCCCTGTAAAGTTGTCATTTTGGAGATACTTGTCTTTCCTTGGACAGTGACGATAAACTCAGAAGACATGTGAAGGTTCACTGCTGGTTTTAGGCAGTAAATAAAATGGCTGTATTTGTGTTGTAGTCATGGTGACCCATGGTACCCAACACAGCACTGTGAAAGCTTCTAGACTCTGGAATGAACCATTTCATAACAAATCACTCTACATTACTTTGTTTACAGCTCAACCACTGAATAATGCAGCAATTTTGAATTAGAAGTTCATCATCGCTGGGAAGTACAGCAGTGTCAAGCAAGTTTCTGTCTTTAGTATTCTTAGCTATCTAAAGATGCAGCACTGGTCTGGGGTGGTGTTCTGGCAGCTGGGTTCACACACTTGGTCCTTCATAGCCCAGAAGCTGTGACTAGACCCATTTAACAACTCTAAAACCTTTAGCCATGTTGGTAAACTATGCAGTTGAAGTGTTGACTAACTCTCACTCTTCTTCTAAACTGCTTTATCCTTTTGGGTCACAGTGATGCTGGAGTCTCTCCCAGCGATCAAAGGGAGGCAGATACATCCTGGACAGGCCATCAATCCATCACAGGGCAGACAGACACATTCACCTCAGAGGGAGATCATGCATGCAGAAAGATCCCTTGACACCCAAACTGGGAATCGAACCCAGGCCCTTCTTGCTGCGAGGCAACAGCGCTACCCATTGCACCATCGTGCAACTAACATGAAGTAATGCATTAGCCAACATGAGATAATACAGTAAGAATAGTTAACTAATGTTAAGTAAACATGTAATAACTACATGTTGAGATGTGTATGATGTCCCCCAATGTATGATATACCACCTTACCGAACTAGAACGGAGCAGTTCCAGAAGAATTACTGCTACAATTACTGCTACACTTTGTTGCCATTGAAGCATCAGCACCACTATGGCGAGGGGGTCAGCAGGATTAGTGAGCCAACATGGGACCAAATTATATAAAGTCATTACGTTTATTTTAAGACAGCACGTCATGATTCTGATCAAGTCTCATCAAGACAATCAGTTATTATTTCATCACAGTGATTAAAAGTCATGGGCGGTCAAATGTAAGGTACCTCTCAGCACCCAGCCTAGCATCAGCCATGGTAGTGCATGAAATAGAAAAACTGTTTATAGGTGGTATGAATTCCATGAATAATCCTATATGTATGCACTCCTATAAATGCATATGAGGCAAAAGCACAAAACAGCAGTGATTGCTCCTTTGATCTTATTAGATTATAAGCTCACCAGACAGAAAATGAGTCACCTATAACTGACCTAATAGCATGTGGTTACCAGTACCTCCATAAGCACCAGTAACAGCTGTGACTGGATTTGGCATGGACTGGACAAGTTTCTGGATGTAGGCCGAATCAATGTTCAGTCATGTTCAGCATCCAAAAATTGACCTGCAGATTCAGCTACTTCCTTCACACTATGGTCTTTGGCACGCCCAAATGCAGTCACTCCTTTTAGCCAATCATTAACATCTGCTTTGGAGCGATTTTCCACACATGGAACGAAACACTCACTGCACTGTGCCACCTCTTCTCAATCTATGTATCCGGTTGCACACCCATCTGCAGTTGCACACGCTATCTGCAGGAACCTGAGGTTACTACCACCTTAACCACGCAAGGTGACTCATTTTTGGTCTAGTGACCTTATAAGTAGCATATCGTCGCTGTCCAAAGAAAAACATGTATCTCCAAAATGGCAGCTTTACATGTGAAGGCAAAAACTTAATTTAATTCTAATGTAAGTCAGTGGAACCAGACCTCTTTCCAAGTGATTTTGGGCCATTTCTGTTGGTCCATTCATCATGAAATTTTCACACAATGTAAATGTCAGCTCATGTGATCAAATACACATGAAAGTAAAAATCAACAAAAACGGAGATACATGTTTTTCATTGGACAGCGACGATATACTTGTATTGTCTGTGGCCCAAATTCAACTGGTAAATAGCCTACTGGCTGAAAGTGTGCAACAGCCAGAAGATAATTAGAGGAATGACAAGTTATCAGTTTGCCTGCAAAACCAGAACACATTCTATACTCTTGTGTTCAGGGTTTACAACTGTGCTTTATTTGTGTGCTACAGCAATCAGAAGTCCAACACAGTATTGGTACGTCTGCCACCGGCCAAATCACATTTAAGAAGAAGTGCACTCAAATACATGAAGAACAGCATCACCAAACAACAGATGAGTCAGTTCAGAAGTACTGCTTGCATGTCAAACAGTGAACAGTGAGAGAAGCTGAAGCACTCAGATAAACTGCAGGACTGGAACTCCCTTTCACTGCGATATTTAGCTGAAGGCAAAGCAGATTAAACGCATATCTTTGCATTTCATCACACAAAGGCTTTCGTTTCAAGACTGCACCACTGAACCAGATTCCACGCTTTGTAATTCTCCAAGAGAGTATTAAAATTCATAATCCGTATAATCCAATCTTTCATACAAGGCATGTTAATCTTTTAATACAAATCAAGACCAAACCAACTTATTAACATCGTTACTGCACGCCCAACCCGAAAACAACCATAAAGCCAAGTCGACAGCTTCTTCATACTTTATGCTAAAACAATGATCATGAAAACATAAAAGTACCCGATCACAGCCAATTCACAGCACGTTCCAGCAAAGCCAGGAAAAACAGCCATAAGGACAAGGGGGCGGGACTTACAGGGGTGCTGCCGTCCGACAGGGTGGTCATGCTGATTGATGTGCTCATCTTATCGGAAGAGGAGAGGGAGGGAGGGGAGGGGCTCCGCTTCTCCAGGATATCCTGTCTCTGCAGGAAGTCCCGCCAGGCGCGCTGAATGCTGTCAGTCAGTTAACAATGAATGGTTAGAATTCCACACAGAGCTAACAGTGCCTTTCAGTTCCACACTAGACCATAACTATAGAACCTCTATGGTAGGTGTTTCTAATAAAGTGGCCAATTAGTGAAGGCCTAGGGTAGGTGACTCTAATAAAGTGGCCAGTTAGTGGAAGCACAAGGTTGGTGTTTCCAATAAAGTGGCCAGTGAGTGGAAGCACAAGTTAGGTGTTTCTAATAAAGTGGCCAATGATTGGAAGCACAAGGTAGGTGTTTCTAATAAAGTGGCCAGTGTGTGGAAGCACAAGGTAGGTGTTTCTAATAAAGTGGCCAGTGTGTGGAAGCACAAGGTGGGTGTTTCCAGTAACGTGGCCAGTGAGTGGAAGCACAAGCTAGGTGTTTCCAATAAAGTGGCCAGTGAGTGGAAGCACAAGGTAAGTGTTTCCAATAAAGTGGCCAGTGAGTGGAAGCACAAGTTAGGTGTTTCCAATAAAGTGGCCAGTGAGTGGAAGCACAAGGTAGGTGTTTCTAATAAAGTAGCCATTGAGTGGAAGCACAAGGTAAGTGTTTCCAATAAAGTGGCCAGCGAGTGGAAGCACAAGTTAGGTGTTTCCAATAAAGTGGCCAGTGAGTGGAAGCACAAGGTGGGTGTTTCCAGTAACGTGGCCAGTGAGTGGAAGCACAAGGTGGGTGTTTCCAGTAACGTGGCCAGTGAGTGGAAGCACAAGTTAGGTGTTTCCAATAAAGTGGCCAGTGAGAGGAAGCACAAGTTAGGTGTTTCTAATAAAGTGGCCATTGAGTGGAAGCACAAGGTAAGTGTTTCCAGTAAAGTGGCCAGTGAGTGGAAGCACAAGGTAGGTGTTTCCAGTAAAGTGGCCAGTGAGTGGAAGCACCAGCTAGGTGTTTCTAATAAAGTGGCCATTGAGTGGAAGCACAAGCTAGGTGTTTCTAATAAAGTGGCCAGTG
>CM067493.1:22268463-22298711 GCA_034552555.1 Semaprochilodus insignis | reverse complement strand
CTGCCAATGGTGCTGGCACTAACAGGGTGACTCATGGAGGGCAACACTGCTCGCTGAATGTCCGCAATCATGGCTGTTGGGTCAGTCAGGTACAGCCGTAAGGTGTCTAAGTTTACGTCAGAAGCACAGCTGAGCGTGAAACTTGAATCATTTGCATGTCTCACAATGTCAAACCAACCAAAGAGAACCACAAGTTCTCTTCTAATGGTTGATTCCTTCTAGGTGCTATTCTTGTGATGATGAGTGTACGTGCAGAAAGCAAAGCTAATAAAGTAAAGACATTACACAGCAGGTCTGTACTGTGTTTGTTCAGATACAGGTGAATGTGGATCACTGCTTTCTGGGTTTTACTCACATTTCATACACCGTCCCGACTTGTCTGGAATTGGGTTTATATGATGAGTAGTTGTAAACTCTCTAACAGTGTAGCACGCTGTAAATCAATCAGTCATAACCTTGAAGAAGAGTGAGTGTGCGAGGGGCAGGAGGAGAAAGAAATAGAGGGAGAGGGAGAGAGAGGGAGAGAGGAAGGGAGGGTGGGTTGGACCCTCTGGCTGCACAGATATTAAACTGGACACTGGCCAGCAGAATAAGTGGGTAAAGAGAGGATGCAGAGAGAGAGTGAGTGAAAGAGAAAGAAAAAGAGAGACAGAGAGAGAGAGACAGAGAGAGAGAGAGAGAGAGAGAGGAAAAAGAACAAGGGATGAGGAGGACAAATAAAAAAGACACAGAGAGGAAGATAGTGAAGGACAAAGGATGGGTTTGAGCGATGAAGAAGGTTAAACAAACTGAGATAAGAGAAAAAGAAAACTCCAAAAACAGAAATAGAGAGAGGAGAGAGAGAGAGAGAGAGAGAGAGAGAGAGAGAGAGAGAGAGAGAGAAAGAGAGAGAGAGAAAGGACCCCCTAGGACCGCCTATATTTTGCACCTTGGGTATAACAGCATAAGATCATGGTTGTCTATATAAGCACCCATTCCCAGTCATCATGGAAAACCATACCAGAATCTTCAATACTGTTCAAACCACAGTGTATTGGAATAAAGGGGAGATCCTGAAGGAATGTTCACCGGTTGCTTACCGCAGCATTGCAGTAACAGTAGACCGGCAACCCCGGAACCGCCCGGAAAGTACTGCAACAAAAGCAGGCAGGCCGCCAGCTTTGCCATCAGTGGGCCAACATTGGGCCAACTGTATTCCTGGTATCTGAGTTAAAAGGCAGCTTGTATTTTAGCTTAGCTCATTTTTGCTAACTCCACCATGTTTACTAGTTAATAGCAGCAGTTAACTAAGTCCAAATCGAAACCATGGCTCTCTGGCACATCTGGGGTCTTGGCACTACAGCGTTGGAGATCTCTGTAATGTATTCCATTGCTTCATTATGCTATCTATACAAAACAAGGAAGTACTGTGGCTAATTTTAGCTAGACAAGCCAGACAATTAGCTATCGCTTAACGACAGTGAGAAGCGAAGCCTAACACAGCCTGAAATAATGGAGCAGTCTCATTAGCAATCACCTCTAGACTGAGCTACTCTCACTACTTAGTGTGCTAAGCAGGGAATGAGAATGAAGAGTGCTATTTGGGATGGAGCCAAAGTAGATAACTTCTAAAGTAATGGCTATTTAAACAGCTGCAAGCTTTGCATCAGTGCCAGTGAACCGAAGGGTCAGTGCTCTATGGTCAGATCCACTCTGCAACCGTGCTTGAAAGTGGATGAGGGTCCTGCTGTCTGTCTGGGGAAAACAAACATCTGTGGTGAAGTGGATCAGAAATGCAGCCCCCAATGCAAGGCCAGCTGTGTTTGCTCATCTAATGAAACCCATTAACCAAAAGCAGCGGTAAACAATCATCAACCACTAAACACTCCAGCACACAGTGTAGTTATGGAACTTCCTCACTTTATATCTTGGAAATGGAGTTCTGGTGCAACTTCAACTCCACTGCAATGCTCGCTTCACTACCCTGAGGTAAGCTACAGCGCTGTCTGCTACAAAGGCCAGTCTGCCATGGTGGCCATTCTTCCCTCCATGACCCCTGTTGTGCTGAACTCCAGCTAGGTCAGGGCCCAGCAGCTACATTTTCACTGGGAAATGGAAGACTGGCAAGCTGTTCTGCAAATTCTGGCATCCAGGAAAGAGCATAGCTAGCTGGTAAACAATGGGCTGTAATAGGTATAGTAAGTCATGATCAGGCTGGAGACACATGGATGCTTATGTGCTCTAGTTGTTATAACATTGCAGTGTTGGGGGAGGGGTCATGCTAAATATGGTTCCAGTGAGTCATCAAACCATGATTTCAGACCCACCCAAAAATTCCAGAACAGTTTAACGGTCTAACTCCATCAGTATTCAGTACCACATAGCAATTCTTTTCTAACATGTTTAATGTGTTTAGAAACTCACTCATCTCATCTTCTAAACCGCTTAACCCTTCAGGGTCGGGGGGTGCTGGAGCCTATCCCAGCGTTTAATGGACGGAAGGAAGGAAACACCCTGGACAGGCCACCAGTCCATCACAGGATGTATAGACATACACATTCACTCACACCTAGGGGGCAATTTAGCATCTACAGTTCACCTGACTGCATGTGTTCAGACTGTGGGAGGAAACCAGAACACCTGGAGGAAACCCTCACAGACACAGAGAGAACATGCAAACTCCACAAAGCACACAGAAAGGACCCTGGATGCCCTGGCTGGGAACCGAAAAAACAGGCCCTTCTTGCTGTCCAGCGCTACCCACCTCGCTACCTTGCCACCCATGTGTTTAGAAACCAATTAGCTATCCCCAAATTAGCTTTACACAGACTTGAACCACTGTGTGGAAAGCTGGCCAATCAGGAATTCTGTATCTCTGTAGAATCTAGGTAGATATAGACTTCTCTTTTTGGTCAGGACCTCAGGAGCTGAAGAGAAGTCCTGATGTGCTAGATGATCTATCTGCATAATTGTGACACATAATTGTGTAAATTAAATGTGACACAATCAACCAATAACATTCTGATTTCCAATTTTCTCATGTCACATCATGCTAGACCTGCTGGAAGTTCTAGATACTTCTAGAACTGACTGTAAATATGAAACGTAGCTTAATCAGTGGGCTGCCAGAAAAGGAAAACAGCAGAGGCAACAGATCTATACCAGAACGTGCTACTAACCGAGTCACTGTGAATTTGCCACAAGGTTAAACATGTGCTATACTGTCTGTCATAAGCTTCAAAACATAATAGAAACTTTAAATGTCTGTATTTGATCTAGAACTGTCGGCAACAGATTTTTGGTTCCATTTTCCGCTCCGTGCTTAAATGTGCCAGAATGTAACTGCAGATGGAACTGAACAAATTGAATAAGACGCTAACTGCCTTCCACACTTATAAAAAGATGTTTTTTATGTGCTATGTACTGTATTTGATTTAGAACCATGAGTTCTACAACATTTGCATGCTTAAATAGTTCTTTGCATGGTGAAATGGATCTTCAGTTTGAACTATGCAGTTAACAACAATGCTTTATGGTTATATATAGAACTGTATATAGAACTATACACAGAACCTTTTGAAGCTGCTTCTATATAGCACCAAAAAGGGTTCTGCTATTGTTACAATGTCAAATTTTGAACAACAGAAGAACCATTTTTGGTGCTGTATAGAACCATGCAAGTATTGCTTTTTAAGCCTGTCGTTTATTGCTTATGAGTGTTAATGAAGTCACTATGTAGGTAGGCGTGTTACACTGGCAGGTATAGTTATATTAATACTGGATCTTTAGTGAGCAGGCTTCCACACTCACACCTGAACACTATAAAGCCAAGCTCCACACCTGCTCCAGGTTAGCGCCGGACACAGTTCCTCCCAGAAATGTCTGGAACCAGCAGCGCCACCAGGACGAGCCGCCCGAACGAGCATAGAGTGATATTGTCACACAGTTTATCCTCACAGACGTGTGTGTGTGTGTGAGTGTGTGAGTGCACGCTGCGGGCTCTCTTTATCTCCAGCCAGTTCCAGACAGAAGGTGTCTGCTCTGAGTGTTGGTGTGACAGAAGCTGCTATCTGCTCCCAGGGGCTTCTGGGAGTTGTGGTCCAGACAGTGTCTGACACGTGTCCCTGAATGACCCTGATAACAGAAGCGCACCAAAGAGACAGATAGAGAGAAAGAGAGGGGTGGGGGGAGGAAGAGAGGAATCACAAGAAAGAGAAGATGAAGGAGGAGAGAGAGAAAGAGAGAGAAGAGGGAGAGAGAGAAGAGAGGAATCACAAGAAAGAGAAGATAAAGGTGGAGAGAGAGACAAAGTGGGAGAGGAAGAGAAAAATGAGATGCGAGATAGAGAGAAAGGAAGAGAGAGAGAAGGAGATAGCACAAGAAAGAGAAGATGGAAGAGAGATAGAGAGAATGTGAGGGAGAAGCAAGGAGGGAAGGAGAGAATAGAATGATAGAGAAAATAGAGAGAGAGAGTGGGATAGAGAAACACGCGTCCCTGAATGACCCTGATAACAGAAGTGCACCAAAGAGACAGAGACAGAGAGAGAGAGAGAGAGAGAGAGAGACAGAGAGAAAGGAGAAGGCACAAGAAAGAGAAGAAGAAGGAGGCGATAAAGAGAGAGAAGAGAGGGAGAGAGAGAGAAGAGAAGCAAGTGGGAGAGGAAGAGAAAAATGGGACGCAGAACAGAAAAAGAAAAAAGAGAGCAAGAGAGAAAGTGAGGGAGAAACAAGAAAGGAGAGAGAGAATATAATGAGAGAGAGAAAGAGTGGGACAGAGAAACATGCATCCCTGAATGACCCTGATAACAGAAGCGCACCAAAGAGAGCGAAAGAGAAGAAAGAGAAAGAGAGAGTGGGGGAGGGAGGTAGCATGAGAAAGAGAAGATGAAGGTGGAGAGAGAACGAGAGAGAGGCAAAGTGGGAGAGGAAGAGAAAAATGGGAGAGGGGAAGAGAGAGCAAGAAAGAAAAGGAGAGAAGGGAGAAAGAGGGAGCATAAGAAAGAAGTGAAGGAGGAGAGAGAAAGTGAGGGAGAAGCAAGAGGGAGAGAGATAATAGAATGAGAGAGAGAATAGAGAGAGAGTGTGAGAGAGACACAAAGAGAGAATATAAAGAAAAAGGGAAACCGTGAGAGAGACGTGAGGAACAGGTGACGAAAGGAAGAGAGAAGGGAAGGCAGAGAGAGGACAGAAAGAGAGACAGAGTAAGACAGAAAGGAGGGTGAGAGATGCAGAAGGAAAGAGAGAGTTAGAGAGTTAGGAGAGAGAAAGAAAGGGAGAGATAAAACAAAGAAAGCAAGAGAGAGAAAGAAAGAAACAATGGGGAGAAGAGATCTGATCTGAATTTGTGGGTTGGCTTTCTGAGGTATCGCTTTAACGGACCCCGGGAGCGCCGCAGAGTGAGCAGCGCTCTCGCAGCTCATGCCATCTCAGGACCTGCGCAGGAACAGAGCACCTGCTGATGGAAGCCGCTGATGTGTTTCTGGCGCGGAGCTGGTGAGGTGCGCCGCGTCGCTGAGTGCCGCACTCAGCCGTGTAGCATGGCGAGTTTGAAAGCGGTTCGACCCAGCGGGACTGGAGAGTAGCGATGATAAACACTCAGGCGAGTGCGGGGTCACGCTGGCACCTGGCACAGACGGGCACTGAGGCCTGGCACTGCGCCAGCCACACCACCGCACTCAGACTCTCTCACCCTGCAGCACACAGCTGCTCCTATCAGCCTGGCACCGACAACATAACACAACACGTCTATGACAAAAAAACGTCCTGACTTTGGAGCCAAACTACAGCACAAACAAAACATTCCTGACTTTGTAGAGTACCTTTATACCATGTTCCATTCATGTTTCATTTTCTGAAACTGTGAAGTAGCAAAAACAAACAGCTGCAAGAAAAAGTAGGCGAATCCCTTTGGAACAACCTGGATTTCTGCATTGACTGCTGATTAAATGTGGTCTAATCATTATCTCAATTATAACAACACAGGCTAATACAGCAGACTGGAAACAGTAAGTGAATCCCTTGAATTGAATAACCTGTAGATCCCCCTTTAGCAGCATCACCTCCAGTAAACTGTTTCCTGTAGTGGCTAATAAGATTTGCATAATATTAAGAAGGAATTATGGACCTCCAGATGTGTTCCAGTTCACCAGTATTTCCAGGCTGCCTTGCTTGCACAACTGTCTTCAGGTCAAAGCACACCATCTACTCTGACTTGATCGTTCCATACCACAAAATCAGGTTTCTTCTTTTCCAGCCACTCATTGTCTTGTTGCATCGTAAAACGTCTCTTCACCTTGAGGTAATGGACTGCTGCCCTTGCATTCACCTGTAAATGGTAACCTGTATGGGCAATATTTATTGAGCTACACGTGCAGAAGTAGTGTCTCTCAGTGTGGTGTCGGGCCACCATGTTTGCTAACGCCAGACGTCTCGGCATGGAGTTGTAGAGGTTCCCAATGGTGTCCTGTGATGATCCAACCCATGCAGCTTGAATATTCTCACACAGTTCCTGCAGATGGTGCGGTAGAGGTGGAGGTGGAGTGACACCAAGCCTTCTGGACATGTGACGTGTGACAACAAACCGTTAATTTTGGTGCTAACCGCGGTGCTTCAACACAGATTCATTGGTCGTCTCCACTAAGACAAAAGCGGGACTCGTCACTGAAGATGACCTGCTGCCATTCTGAGTCACTCCATGACAGTCTGTCACGACACTGTTGCAGTCCTTGGCGACGTTGACGTGGTGTTAAGGGCAGACGCTGTAATGGCCTGCATGCATGTAGTCCTGAGCTGTGCAGCCGTCTGCCAATGGTGCTGGCACTAACAGGATGACTCATGGAGGGCATCACTGCTCACTGAATGTCCGCAACCGTGGCTGTTGGGTCAGTCAGGTACAGCGATAAGTCCCGCCCTTTCTTACGTCACATGCATGGCCAATCATTTGTATGTCTCATGATGTCAAACCTACACACCCAGGTTCATTCCTGTCGGTTGATTCCTTCTATTCATTTGATGATGAGTTAAGCAATACAGCAGTTTGTAGATTCTCCTATAGGCCTCTATCGGCCTATAACCTTGGGTTCCCCCTCACCTCTTTCAGGATTGCCTGTTGTGCTCTAGGAGAGATCTTAACAGGACACTCACTCTTAGAAAGCATAGCAACAGTCCTGCATTTGCTCCGTTTGTAGATAGATGTGCACAAAAGACTTGCTTTTTAGCCTTTTCAACCTTCAGTTGTTTACACTGAGGTTCACGCTACCCTTTCTTGAGAAGAACAGATTTGTAAGTAAGCAGGCTTTGTGTGTTGCCTTGATTTAACGAGCAAAGCACCTGTGAAACCCACACTTCCACTCTCATCTCCTTAACTCACATTCCTTTTGCCAATTAGTTCTTGGAAAAGTCATTAACACAGAGGTTCACTTACATTTTCTAGCCTGCTGTGTGGATGTTACTCAATTTGCTGAATAAAAGTACAACTGTTTGTGTGTTATCAAATTGTGTTCGGCTATAACTGTGACTTAATTACCGACCAGACCGCATTTATTAGTAGTCAGTAAGCAGTAGAAGTAGTCAGTCTTAATTCCTACAAAAAAAAAAAAATCTGCAGGCACAGCTCCAAAGTTCAGTCTACATTCAGTGGTGTTGAGGTCTGGACTCTGGGGTGGTCAGTCCTTTGAACACCAGCAGCTGCTTGGTTTGATGTGTCCTTTTCTTAGTGAGGAGCTTCTTGAACAGCTACACATCCTTTCAGACCCACAGCTTTGGTTTGCCTGGAAGGACAACAACCCACCTGTGGATGCTTTCAGACCTGAGGCAAGAGTGGAGCTTGGTCTTCTCCCCTGTCTTTTAAAGATGAAAGCTGCTTTTAAGTGCTGTTTATCTGATGGGGACAGTGTTGGCGATCTACCAGGTCTTCCAAGTGGTTATTAGGACTCCCGTTTTCTCTGTAGCTTTTAATCAGGACAGTATGTAGGTGTATGTGTGCACACCATCCACCACGGTGAGCCGTGGTGATGTGTTCAGTGTGCTCTATGTCTGTTTCCCAGGCGACAGTAAGAGCATCTGTGTGGTGTCATGCTGAAAAAGTTGGTGTGGTGTTGATAAGCAGTGTGTGACACATCCATGTCTGTGTCTGTGTCTGTGTGTGTGTGTGTGTGTGTGTGTGTGTGTGTGTGTGCATGTGTATTTCAGTACACACGGACACGCACACATGCCTTCCCGGCTGTCCTACTGCTCTGCAGAGGCTGATATACAGCAGCACAGAGATACACGGTACTAACACAGGAGCCATAGCGATACAGTAAAGATTACAGTCTGATCCTCCACTGATGTAGGAGCCATTCACCCAACCCTGTAATGAACTTCACACCTACTTTTTCAACTGGCACAGACTTCACTAGTGTTAATAACATATCAACATACCTGTTCCTAATCCAAAAACAACCAACACAACTTAAATTACCCTGCAATTACATGCTATATAACTTGCTATAGCAACAAGCTATAGCAAGTTGTATATAAGGGTAGTGACACTGTAATGTAACATATGTCTTTTAATGGTTATAATGTGGTACTATAAGCTCAGCAGACAAAAAAAAAAAACGAGTCCCTTGTGACTGAAATAGTGTGTTATACCTCCACAAGCACGAATAACAGCTACAATTCAATTTGGCATGGACTGGACAAGTTTCTGAATGTAGGCCACATCAATGTCCATCCACTCCTGCATCAAAGAATTGCGCAGTTGGCCCAGATTTGGTGGATGCCTTCCCTGGCACAATTCTGAGGGGAATTTCCTGCAGACTGGGATTGTAGCCACTGCTGGTAGACCTGTATGACCATACGCTTCCATACACCTGAAGATTCAGCTACTTCCTTCACACTATGGTCTTTAGCAATGCAATCACTCCTCTTCGCCAATCATTAACATCTGCTCTGGAGCCATTTTCCACACATGGAACAGGACGTTGACCGCACTGTTGCACCTCTTCTCAGTCTATGAATCCCGTCACTCACACCCCGCCAGTATTTACAGCGCCATCACCTTCATGCAGCGCCATCTACAGTAAAGTCTGAGCAGTAAAGTTGTAAGACTGTTATGGTATGCGTTACTTTAGTAAGTGTTGTAACAACACCAGTAAGGGTGTAACAAATCGACTTTAAATAGCAATGATATTGTAAAGTAATTAGTTAATTAGTTTAATGGCACTGATGTTGCCAATGCAATGAGTTATCTTGACGGCAAAGATGTTGTTATGTAAAGGGTTATGTGTATTGTCAGTAATGTTAAGATGCTTATAATGGCAGTTAAGTTGCGATGTAGCACTTTAACCTTTTGGGCAGTACTGCTGTTATGTGTAATGACAGGAACAATGCAATGCAGCAAGTTACTTTTAGAGTAGTATTCCTCAGTACAAGTTCTATCTTACTTTGTTTGCATTTGAGAATCCAGTAAATCTGGTCTTACAATCAGCCCTCCTGCGCTAGCGTCTTTACAGCGGCTCCAGATTTTACTATTAGGTATTTATTAGTTATGAAGAAACGCTGTGGCGATGCTGCTTAGTAAAATTCAAACTCTACTGTAAAGCCTTGAGTGTGCAATAATGCTGAAGAAGTCTAATGAAAATGCTCATTAACACCCAAACAAACAGCCTTTAAAAGCCCCCACCCCGATCATTTTATAGCATCCTTTAATACAGTCTGTCAGTTTTATGCCTTCGTTGTAGTAAAGCTGTTTAAAATTCCATTGTTATGGCTCGAGGAGCTTTCAACGTGGCTGAATCACTGAAGGTCACCTTTAAAACCTCTTATCCTACACTTTTGCAGTGTTTTATTTTCACCTGAGGCCAAAAATAGTCTTTTATTTTACATGATCATAAAAACCCCTTCACCTCTTAAACAAACTGTTTTGGTTACTGTGACTTTTACAATGATATGAATCCATTAAATTATACAAAAAGAAGTTGGTTCTGATAGACTGCTTTGCATCGTGCCTCATTCAGAAAGCAGTCTACGCTGAAACAGTGCTTGCAACTTCAGCATGAATAGGCAAAGCTAAACTGCTGTAGGCTGAATAGGTGAATATACTGTATACGCTGTACCAGTCAAAAGTTTAGCCACGGCTACTCATAGAAGGTTTTCCTCATGCTTCACTTTGGAATAAAACTGAAGACCTCAAACTATAAAATAGCGTGCATGGAATTACACAGTCCACCTTAAAAACCTCCTAAATGGATTCTTAACTTGCAATGGAGGCTGATATAAGAAGATTACTGTCTAAGCAGTTTTGGACCAATTCTACTGGTCTATCCCTCCATCCATGAATATTAACTAAATTGAAAGGGGAATTAGAGCGTTTGATCTGTGCTAAAAACAACAAAACTCATCATCAAAAGAACAGTGGCACAAACAGCTGCACCCAGAAGAAATCAACCGACAGGAATGAAATTTGGTGGGTAGGTTTGACATTGTGAGACATGCAAATGATTCAAGTTTGACACTCAGCTGCGCATGTGACATAAGCAATGACGAGCTTTATTATTGTACCCGACTGACCCAACAGCCACGTTTGCAGACATTCAATGAGTAGTGATGTCCTCCATGAGTCATCCTGTTTGTGCCAGCACCGATGCAGGACTAAATGCACGCAGACCGTTACAGCGACTGTTCTTAACACCACGTCAAGGTCACCAAAGACTGCAATGGTGTCGTGCCAGACTGTCATGGAATGACTCAGAATGGTAGCGAGTCATCTTCAGTGACGAGTCCCGCTTTTGTCTTTTGACGAACAACGGATCTGTGTGTGGAGGCACCGAGGTCAGTGTCAAGATGAACGGTTTGTTGAAATGCATCACACATCCAGAAGACCTGGTGTCACTCCACCTCCACCCCCACCACACAATCTGCAGGAACTGTGTGAGAATATTCAAGCTGCATGGGATGGATTATAACAGGACATCATTAGGAACCCCTACAACTCCATGCCGAGACGTCTGGCATGTTGTGTTAGCAAACATGGCGGCCCGACACCACACTGAGAGACACTGTTTCTGTATGTGTAGCTCAATACATATTGATCATATCAGTCTAAATTTATCATCATTTATCGTTCCTGGTAACCTTTATCTTCCTTCCCAATAGCACTGCAATTCCACACTTCCTTCTGTGTGTAGCTATTCTTTTGATGATGAGTGTATTTATTGATAATGGTATGTTGGTTTTAATGCAGTGTTGTCTGATGAGTCGACAGTCAGCCATTCATCATTCAGTAACAAAAGAAGCCTGGTTGTTTCTAAGACATATAAAACCGAATTGTTATTATCTATTTGGCAAATAACCTTTAATGAAGCTCTTTTCTGGAAAGGCAGCTTAACTTTGAGGGATTTGGATATCTTCCATCCCAATAGCATTGCAATCCCACATTTCCTTCTGGGTGCAACTATTGTTTGGAGTGTACAGCTCTGGAAAAAAGAGACCACTTCAAAATGTACAGTTTCTGGGTTTGTGTTTGACCAAAATGAGCAGTTCTGTTTTATTCTATACCCTACTGGAAACACGTCTCCAACATTCCAGATCAAATATTGTATTTTAGATCTGTTTATTTAGTAAATCACTAATGACGCCTCCAGAAGCCTGTTTTTTGAACCATGCTCGGTGTGCATTTCACCCCAGCTACTGCTCGCCAGTCTTTCTGTAGGTCACTTGAGGTTATCTTACGGTGGTTAAGTGACATTGGAATGAGGTGGCGCTCATCACGGTCAGTAGAGAGTGGTTTTGGCCCTCTGTCAGTCTGTAGCTGTGTTGTCCTGTGTGTTTGCTGCTTGACCTTGTTCTTATGAACCAGATGCTCACTGTATCTGCCAGTAAAGCTAGAACCGAACCTTCTGTTTCTCACTAAGAACCTGCTGTACATGTGGAGATGCTGATTTGGTCTCTTATTTATTTCCAGAGCTGTATATTAGAGCTGGAGATATGGCAGAAATATAATACTGTGATACATCTAGAATGTATGTGGTATATCAGGATATGTATTGTTTCAAACATCTCATCAGTTGGAACTGTTGAGTGTAAGCCTCTAGAGTCTTTAAGATCACCAATAGTGTCTATTTAGCTGGGAGCATCTAACTGTTTGACTGGTAGTGTATAAATGTGTCGTTTAGAGACTTCACAGGAATAAGGTGTATGCTCTTCAACTTTAACAGTGTTTAAATACTCCCTTAAACTAAAATGTGGTTTGAATACAGGCCCTTTAATGTAGACCACTTGTCTACATTTTGTCCACCAGGTTGAATGGTATGAAGAGATAATGAATTGCCATTGCCTTTTCAAATTTCAAACCGAGAGAGCTCTTTCAAGTTGAGTGATTTCAATAGGCCCCGTTTAAAAAGAGCCTTTCTGTGATGATGATGTGTTGTTTTTGTCCAGAATTAGCTTGCTCTGGTAGATAATTAGGCGGTGTAGTCTTTCAGACAGGCACAGACAAACACATAAACACCAACAGACATGCTTAGGCTGCCAGAGAAAATGCAGGTCCGTACCAGCTGATATGTGTTTGAAGCTAACTCCCGTATGGCTAGCATTTTAATGAGCCCAGTTGCGACCAAACAAAAGGACCCACTCTCCCTCCACCAATTTCTCTCCCGCTACACATCACTATACAACTGGAACAGCCTCAAAAAAACTAAACACAGTTTGGTACTGACCTCTAAAGTGGATACAATTTCCCTCCAAATGTCACTGAATCTTCTGAGAAGGGACTGTAGTCAAGACCAACAAATCCAAGACTATGACTACTCTATACTGACTCAGTATCAGGTCTAATACTGATACAGTCCAGTGCTGACTCTGATTTAATCAAAGAAATCCAACCAATGCCAGCTCTAAACGAATCCAACCAATGCCGACTCTGAAAGAACCCAACCAATGCTGGCGCTGAATGAATCCAACCAATGTTGATGCTGAATGTATCCAGCCAATGCTGATGCCGAATGAATCCAACCAGTGCTGACTCTGATTTAATCAAAGAAATCCAACCAATGCCAGCTCTAAACGAATCTAACCAATGCCAGCTCTAAACGAATCCAACCAATGCCGACTCTGAACGAACCCAACCAATGCTGTCCCAGAAGAAATCCAACCAATGCTGATGCTGAACGAATCCAACTAATGCTGGCTGTGAATGAATCCAACCAGTAGAATCAAAATCATATCAAGATATCATCTTAGTTTTTACTAAGATGAAAGTGGAAGCAAACAGAAATGTTCCAAAGAATGATTGCAGTCATCAAGAACTTCTCCTGTCCTGTTTAACTCTATGCTTGGATCAGCTGCCTCCTGTTTTAAGAGACTGTTGATAAAAACAATCTGGTTTCTTCATAAAACCTGTCAAACTCTGTTCAACACTTTCTGCCAGGTGTTCAGGTGTTCAGACATACACATTTCACTCACACCCAGGGGCAATTCACCTGACTGCATGTCTTTGGACTGCGGGAGGAAACCCACACACACATGATAAGAACATGCAAACTCCATGCAAAAAGGACACTGGGCATGCCCTGCCTGCGAATCAAACCCAGGACCTTCCTGCAGTGAGGCTACAGTCGTGCCACCGCGCCACCAGACATATTCTAAATATCCTAAACATTCAAACACAAGTTCCAACAATCTTGGATCACATCTCAGGAAAAAAACATGAAACTGGTAGTTGACCAGCTGGAAATCAGCAGAGATCGTAAGCATGCAAGGCAGCCAGAAAAACAGCTGTTTTCCCCTGTGCTGGGTTGCCAGATTTGTGTTTTTTTTAACTGCTAAATTGGGCTGAGTTACTCCAAAAGAAACAGCTATTTATTTATATATTTTTAAAATTTATTTATTTATTTTCCAGATTAAACTTTGATTGATTTTATTGCAGGCAGTAGAAAATGAAAAAAAAAAAGCCTTACAAATATACACCCACCGGCCACTTCATTACGTACACCTCCCTTGTATCTACACTCGCCCATTTTATCAGCTCCACTAACCATATAGGAGCTCTTTGTAGTTCTACAATTACAGACTGTAGTCCATCTGTTTCTCTGCATACTTTGTTAATACCCTTTCACCTTGTTCTTCAGTGGTCAGGACCCCCACAAGACCACCACAGCGCAGGTATTATGTGGGTGGTGGGTCATTCTCAGCACTGCAGTGACACTGACGTGGTTTCTGGGTGTGTGTATTAGGTAACCTTCTTCAGTTCTGAAGGTGGAGAAATTGTGAGGAAGGTGCAGGACTTTCAATCAATCCTACATTAGTGTTTGTAAGCAGAAGAGGGAATATCCATTATGATTATAATGGAGAGCTATACATTCAGCGCTGTTTGGAGATAACTGTGACTTCTAAGGCTTAAAACGCATCTCGGGCCACTGCAGTGATCTATTTCACCAAATTTACAAAGCCAATAAACATTTTACTCACCCTAAATTGGCCCATTATAGTTTGGCTGCGAAAGGATTTGGGGCTAATATACACAGCTCAAGGTCTTAAGTGGGCAGCCATTAAATTGCGCTAATATATCTGCCTTCCTTCTGGTGCTCTATAAAGCAGATTAAAGCTCCCTGGTACTTCAGATAAGCAGGTAAAACAATTCACCTGCGCAGAGCTCACAAGCTCAACGGTACTGCCTTAAACGAGGAGCAGCCACATAAAGCTCAATTTAAACTTTAGCTCAGACGCGGGAAGTGGGTGAGTAGAATTCTTTGAGGTTATATGAGATTAAATGCTTTTAATGTGAAGGTGGGGAGGGAGGTGATAAACCTGTCAGGCCCAGGACAGTGGTGGAAATGATCCAATTCCACTGGATGCTCGAAGCAGCCCAATTCAGTTCAGTAACATTCAGTTCAGCTCAATGCACTCCAGCCCTGAAGTACATTGGTCCTAACACAGTTAGAAGGTGAAGTTCTGCCCATACATGAATAAGAACCAACCTTTAGCACCGAGTTTTGAGTTTCATCACAAGGCTTGATGAATGATGTCCAAACCTGATGCAAATCTGACCAGAGGAAAAAATATATATCCACTTGCCTACTGATAGCCTTGATTTAGCTAATTAGCAACAATGTTCAAATAACTAGCGACATCAACAACCATCATCCAATCACTGACCAACAAATTATCATTTTTAAAAATTATTTTCAGCTATCCGAAAGCAATTTAGCAGAATGAATGCAAAATTTGGCCTAAAAAAACAACAAAAAATAACAAAATAATACAATTTCCCACTTGCCCCAGTAGTGGATCAGCAAAGATACTCTATATTGCCAAAAGTATTCGCTCGTCTGCCTTCACACGCATATGAACTTGTGTCGGCCCACCCTTTGCAGCTATAACAGCTTCAACTCTTCTGGGAAGGCTTTCCAAAAGGTTTAGGAATGTGTTTATGGGAATTTTTGACCATTCTTCCGGAAGCGCATTTGTGAGGTCAGACACTGATGTTGGACGAGAAGGCCTGGCTCGCAGTCTCCACTCTAATTCATCCCAAAGGCGTTAATCCCTCCTCCACCCAACTTTACACTTGGCACAGTGCAGAGAACACGTCTCCACTGCTCTAGAGTCCAGTGGCGGCGTGCTCTACACCACCGTGCTTTACGCATTGCGCATGGTGATTTAAGACTTGGATGCAACTACTCAGCCATGGAAACCCAATCCATGAAGCTCTCACTTCCACTTTGTTATAATCCCACTGACAGTTGACTGTGGAATATTTAGTAGTGAGGAAATTTCACGACTGGACTTGTTGCACAGGTGGCATCCTATCACGGTACCATGCTGGAATTCACTGAGCTCTTGAGAGCGACCCATTCTTTCACTAGTGTGTGTAGACGCAGTCTGCATGCCTAGGTGCTCGGATTTATACACCTGTGGCCATGGAAGTGATTGGAACAGCTGAATTCAATGATTTGGAAGGGTGAGTGAATACTTTTGGTGTCCAAATTTTGCCTCTTTAGTTCATCACTGGAACTGCAAGACTCAATAATACAAGACAATAGAAGTTAATATTCACCCAAAAAATATGTTTTTCTGTACATACATCCACAAACCTTCTCTCAAATCTCTCAAACCACATCAAACTCTTTCTTTGGTTTTGATCATCACTAGAGGCTTTTAGTAGCATTCAGACTTCCAGGTAATTTTCTCATTGCTACTATCATCGGACTTTAACAGTTATCAAATATTCTCTTTATTCAATGTTACACATAACTGTAAACTCTGAACCTTTTTATATTGCACCTGTGCTTGTTTCGCTATCCGGTGTCGACCTGAGAAGGATAGGCTCCCCTTTTGAGTCTTGGTTCCTCTCGAGGGTTCTTCCTCTTGCTCTGACGGAGTGTCTCCTTGCCACTGTCGCCCTTAGCTTGCTCACTGGGCACTCGGACCCTGATTCTCTGTAAAGCTGCTTTGTGACAACATCTGCTGTAAAAGGCCCTAGATAAATAAACTTGACTTGACTCGTTTGTGCAGACGTGTCGGTGTGTTTAGAGACTCAGTATGACTTACTGTGAGCAGTAAAAGTGAAATAAAGCTGAACACTGCAGGCTGTCATTTTAGATGACAGATGTATCAAATTCCAGATCCCTTTCATGTGCACACGCCACACAGGCAAACAGACACTAGTTTACATTCACGACTTCTGTTGGTTCTATTTCCAGATAAATTAAAATGTCATTATTCTGGCCAACTGCAGTCTGCCTTCAAAGGATTCAATGTTACGTTATCACACTGTCCTCATCATCCCCAACCCCACCTGTCCTGTTGTCCAGGGAGTATGCTCCGCCCCTGTCCAAGGATTACAGCGGAAAACTGAAAATGAACATTTGGAAACAACAGAAACAACAGAAAACAGCAAATGTAAGCTGGTGTCCCGTTAAGACCTGGATATTCTGTGAGCAGATCAGAATTTGTTTTGGAGACTGATTTACAAAAAAGAATTCCAGCCACATTAGCCTCAAATATATATATATATATGTAAGCAAATATAACTGATTTGTCACCAAATCATTCCTTTAAGGCAATAAAAGTAGCGAGAAAAAATAAAACAGGTAGAAAAACAATAGTGGCAGTAAATGGAGGCCAAAATCTGATAAACACAGGCTATGAGAAACCCAAATAGAAAGAAACCCACTTGGATGCAGATAAATACACTCATCATCAAAAGAATAGCTGCACAAATAGCTGCACCCAGAAGGAATAAATCAACAGGAATGAAACTTGGTGGGTAGGCTTGACATCATGAGACGTGCGCATGGTTCATGTTTCAAGTTTCATGCTCGGCCGCGCATGTGACGTAAACAAGGAGGGACCATTACGATGACTGCCCTTAGCATCACATCAGTGTTGCCAAAGACTGCAATGGTGTCGTGCCAGCCTGTCATGGAGTGACTCAGAATAGCAGCTGGTCATCTTCAGTGATGAGTCCCGCTTTTGTCTCGGTGGAGTCCGTGTGTGGAGGCACCGTGGTCAGCACCAAGATGAGTGGTTTGTTGTCACGCACCACGAATGCAGAAGACCTGCTGTCACTCCACCTCCACCCCTACCGCACAATCTGCAGGAACTGTATGAGAATATGCAAGCTGCATGGGATGGATTATCACAGGACACAATTAGGAACCTCCACAACTCTGAGGATAAACCTCCTTCAACCAGACAACACCGCTGTATCTGATGCACTGTACTAGTATCACACAAACTATCATGTCAGTGTCAGTACTGCACTTAGAATGGACCACCACCCAGATAATATCTGCGCAGCGGTGGTCCTATGATGGTCTCTTTCCAGTGATGAATTGAGTAGGGCTGATAAGCTACAGTCAGTAATTTTACATCTACAAAGTGTGCTTATATGGTGCCTGGTAAAACAGCCAATGAGTGCAGCCGCTTGGTGCTCTGCATCAGGCTATCTTAGGTACACATGAACAGTGAGCTTCACCTAAGAGCTAGCATGTGTGGCCGTCCTTGTGCGCATGCACACGTGCGAGGAGGCTTAAAGCCCTGAGGGTTCGAGTGTAATGTGTGATATTATGCTCTGAAACAGTGGCGTGTAGATTAATCGAGGCATGACTGGTCAGGCTAAGAATAGCGGGCCTGTTATTGCGTTTCCTTTAATAGGAGGAGTGATTATTTTCTCCCTTTACTTCTCCCGAGGGCGCAGAAAGCCTGTGTCACTAACCGCATTTAGATTTAATGAAAAAGGGGGTCCTACAGGCACACACGCAAAAACACGCACACACGCACACACACACACACACACACACACACACACAGACGGATAGCCAGTGTCTATATGACTTAAGGGCCTTGGGAGAGTCTGGAGAGAGAACTGAGAGCTTTATTAAAAATATATCACAATAGATACATTTGACAAATTCATGCAACAATAGCATGTTAGCATGATGTACTCACTAAATCCACACTTGTCTGGTGCTGAGAAATGTCCTAATCCTTAAAAGCTAAGGCCACCAGCATATACGGTACTGAGCATGCTGTACCAGAATATTACATATACTATATGCTGTATTAGTTTATATTGTACCAGTATACACTGTACACTATATACTGTACACTGAATACAGTACCAGTATATACACCGTACACTATATACTGTACACTGAATACAGTACCAGTATATACACCGTACACTATATACTGTACACTGAATACAGTACCAGTATATACTGTATACTGTATTCTGCATATTGTACATGTGTATACTGTATACTGTATACTGAATACAGTACCAGAATATACTGTATACTATGTACTGAATACAGTATCACTATACAATGTACACTATATACTGTATACTGAATACAGTACCAGTATATACCATATACTATATACTGTATTCTGCATATTGTACCTGTATATACTGTATACTGTATACTGAATACAGTACCAGTACATACCATATACTATATACTGTATTCTGCATATTGTACCTGTATATACTGTATACTGCATACTGAATACAGTACCAGTATATATTGTATACTATATACTGAATACAGTATCACTATACAATGTATACTATATACTGTATACTGAATACAGTACCAGTATACACTGTATACTATATACTGAATACCGTACCACTATATACTGCATACTTTATACTATACAGTGTATACTGTATACTGTACCAGTATATACTGTATACTATATACTACATAATGTATCAGTATATACTGTATACTATATAGTGTACACCGAATACTGTACCAGTATATACTGTATATTTTATACTGTATTCAGCATATTGTACCAGTATATACTGTATACTACATACTGTATACTGAATACAGGACTAGCATATACTGTATACTGCATATTGCAGCAGTATATACTGTGTACTCTATACTGAATACAGTACCAGTATATGCTGTATACTATATACAGTATTCTGCATACAGTACCAGTATATACTATATTCTACATACTGGATTCTCCATAATGTGCTAGAAAATAAAGAATACATAATACTGTACCAGGTAGATGCTATATACTGCCCCCCTCACACACAAATGGATTTTTTTTGGTATTCCCAAAGATTAATATTTAAGAATATGCATTACCAGGCTATCTATGTACATGTATCAGCAAATTCAGTGTAATATTCTTAAGTAATAATGCTACCTTCAGAAATTTTGAGAGATTCTGTTTTGTATTCTGTCATGTCAATTAATTTGTATTTTGTAGTTTTACAGTGAATCATTCAGTAAAGCCTAACTGAGAATTACTGGAAGAGCCTGTTAGCTGACTGCTAGACTGTTTAGCCTAGACTTAGTAAAAAAAAACCTTTTACTTTATATACGTACTGTTACTTCACATATGTAAATGCAATTGGAAACAAAATAAATGGCCAATTTACTTCATTTACATGTAATTAGTCATTTCTTAGATCCTGCTAGTGTGGGTTTCCTCTAATTCGTGATGCGCAGTGCTATTACCACCCCCTTATGGAGAAGTTAAAAGTTAATTAATGAATAAAATTAATTAATTAATTGATTTCAAAGCCTGATGTAAAGAAAAAAATGCCTCCTTTTCTGCAGCTTTTGCTGTCTAATTGGTAATAAACGAGGCATAGTGCCAGGAAAAAAGTTCATCTGATCTGAAACGATTACAGCAGACGCCCTATTTGTTATAGCTGCAGTAGTGAGCCCTGCTGAAAGATCAGCTCCGAAACAAGCCACACACTGACACACATTAGTCAGCTTGCATATGCATGTCACACAGCCGTAAAATCTCACTATGCTAACTGTACACTGTCTTCAGTCCTGTATAAAGACGAGCGAGAGAGAGAGAGAGAGACTCATCTCCCTCAATATGACTCTCATATTTTCCTGTTTTTTCTATTCTGTCTGTCTCAGCTGTGAAGCCATCAGCAGAAGTCAACCAGCTGGAAAATGAAAACAGTTTAAATATTTCCAGCCCTAAGAACGAGCGCATAACCTCAGCGGCTCATCTCCAGAGAGAGAGAGAGAGAGAGAGAGAGAGAGAGAGAGAGAGAGAAAACACACGAGAGAAAGAAAGACATTGAGAAAAAGAGAGAATGAGACATTTCGAGCCACACAGTGAATCATTCCTCACATTTTGCATCTCTGCCTACAGCATCAAACTAGCTCTTTAATCTGGTGAGATTCTCTGAGCAACTGGCCCGAAGCAACCAAGGTGGCTTTTAAACGATCACACACCATCATAATAATAATAATAATAATAATAATAATAATAATAATAATAATAATAATGATAATAAAACCATCAGTTTAAATTTTGACTTGATAAATACAGTATATTCAAGTATTGCTTTTGCTGCTATCTGTATGGTACTAACACAGCATGACAACAAAATATATACTGTATGTACTATATTTGGTCATATAACAAATATACAGGTATGTGCAGAATATTATGATGGTTTTAAAATATATATGTTAAATATCTAACTGCCATGTGTGAGTATTTAAATTCATACTCATAAAATATACCAAATATATGAAATATATGCATATATGTAGATATACAGCAAAATACGTCATAGTGCCAATTTTATGGAAATATGTGGAAAACTACTGCAAACTACACACATATTTTGAAATCATCTTGTTTCTGAAAATGTAAATAAAAACAGAATTTAATGCAGATTTATATTAAATGCTATAATTATTTTAAATACTACTACTAATAATAATAATACATTTTATTTGTAACACACTTTACATTTGAAACAAATCTGCTACGTAAAGCATAACTTACTAAGGGGGAACCACAAACAAAGGCTGCCAGGAGGAAAAACTGGACTGCTCAACGGAGCAAAACAAAACTATTTCCTCAAACGAAAAGGAACCTCACAATGAATGATCCTAACACCCGACTTTTTAAAATATTTTCTCAGTACTTCAGCGGTGCGAGTGCACTCTGAAGAGGGGGAGAAGTAACTTGCCTTGAGAGGCTCGAAACCTTCCACCGGCTAGTCACGAGAGACATGTGCAGGTGGCAACGTGAACTCAAGACTGAGCAACCAAGGGCCGGCACTCTCACGCTTAAATAGCGTGAGCTGCAGGTGTTAGCCTTTGCCGCTTGATTGCTCATTGGTTGCCCTTTGTCTCCCCCAAGTGGCCGGAGGTGGATCTGCAGGAACCCGAGACCTTACAGTAGACTTGACTTAAACAAACAGACTTACAAACAGACCTTACAGTAGACTTGACAAACAGGAACAACAACGTGGAGTGAGCCAGAGAGTACGCTGTATGAGTAAGCTTAGTAAAGTAGTGTTTATGTCAATCCTGGTGCCTTACGTCGCTCCAACATGGTGAAGTATATGGTTTATTCATTCAAAAATGGTATCGGATCGATATCGGGTATCGACAGATATGCAAAGTTTATGTATCAGTGCTGGTATCGCTGTACCTGACTGACCCAACTGCCACGATTGCGGACATTCAGTGAGCAGTGATGTCCTCCATGCCCTCATCCTGTTAGTGCCAGCACCATTGGCAGACGACTACATGCACATAGACCGTTATGACGACTGCCCTTAACACCACGTCAACATCACCAAAGACTGTAATGGTGTTGTGCCAGACTGTCATGGAGCGACTCAGAATGGCAGCGGGTCATCTTCAGTGACGAGTCCCGCTTTTGTCTTGGTGGAGATGACCAACGAATCCATGTTCTGTTCTATTCTATACACTACTGGAAACATGTCTCCAAAATTCCAGATCAAATATTGTATTTTAGATCTGTTTATTTAGAAAATGACTAATGACGCCTCCAGAAGCCTGTTTTTCGAACCATGCTCGCTGTGAATTTCACCCCAGGCACCGCTCGCCATTCTTTCTGTAGGTCACTTGAGGTCATCTTACGGTGGTTAAGTGACATTGGAATGAGGTGGCGCTCATCACGGTCAGTAGAGAGTGGTTTTGGCCCTCTGCCAATCTGTAGCTGTGTTGTCCTGTGTGTTTGCTGCTTGACCTTGTTCTTATGAACCAGACGCTCACTGTACCTGCCAGTAAAGCTAGAACCGAACCTTCTGTTCCTCACTAAGAACCTGCTGTACATGTGGAGATGCTGATTTAAGAAGAAACTGGAGCAGTCTCTTATTTATTTCCAGAGCTGTATATACACATATACGTGTGTGTGTGTGTGTGTGTGTGTGTGTGTGTGTGCGTTTGAATTAAAGATAAAGTAGTACTGAAGAACACAGTAAAGACTGAATGGGTCCCATCAGGTTAAACATGCATTCTACTGCTCCATTGCATTACATGCCATTCACACGGGGGGCAGGAGATGTTGGCACAAAGCAGCCGCTGCAAATTCATGAAAAGGAACAGCATGGTTTCCCCACAGAGGAAGACTGAATGGCTAATGAGTCCAACTACAAGACTGCCAAGCTGGAAAAAACAACAGGGCTTGTATCTATCAAACTTCTCAAGGCTGGTCTGGGATTTGTTTCTGATTTTCATGTTGTAATAAACAAGACTGACTGTTCCTAGAGCAGCACCTACACTACGAAGGCGCTTACGGGCCCAAGATGCTTGCGAATCCACGTTACAAGCTCCAGAAAGCTAGCATATAGCCTCGGCTCTGTCCCTAGCGTGATGCGCCCTGGGCTTGTTAAACGTCTTTACATTGGCTTCTGTTTCTTTTTCTGAGTTGGGGGGATGAATATGTATATAGCTTGATTTACATTTCACCAGAGAGCGAGAAAACAAAGACAGGAAAAGGGAGGAAACAGTCATGATTAGCCTGTACTCTGTGCTGGTTTTTCACTCGAGCGGAGAGAGAGAGAGATAGGAGGAAAGAGAGGTGGAGAGACAGAGAGACGCCCGCATTGTGATGGTAATGAATATTCCGTGTTGATGTTCCTGTCAGAACCTGAAGGTTAGAACTGTGAGGGCTAACGCCTCTACACTGACACCGCTGACCTTGTCTGGATGGCCCACCCTCAACCTGCATATCAGCTAGTCCAGAAACAGGCCCCTCCGGCCTTCTGCTGCCCTCGACTCTTATCAGCAGTCCTGTCCAAACTGTTCTCAAAGTATCTGCAAGAGACCTAGAACAGTGTGGCCAGCACTGCTAATTATCTGGCCAGTACTGCTAATTATGAATTTGATAATGGCAAATGAAAGCTAACAGGCACTGATAAGCACTGTGCAAATGCAATCATGCTAGCTAGCATACAGTTGGGACTGTCAGAGTTATGTATTTGGGTGATGTCTGAATGTTCTATCCTTGCTTTTTCAGTAAAAGTGAAAAGGTAGAGACAGATGTGCACTTCCTACTGAACTGCCCAAAATATGAATCAGAAAGTTTCAGAAAGTTTTTAATCAATTTGATAAAAACTATAAACAGTTTCAGGACTTCAGGAGAAGGATTCTATCAGCGCCCACTGCAGCAAGATATGTGTATGAGTGTCATACACTCCTGGACAGTGAGTGACCACCAAATGTTTTCACCATTATATATGTATATTTATATGTATATGTATATACACTCATCATCAAAAGAATAGCTGCAGCCAGAAGGAAGTGTGGGATTGCAGTGCTATTGGGAAGGAAGATAAAGATTACCAGGAACAATAAATGATGATAAATTTAGACTGATATGGGCAATATTTACTGAGCTAAATACAGAAGTAACGCAACATGCCAAATGTCTCAGCATGGAGTTGTAGAGGTTCCTAATGGTGTCCTGTGATAATCCATCCCATGCAGCTTGAATATTGTCACACAGTTCCTGCAGATTGTGCGGTAGGGGAGGAGATGGACGTTTTGATTCGTTGGTCGTCTCCACCACGGCAAAAGTGGGACTCGTCACTGAAGATGACCCGCGGCCATTCTAGGTCACTTCATGACAGTCTGGCACGACACCATTGAGGTCTTTGACAAAGCTGATATGGTGTTAAGGGCAGTCATCGTAACGGTCTGAGTGCAGGTAGTCCTGCGTGGTGCAGTTGTCTACTAATGGTGCTGCCACTAACTGGACAACTCATAGAGGGTATCACTGCTTGCTGAATGTCCACTATCGTGGCTGTTGGGTCACTCTGAACATATCGGACAATCCGTCAGTTCTCTCTCTCCGTGGTTCGTGTAGGTCTCCCCGAGGCTGGTGCATGCCTTATTCCATCCACTGCTGTCAGACCTGTACTATGGTAGTATCTGAACGACCTATGATGCGACTACAATGTGACCCCTCTCAAACTCTTTTAACCGCTCAAATTGCTTTCGAACTCTTCTCTAAGGCTTAGGATCCTATGCTTGCAAAGGATGCTACCAACACAACAGCAGAATGGAAAGCATGCGCAACAGGACAACCTTATATAGTCAGTCAGGCACAGCGATAAGGCCTGTCCTTGCTTACATTGCATGCGTGGCCGAGCATGAAACTTGAATCATTAGCATGTCTCACAGTGTCAAACCTACCCACCAAGTTTCATTCCTGTCAGCTGATTCCTTCTGGGTGCAACTACTTTTTGACGATGAGTATATTTTCTCTTCTTTATTGTATATATTAGTTGACCATATTCAACATGATCAGCCAATATATTCGACTTCATATTGAGTTGAACTTTGACGCGAATTCGCATCCACAACCAATAGTTCGGCTGCTTTGGCTGTGTTGTAGGTGAAGGAGCTTCACTGAGGCTAGCAGCACTGAAGAAAAAAAAAGAGAGGGAAAATTAATTTTAGCGGTGTCTAAGCACAACTATAGCTAGCTTACTAGACCATTGGTTTCCCAACCCTGGTCCTGGAGGCACCCTGTCCTGCACGCTGTAGTCGATTCCCTGCTTTAACACACCCCCTACAACTCCGAAAGGGCTTGCTAATGCGCTGACCAGTTGGATCATGTGTGCAGGGGAAGCACTAAAATGTGCAGAGCAGGGTGCCTCCAGGACCTGGGTTGAGAAACGCTGTACTAAACTGTACAATCTCTTTCAACCATACGCCCATTGGTCACCCCTACATGACCTGGCCAAACAAAAAAATGATACATTCCCTTAGTATTTTGTTTCTTTAGCTTTTATTACAGCGCACATTATTACATTTTTGCCTGAGATCTATTGACAACAGGAGACTCTAACCACACTGTGTCCACTCACTGGCCACTCTATTAGACACTGCTACCTTGATGGTCCACCTTGTAGATCTCATCTGTTGATGAACAGTTTGTTTTAGTCATCTAGTCTCAGTCACAGACGCTCCCATCTAAAGTCTGATATCTTTAAAGCATTAACTTGGGCACTCTGTCAAGAGCCAGTTACAGTTGCACTTCCGTGTATCCATCTGCACCGGTCTGACATGAATACAAGTTTTGTTGTTCTAGCTATGTTCAGCCTAGCAAACAGTACTCTCAGCCACAGACACTCTGCTGTGTTTCCTGAGGGACTGTTTATTTTTAAGCCCCCCTCTATACGTCATGCTATACACAGTTTTTGCGTGTCAGTCCTACAGTAGTAGACGGCTCTTAGATATGTTAGGTGTCAAAACTTGCCTAACTCTCCCTAGAGATTCTGGCAATGCAAGACTAGTTGTCCTCCAGTCCTTTATCAGTGCTCACAGGATGCTTCCCATGAGATGCCTGTTGGCTGGATAGTTTTGGCTGGTGGACGATTCTCAGTCCAGCAGAGACACTGATGTGGTTAAAAACTCCAGCAGCACTGCTGTGTCTGATCCACTCATACCAGCGCAACATACTCTATAGTGTCATTGCAGTTCTGAGAATGATCCACCACCCTAATAATGTATGCTCTGTGGTGGTCCTCTAGGGGTCCTGACCATTGTAGAGCATGGGCTAACAATATATGCAGGAATAGGAATGGGTGGGTATAGGAATGGGTGGGCTTGTAGAACTACAAAGTTCACTTATGTGGCAAATGGAGCTGATAAAATGGGCAATGAATGTTGATACAAGGAGGTGTACTAGTCTTTGTGCGCTTCATTCAACATGCTAACAATGCTAGTAGTAAAGGAAAGCTAGGAGTGGCTAGATAGCAGTGTTCAAAGCCTCATTGGCTTTAATATACTGTTAGCCACATTAGCAGCACTGCAGTTTCATTATTAGCAATGTAAGCCTTTTAGATCAAACATCATACTGCTTTCTGAAAGTGCTACAGCTGCTTTAGACCAAATCTCACCAATGGCATTCAAGCCTGAGAGAAACAGCAGCAGATTGATTAGCTGTTCTGAGCCTTGTCTTGCCTTGACATTTCTGAGTTATAGTGGCCACTTCATGAGATATTCTACCACACTACACATAGAAGTAAAGTGGACTGAACTGTTTTATACCACAACTGATGTGTGCGCTAAGCTAAAGTTATAAACGCTGGCAAAACCGATTCGCTAAAAGATAATCACTTCCACTAATAGCATATCTATGGAAGCCTATTTGCGCCACTTAAAGAACAAAAAGGCCATACAGTATCTTATAATTGACTTACATTTGCATAATTATGACATACTATGCCATAATTATGACTTTCTATCTTATACTTATGACTTCGCATCTCAATAATGACTTACTATCTCATAATTATGACTTACTATCTCATAATTATGACTGACTATCTTATACTTATGACTTAGCATTTCAATAATGACTTACTATCCCATCATTTTAATTTACTGTCTTATACTTATGACTTAGCATCTCAGTAATGACTTACTATCTCATAATTATGACTTACTATCTCATAATTATGACTTAGCATTTCAATAATGACTTACTATCCCATCATTTTAATTTACTGTCTTATACTTATGACTTAGCATCTCAATAATGACTTACTGCCTCATAATTATGACTTACTATCTCACAACTATGACTTGCTATCTCATAATTATGACTTACTTTCTCATAATTATGGCTTACTATCTCATAATTATGATTTAGCATCTCAATAATGACTTACTGCCTCATAATTATGACTTTCTATCTCATAATTATGACTTAGCATCTCATAATTATAACTCACTATCTCATAATTATGACTTAGCATATCCTAATTATGACTTATGACCTCATAATTATGACATTCCATCTCATAGTTATGACTTAGCATATCCTAATTATGACTTATGACCTCATAATTATGACTTACTAACTTATAATAATGACTTTCTCATAATTATGGCTTACCATCTCATAATCATGGCTTGCTTTCTCATGATTACGACTTACTATATGGCCTTTCTTTTCTTTAAATGGTAGAAATGGGCTTCCATACATACCACTGCTCAGAGTAAATGTAAGCTGGCAGCCTGTTAGCATTATTCAAACAAAAAAATATCACAGCCCCTATTTAGCATTCATTTGCTGCTAACTACATTACCTGACTGTTCTGAGCTGATAGTACAGATCTTCAGCGCTGATAGCAAAAGCCAATCCAGAATCGAAAGCTATGTTCAATAAAAGGCCAGAACAGGGTGACGCTTATGCATGAAGGGCTTGTTCTCCCTCTGCAGTAATTCCATCTGTGGCTGAGCACGGAAATGTTCCCTTTTTGCTCCATAAATCTTTCCTTTAGTGGAGCACACCACTGCAAACAGGACCCTGCACTGAATAAAACATTCCCATTTAGTTCAAACCTGGCTCACACACCATAAATCCTGCCATCCTCAAACAGAGCAGTGGAGAAAAGGAGTTAGGATGGGAGAAGAAAGTGGCAGAGCAAGAAGGGCAGAATAGCAGATAGACTTGGAAGAGATGTGAAAAGAGAAAAGAGGAAAAACGATATGATCAGATAAATGTCAGAAGGGTTGTATATAACCGCATTCATTTCAATGCAATTTTGCTAGCTCAAATGTACCACATGAAATATATATATGCTGTTTAGAGGAACTGTAACCAAGGGTGGGTTGCAATGTGTTGTAAGTGTCGGCCCTCCCCAGTTGTCATGCCCTCCCATGTTACTCCCTCTCTGTGTTTTGTGTTGGGGTTAGCCTTCCTTGCCACCTGTTGAAGTACCTCTTCAATAAAAGAGCATTTGCCTGAACACCCGTTTTCTTAGTGTGGTCTTCTGCACCATTGCTACTTTGGTGTCAGAAGTGGGCCGCTGAACTGGAAGAACTTGAACACCAGATCAACAAACTGACAGGCCAATGGTAAAAAGAACATAGCCCAGAGGAAGTGGGGTACCGAGCAATATGCTTGCTCCCACCCTGATGGGTCCAGGCAGTTGAGAGTGAGGTGGGGATGCTGGAGCCTGCTGAGAGTGAGATGGCTTGTATCCGCTTAATGCACTTCAATGAGCACAGCTGCAAGTGGTCACTCAGCATCACGGCTGGAAGCCAGACACCAACACAAATCAGCTGTGTCTGGCACTGGTGTGGAAAGCACTGCAGGTGCTTGTGGATCTGGTGGAACAACCTAATGGTGTTGACTACGGCCCTCCAGCAATGCTTCAGACAGATCGGCTGCTACCAGGGACTTTGGGATGAGTGCAGCATAGATGGGACACGTCTAGAACATGCACACAGAGAAAGGCATTACCCTAAATGGGAAGTGATGTCCATCCAACTCCAAGTCCACCACCAATGGCCAAGTCAAAGTGAGAGATAGGAGGCGGCTCCTGGTTGGTTTTCATGCCATGCTCAACCTTATGAAGGAAACACTGGGCTTAGACATGGAATAAGTGAAGCTGGTTGTGCTGGTTAGCAGTGGAGCCGAAGACTCACTGGCAGTGTGGTCTTTGTCCTCTCTTCCGGGGAGCCACTGACTCTGGAATAGCTGAAAACCAAGGGTCAGAGCCGGCTGGGGCACCACTGGGGGTGGGCCACATTGAAGGGCCATGCCTTTCCAGGTGAAGCTGCCAATGCTGGAGAGTCTGAACATGCAATGGCAGTGCCAGTGGATGGATCCTACAGGGTCTTGGGCAGCACCTACAAGAACCACCCTCACCAGCACTGATGCCATGGATTACAGGGAAAGTAGAAGGTGGGCTGATTGCCACTGCTGATTGCTACTGCTGCTGTCATTGCCCTCAGTGGTACCAAACTTAATGCTGTGGCATAGGAAGAGTTCCGCTGCACTGATGGAGAGGAGCAGCGGCGTCCTAGGAACATAGCTCAGACTGGGTGGATCAATGCCTGTACAGCTTAGGGGGTGTGGCCATGCAAAGTCTCTCTCTCTCTCTCTCTCTCTCTCTCTCTCCAGTCTACACAGTTCAGTGCCATGTTCAGCATTCAAAACAGCTATTACACCAAAAGGCAACAAGTTTGCACATGAGGAACGATGTGCATGTAAATGATCATGCCATTTTGCAAGGTGACACCAATGACTTAATATAGGCAGGAGAATTGTGCGATCTGTTATCACTGCATGAAAGTAGATCTGTTTTTTATTATTAAGGCAATGTTCCAAACACAGTGCAGAGTAATTGCTGCTCAATAGAAAAATACATAATTACGTTTCACCTTTCCCCGTTCTCCGCTGTGTCTGGGTCCCCGGCTCCAAATGGTTAGTAAAGGGTGAGACACCTCCGGCAATTAATCAAGCACACATACGCATGCTCTCTCGTACCACCCCCATGTACACACATACATTCTCACCTCATAATGCATTCCTATACATAGGCTAATTACTGTCCTCATACCGCACCCCACGGCTACAGTAATAGTGAGCGAGAACAGAAATTAGCTTCTTTTTTTTTTTTGCACAGCGTGCAAATTCTGAACAACTGCCACTCATGATAATTGACGTCGGGTAGGTGGACAGCGAGTTCACTTTCAAAAGCGTTAAGTTCA
>CM067493.1:22173125-22221614 GCA_034552555.1 Semaprochilodus insignis | reverse complement strand
CAGAAGGAAGTGTTGGATTGCAGTGCTATTGGGAAGGAAGATAAAGATTACCAGGAACAATAAATTATGATAAATTTAGACTGATATGGCCAATATTTATTAAGATACACATACAGAAGTAGTGTCTCTCAGTATGGTGTCGGGCCACCTTGTTTGCTAACACAACATGCCAGATGTCTCAACATGGAGTTGTAGAGGTTCCTAATAGTGTCCTACGATAATCCATCCCATGCAGCTTGAATATTCTCATACAGTTCCTGCAGATTTTACAGTAGGGGTGGAGGTGGAGTGACACCAGGCCTTCTGGACGTGTCACACATGACAACAAACCGTTCATCTTGGTGCTGACCACTGATTCATTGGTTGTCTCCACCATGACAAAAGCAGGACACGTCACTGAAGATGATCCGCTGCCATTATGAGTCACTCCATGACAGTCTTTGGTGACATTGATGTGGTGTCGTCATAACAGTCTGCATGCATGTAGTCCTGCGTCATGCAGCTCTAGCTCTGGCACTAACAGGATGACTCATGGAGGGCATCACTGCTCGCTAAATGTTTGCAATCGTGGATGCTGGGTTAGTAAGGTACAGTGATAGGTCCCGTCCTTGTATACGTCATATGTGTGGCCGAGCGTGAAACTTGAATCATTTACATGTCTCACAATGTCAAACTTACCCACCAAGTTTCATTCCTTGGTTGCTTCCTTCTGTGTGCAGCTATTTGTGCAGTTATTCTTTGGATGATGAGTGTATTTTCTGCACATAGTAAGTGTGTTGACTTATTTATTGTATCTGGCTTGTTCCCTGTGTGCTCACTCTTGTAATTGCACTCTGTTAGCCCTTGATAACATTTTAAATGCCTTAAAATTAAGAGTGAAAAGGAGGGAATTAAATGGCTGTGTTTACTCATTAGCTCGTATATATCACAGCTGAGAGCCACAGCCAAAAAGATAAGTGGCACTATAGCAGGCAATCTCTCCTTCAACCTCCTCCTCAGCCTGGCTCTCCTCCTCTGGATCAGCGCCTGAGCTTGGACGCAGCACCTTTTCTCTCTCAGTTTCTCCTAATTTTCCTCAGATTGCCCCATACCCTGCAGTTATGTGTTATGTTCACTTATCCAAAATCCAGCCATTTGTCCTGCGGATGGCTTATGAGCATGTAAACAAAACTTCTGCTGCCGTCATGGTCATAGTGAACTTTGGACTTTGGTTTTATTCTAGCAAAGAATTAGAGCACATAAACACATATCAGAATTAGTTTTATCATATCATGTACTGTAGAATAGCATTTTTGTAGTCCATGTCTAATATTTCTGAATTAATAGGCCTGCATTTCTCAACCCTGGCCCTGGAGGCACCCTACCCTGCACATTTCAGTGCTTTCCTTGGTCCCAGCACACCTAATTCAACTTATCAGCTCATTAACAAGCCATTTCAGAGTTGCAGGGGGTGTGTTAAAGCAGGGAGTCCACTATAATGACCAGGGCAGGGTGCCTCCAGGACCAGGGCTGGGAAACACTGTTATAGGCTACTATTGCCTCTTAAATCAGCTGGACTGGAGTGGTTATAGTGCAAGTACACAGCGCACAACACATCTTAAATGCCTGTACATGCATTCTCTGTCTTGTGTACTTGTAAGCTTGTTTCTTTCATTCTTCCTAAGAATACAAGTATGTTCTTCACATTCTTAGTTTTGAAAAATTCCCATCAAATCATTTGCACACTAGCAACCACCTGGGATTCTGTAGCAGCCAGAAAGCAACACCGCAGCGACCAACAGATATCAGACATCCCACCAAGCAAAAAGTCATTTTAAGGAGGTAGCATTAGGACCCAGACCCCTAACATTATCCCCAACAATTCGAGGACCATCCCACGCAGCACAATCCTCACACCATAAAAAAAAAGGTTCCATGTGCTTTAACTAGTTTTAGTGCCAGTTAGTTGAACTGATTAAAGATTTGAAATCCATTTGCTAATACTGAATGACCGAACCCTGTTAAACTCAACATCAATATGTCTTTTACAGTCTTTTAACCCATTGTGAGCAATAAAGAAGTCACTGTTACAAACAGTGCAGCGAGCAACACGAGAGAAGAGGTAAACTGTAAAGCGCAGCCCACAGAGAAAGCTCTTGGGCCTAAGAAGCCCAAAGAGAGAGCAGTCAGATGCTCAGTTTGTCACTGTCTCACTATGTGTGTGTCTTTTCTCTCTCTTTCTCTCTCACTCTCTCGCACTTGTACTCTTTCTCTCTAAAAAGAGAAAACTCGTTAGCTCTAAAAAAAAAAGTATACATAAAATTAGTGGTGCATGATGCGTCGACTCCGACTCTCGACTCCTGCAGCTGGAATCGATGGAATCGACTCCTCTAACCCACTTAATTGTAACCAAGACAGTGCCAGAGCCGATATGATAATGGGATACAGCAGAGATTAAACCACTTTGAGATGCGATATGACAAACATTCAGCTTATTTCACTAATAAGGGGCAAGGGGGAAACTCTGATGTAGACTGATGCACTGAGAAAATCATTTCTGCAGTCAGACTTCTTTGAAAATGAACAATGCATTCATTGAAAAAAAAGGCTGAATGTGATCTTGTTGCATGTGCTGGTGTTGGCTTCATACTCGCCAGCTTCTATTGTGACTTTTCCAATTCACCTTAAGTGATGCAGCAGTTGTGCGCCGGTGCCAGAATGTAACTGCAGGGCTTTTTAAGGTGGAACGCAAATTTGACTAAGAAGCTGGAAAAAAGGAGCATCTCAGCTCCATCCTCTTTTCTTCAACGTTCTATGGAAAGACATTGTTTATGGTTTTGTTCCTTGTATTGTTTCTCATACTGAAGACGATGATGTACAGACGTATAGGACGTATAAAATACAATTTTGTGAGCAGGGTTTTGCTCAGTCTCTCTCCTGCTTTACCCTCTCCCTTGTCAGAATGTCCCTCAAGGCAGTTATGAGGGGGGAAAAAATGGGAGTTGACAGAGTTGAAGAGTCAACTCAAAGTATTTGGACTCTTCATTGAGTCATTGGCCAAGAATTGATTCTGCCTCCCACACGAGTCCACAAAAAAAAAAAAAAGATTGCCATGATATTGTCTATAACTTGCAGGCATCAGGGAGCCCCTTTTAAAATGTGAAAGACTTCCAGAACTTCTGGGAGTGGTGGGATGTCTGAGATAAAGGTAATCAACCTTCTACCAACACTCTAGCAACCACCTGGAATAACATTGCTGATACTTGGCAACACCAGCTGCCTGAGACTCTATAACAATCACCAAGTTGAATGTGTTAAAAGTTTAAATCCACACCTTGAAAATGCATTTAGATGCTGTTATGCTGGTCAACCAGAATGACCCTGCTGGGGAAACCAGTTAAACCATCACCAGACCAGCTTAGACCAGCATGAAATGCATGCTGTGGGTAAGACTCTGCAGTACGATTGGACAACAAGCTAAAAAACAGACACCTGGCAACTCTAATGAGACGCCTGATTGTCTTGGCTAGCGCGACCTAACTTTGAGAAAGTTAGCCCAAAGTCTTTATCCTAAGCTTGTCATTGGTAGTCTCCACTACTTCCCACACCGCTGACACCGAGAAAAAAACACAGGAAAAAACCCACTTTGAAGTCCGCAGCTAGGGTTGATATGCAACATCATTAGCATATAATGGGACAATGCTAGCTTCCCCTGGGCAAGGAGGAAGGGGGAATTAAAGTTTAATTGACTCACTAGTGCTTAAAAACGGAGCAAAACAGACCTATAGCTAAGCTGAGGAGAGCCAGGCGGGTGGATAATTAGCATGTTGGTGAAGCTAGCAACGTGGCATTGTGATGCATGCTATGTAACCTGCTTCAAATGCTGTGGTTAGGCTACGCTAACCCTTGTCTCTACACACTATTCTGACCTTTAGGATGGAAAGATCAGAGCAGACGTGGGCTCTTGCACCCAAACACACATATATTCACACAAAACACGAAGGACGGAACTTAAGATAAGGACTCCATGCCTATGCTATGTATGCACAAGTATAATGCCGAGTATTTTGGTTCTTTTTCCATGGGCTTGGGATTTGGGAAAGTGTTTAATTAAATTTTTGGACGCGAGACAACGCAATTAGCAGTCCTCATGTTGAGAGAGAACGAGTGTAGGGGGAGAAGCAAGTGAGAGCGAGTGAATGTAATGTGAAGCTGGAGGTGAAAAACATATAACAGTCACACATTACTTACAGCTACAGAAAACGCTACACTCTTAAAAACGAGGGAGCCAAAAGGGGTTCTCTGGAACAAAGCCATGGAAGAACTACTTTTGGTTCCCCAAAGATCCTGATAAAGGGTGGCCTTTAAATCGCATTCTTCAGCTCCACAGCAAGGCCGAGGTTGGACAATCCCTGAAGTACCTATAAAAGATGACCTGCTGGACAGACAACTTGAGCTCCTGCCCACTTTTACAATAAATGACATAGAAATATGAGCTGCCACCAAGATCAGCGCTCCATAAAGGCTACAGCAAGGCTTTATTATTTAGTGTTTTTTAGCCCTGCAGACTTATTAGGGACACTGGAAAAAAGTATCGGGACACACTTATTAATTATTACTTTTGGGTGTTTCATTCAGTCCCGTTGACAGAGGTGCATAAAATAAAGCACCTAGCCATGCACTATGCCTTTACAAACATTTTGTTGCTGTCCAAAGAACAACATGTATTTTCATTTTGTAGATTTTGTTGATTTTTATACATTGTTTAAACACTTCAGCTGCTGTGGGAAAATTACATGATGAATGGACCAGCAGAAATGCAGAAATCCACTGACATCAGTGTCTGACCTCATAAATGCTCTTCTGGATAAATGGGCAAACATTCCCACAGACACGCTCCAAAATGTTGTAGAAAGTCCTACGGGAAGATTGAAAGCTGTTATAGCAAAGTGGGGACCAACTACTCACTAATGACTATGAACTTCGAATGGGATGTTATAAAAGCTTCTGTAGGCGTAATGTGTAGGTGCCCCCATACTTTTGTCCACATCGTGTTCTGACTAACTTTAATATTCAAGTATTTGTGACAGTAATCTATGGATATTCGATTAACTATTGGGAAATAAACAGGGAGCAAAAAGCATGTGGACTTTGGCTGGAATTATTGTAGGTTTACCATTTCAGCTGATAGCTGATGTGGAAAAAAATCAGGACTTATCAGCTAGAAACCATTTTACGTTTCTGCTGGTTTCTGGTGTTCTGGTGTTCAGCAGTCACTAATGATGTTTAGTGTTTTCCTGATGTGTTGATATCATGGCTGTACACAGGGTTATAGAAATACCAAGGTCCAAATACTGAGCTTGCTAGGGGGTTCACAGGCTAACTGCAGAAATGTGTTCCTGAAATGGAGGTCACACAAACTCCCATTATGAGCCAGCATGGCCATATCTGCAGACGCGGTGGAGAAAATTGTGTGTTTTATTGTGCGCCACACCTGTAAACGATGCTGAGGAAATACTGAGCTCTGATGGTGTTAGGTGGCTAGCTAACATAACTCTAATGTATCGTTTTATGCCTACAGTTAAGATCGGATGCTGATGAAGATCTTCTGCACAAGGTCATTTGTCCTCCGTGGATGATTTACCAACAGGTTAGTTTGTCAGAGGAAAATGTTCTTACTGTTTCTGGACCAAACTGACATCAGCAAGAGCAGTTAGCCTAGCCACGTTTTTTTTTAGCTGGACGTTGCCATCAAAAATTAACTTATAGCACATGCAATTACAGCACACAGTTCATTCATTCATTCATTCAATTTCTGAGCCACTTAGATAAGGCCAATAATTCTCTGAGTAGATACCCTGCCCAGTTCATTGCAATTTAGCATTTCCTGTTCACCTGACTGCATGTCTTTGGACTGCAGGAGGAAACTGGATCAACTGGAAACCCACGCAGACACGGAGAGAACATGCTAACTCCACACAGAAAAGACCCCGGATGCCCGCAAAAATTCATCCCCTCACAACAAAGCAGTTCCCATGATTAGCTCTTAGCTTCCACATAATGTTAGCAGCTCTGGAGCTTGTGAGGGAAAAACTGTTGCTCCTTCGGCAAGGTAGCTCTGAAGCCGTGGATGGAGGTACTCAGACGGGGCAATATTGTTGAATCACATGTTTTTTGACTCAGGCAGCCCACAATAGACTGACTGGGTGTGTCATATTTCACAGTTTGTGGGTTGGTAGATACTCTAGATACCGAAATCCACGAACAACAGAACTGGAAAAGTGAGATTGTCAAAATATGTCCAATTTAAATGGCATTTTTGACCATTTTCATACAAAAAAAAAAATCAATGGTTGAAATTTGGGTCCATTCCTACTAACCAAAATGGTTCTTCTATGGTCTCGCCTTAAAGAACATCCACTTTTAAGAATGTGGAGCTAAACTGTGCTTGGATTTATGGCAGTGGTTCAAAACTAACACGCTGTTCCATGTTCCGGCACGTACACACACACACACACACGTGTACGTAACCTCAGGCATGTAATCTAAAGTCTCTAACCCTCTGCAGCTGTAAATCTCAGCCAGACAGATTGAACCACAAAGCCTGACTGCTGCACGTCCATTCTCACCTTCTCTCTCCATCTATCCATCTCCACTCTCCACCTCTCTCTTTCCCCTGACCCACATCGGTCGACACATCAGAATAGTATAGTAGGGTATTAAGCGCCAATGAGGTTCTATCAAGAGCTGGCACGGGAAGGAAGATGACGTGATGGAGTGTGGAAATAGAGAAGGAAGAAAGGACATGAGATGATATCAGGTGGAGGTGAAGAGAAGGGTTTACACTTGACAGCCTGGCTGCTCCGCGCACGCCAAAGGAATGAGTTGTGAGCGAAAGGTCACAGTGAAAAAAAGGAGAAGAGAAATGAGTAGAATAACCAGCTTCCACTCGCCATCCTACAAGCACTTCAATATTTACTCATACAGGTTTCACTGAAGGTTCCACAGTCAATCAAATCATTACAGCAAATGTGGCTGTATTTTAATAGCTGCTGCTGTGAGGTTGAATAAGCTTTACAGAACAAGATAATCGAGCAATTCTTTAGACGTCGTCAAGCTTTCTACATTTGTGGCATCAACACAATCCAGAACGACAGCATAGCATTTTTAAAGCTACGCTATGAAAGTTTTGGGAGGAAATTTGAAGACCATTCTGGTAAGGAAGGTGGGTTTGCCACAGGAGCTGCTAATCCAGTTCTACACTGCAATCATCAAATCAGTCCATCACAGTCTGGTTTGGAGCGGCCACAGTACAGGACCGGAACAGACTACAAAGGACCATAAAGACAGCTGCAAAGATCGCTGGTGCTCCACTTCACACCCTCAAGGACTTGTACTGTTCAAGAACCAGGAAATGGGCTGGGAACATCATCACAGATCTGTCTCACCCTGGACACAACATATTCCAACTCCTCCCCTCCGGCAGGCGCTACAGGACTCTGTAGACCAAGACAACCAGAAACAGCTTCTTTCCTCAGGCCATCACCGTCATAAACAGCTGACCAGTCACATCATCTGCTGGACCATAGTTGCTCCTGTTCCTCCAGAGTGTTCACCGGTTTCACTCACATGCCAGATTATACAATGCAGTCTCGTACCTGTACATGTATACTAGTACTGTTGCACTACCTCAACACTACTGCCTCTACCTCAACACTACTGCCTCTACCTCCACACTACTGCCTTATACTGTTTGTAAATAATGTGTAAACTGTATATTATTAGTCCACATACAGTTTGTTTATTGCTTGTATATTGTGTGAACTGTGTAGAGTGTATATTGTATGGTGTCTGTATGTATTGTGTATATGCGGAGTCGTTGTGTATATTGTGTGTACTGTGTAGAGTGTATATTGTACGGTGTCTGTATGTATTATGTATATATGGAGTCGTGTATAGTGTGTATATTGTGTAGAGTGTATATTGTACAGTGTCTGTATGTATTGTGTATATGTGGAGTCGTTGTGTATATTGTGGACTGTTAGTCAGTTATGTGTATATTGGTTCAGTACTAGAGAGACACGAACTGCCGAAACCAAATTCCTTGTGTGCCAACATACTTGGTCAATAAACCTGATTCAGATTCTGGTGGTAAGGTGTAACTGCATGCAGTGCGCAATTATAGCGCACAGTTTGTTCATTCATACATTCATCTTTCAAGCTGCTCATCCTTTAGGGTCATTGCGGGTGATAAAGCCTTTCCCAGGGCTCAGTAGGCAGAAGACAGGAAACACCCTGGACGGGCCGCCAGTCAAAATACCATGGACAATGGACCACTACAGTGTTAGAGTTGGTGCATTATGTTAAGTTTCAGTTTGTAATGCTACGCTAGGGAGCCATACTCTGTTGCTAATCGCTACTAGGTAAGTACAAAGGCACAAAATGTACCCATGCAAATCCAAACTTGCAGCTCTCACTCATTTTTTCATCTTCCAAACTGCTTTATCCTTATGGGTTGTGGGGGGTGCTAAAGTCTGTCCCAGCACCCACTGGGGGAGAAGGCATGAGACACCCTGGACAGGCCACCAGTCCATCACAGACACACACATTCACAATTCAGCATTTCCAGTTCACCTGACTGCATGTCTTTGGACTGCGGAAAGACACTTCTTGCTGTGAGGTGGAATCTACTGCGCCACCATCCCACCCAAATCTGGCAGCTTTATAGGATACGGGAATATGAATATGTATTTGTCACCTGACTGCACTGTAGAATTGTAGTGAGATCACTGCAGTGGGTGTGAATATCCAGTCCAGACTTCCAAGCCACATAGACCACTTAGACAAACAGAGCAAGGCAAACAAGCAACAGAGAGCTATAACTAACAAGCAGCTACCACCAGATGATGGGGGAAAAAAGACAGTGAGAGAAGTTATGTATTTACTGAAAGGAGAGGTATGATATCATCTCTCAAATTAAACGGGTTTCTCCCTCCAGTACCTGTCCTGCTGACAAAGAGGTAATTCCCCTTTCTTCTCTTTCTTCCAGAGTCCTCCTACAGTCACCGTAATCTCATGCTAAATGACATTCCCCCCGCAGGCTAACGGAGCACAGCTAAAGCAAACACAATCATATCCCTTAGGACAGAGACAGAGAGAAAGAGGGGGAGAGAGGGAGAGAGATGCATTCCAGCCAACAGCACCAGCATGCTGTGTAGATATCAGCAAATGGTTGTGTACCTAGAGTTTATTTGTAAGCTGTAGGCCTTACACACACAAACACACACCTCTGCCTCACCTTTCCTAACCCAGTTTGAGACTGATCCAAAGCTCCCTGTCATACCGAAAGGGAAAAATGTTCTCCTCACTTCAAGTGTACACACTTCTCATGGCCGCATATGTAGTTATGGACCAACTAAAACGTGCAAAATGAAACAATTATTTTTTATAAAAAGTCACATAATGAGGCATTAATAAGACAAATATAATGCCATATAAAGTCCTATAATGAAGTATTAATAACACAAATATAATGCCCTATAAAGTCATGTAATACAGCATTAATAATACAAATACAATGTAGTATAAATAATTCCCTTTTTTAGGAGTGTGCAAACCCACCATGACCCTCCGTGCACAGATGCTCACATGAAAAGCAGCAAAGCTTGTTGCTAGCTGGTTGGCAGGTGTTGCTAACAATGGATGGGAGTCTATGGAATACATGAGGGATGAATCAGCGACACACAGAGGAGTGCGGGTCAGTATGGCTGTTGATTAAAGTGAATGTGTACATGCAGTTTGATGGATGTAGGTTAAAGGAAACAATGGGGTTTGAATGGGGTGAAAATGAATGGGACTCTATGGAAGGAAAGTGTGATGGAGAAAAAAGGACAAACAGACGTGTGGGTCAGATCAACATGAGTTTGTGCTTTAGCGGTCTGCCTCGAGACAGTGTATGTAAAGCTGTGCCTGTTGGTTGAGTAAAAGTACAGTTGATGGGCGTGTACTTTTCCACCCCATTCATTCTTAAAGGGGAAAAAAATCTGAATTTAATGAAGTTTTCCGAAGTCCATCAAAGTCGGTTCAAAATGATGTGCTTGTATCAAAAAGTTGTATACAAGCACATCATTCCAAATAGACTGAACATTCCAGAGCTGGAACAGTGTCCATATCTGGAAAACTGCAGGACTAGTTAGTGAACAAAAAATGTGTACCAAGAAGAAGAAGAAGAAGAAGAAGAAGAAGAAGAGTATACCATTGGATAACAGTATTGATGCATATTGCGCAATCAATAATAAATATATTATGCCAATGGAGTGGCCACTAGGGGGCGTGTAGAAAGAGGTTATAGCCCAGAATGAGCAGCAGAGCACTAAAAGCATTACCCAACACTGTCCTGCTATAATAATATGTGATGCTAATGTTGCCACACCAGTCATTCCACTGTCAACATGCTGTCTCACAGACTCACCAGTACGGCAATTGTGGGGACTGGACCGTAGACAATAGCCGAAGAATCACAGAGCAAACTGTTCTCTCACCCCCATGCCAACCACTACAGAGCTGATAACTACTTCTAATGGGCCTCCACGGAGAAGCACAATTATGATCAGACACTCTAGACGTCCCACACCTCTGGATAGGTGAGAGGAGTGGCGAAGACAGAAACAGAGGATGTATGTGTATAAGGAGGAGCTGCAGTTAGATGGAAGGCTAAAAGCATATCCATGTTTTGAAAGTCAATGTGTCCTGAGTGACAGTGACTGATAACGGCACATTTGCATATGATAACAGGAATATCAGGGCCAAATGCCGCAGGGATGATGAGGAACGATGTAAACTGAGCACAACCCCAACTGAGGGAGCGCAACAAGCCAGAAACAAACTGAGCTGGCTCATTCCTTGTCCCGTGCAGTGGACCTACTCAGGCTCCACCCACAAACACATTCTTTTGTAGCAACTGCTGCAAGGCTGGAAAAACTTTAATCCTCATGAGAAACAATAAAATGTAAATACCTACATTCAGACTGCTTTATTCATGTCTAATGACTGTTCACAATAGCTTGACCTATGTGACTTATATCCACTATTAGTCTGAGCAGTCTTGTTAACAACGAATGCAACAGAAATTCCCAGAATTTGTATTTGAGCATCTATTTTTCCCTAATGGACAGTATAAAAATGAGTTTACGACATTCAGGGGGTCCAAAAGACTACTTAGGGGGTGCCAGACTCCGCAGGACCCCCTGTATTTCCCACCTCGTTGACAACAGATGTGAAGGAAAATCCCTACATTTATGTTTGAGAGTCTATTTATCTGTAATGGACCGCATAACAATGATTTAGAGCCGTTAAGTGGGTCCAAAAAGCTACTTATGGGGTCTGGCTGTTCAGTCGCATTGCAGTTTGTCTGACACATATCACATTTTAATACCACATATGAAAGTGTCCCAAAGCAGAAGTCAAAATGTCAGATTCACTTTTTTGCTTTTCATACTGCCGCACAGATAACACATATACAAAGAATAGTTGCAGGAACCAGGAACAATAAATGATGTTAAATTTAGACTGATATGGACAATATTTACTGAGCTACACAACAGAAGTAGTGTCTCTCAGTATGGTGTCGGGCCACCATGTTTGCTAGGACAGCATGCCAGCCAGATGTCTCGGCATGGAGTTGTAGAGGTTACTAATGGTGTCCTGTAATAATCAATCCAAAGCAGCTTTGATATTCTCACGCAGTTCCTGTAGATTGTGTGGTAGGGATGGAGGTGGAGTGACACCAGTTCTTCTGGAAGTGTGACGCGTGGCAACAAACCGTTCGTCTTGGCGCTGAACACGGTGCCTCCACACACAGATTCGTTTGTTGTCTCCACCAAGACAAAAGCGGGACTCATCACTGAAGATGACCCGCTGTCATTCTGAGTCGCTCCATGACAGTCTGGCACGACACCATTGCAGTCTTTCGTGACAGTGACGTTGTGTTAAGGGCAGTCGTCATAGCGGTCTGTGTGGATGTAGTCCTGCATTGTGCAGCCATCTGCCAATGGTGCTGGCACTAACAGGATGACTCATGGAGGGTAACACTGCTCGCAGAATGTCCGCAATTGTGGCTGTTGGGTCAGTCAGGTACAGTGATAAGACCTGACTATGAGGTGTAGTTTTCTGACGTGTAATCAAGGTAACATTAGCATGGTGACAAATTTGTCATCATTTCCAATCTGTCTGGCTTCACTTAGATTTAATAGCACAGTCCAGATTCAATAGCTTGGTAACTTAAAGCTTGGTGGAATCACCAAAGTAAGTTTTGCAGCCTAAGAATTACTTTTCCTTTGTTGTTTCTCTCTCTTTTGCCTGTTTTTCCCACTTTATTCCATTGAGGGACAACGAATGCATCATCAGCCCTGTATCGGCAGAAGAAGCCCAGGAAAAAAAAAGGATCGCTGAGAAGATCAAATGCGTTTGCGCAATAACCAGAGAAATCCTCTCAGCTGGGGCTTCCCCAACAGAACAGTCTAGCGCTCACCATCATGCATTATGCAACGAGTTAGTAATACACCCGTGCCAACACATACAACCAGCATCAGCATTGTAAATCACACAGTGTACTGCTTTAAACTACATGCTAATAGGTAGCATCTTGGTGTCGAGGGCATTCTCGCACACTCGACTTTCACCGCCTGTCGCTATGCATGCCAAAGGACCCCCGGTTTTCTCCCACCACCCTCCAGATCAAAGACCCATGCATCACCAATCATTCGGCATCAAACCGGGCTGCCCCGGCCCAAGGGCCGCCCTGCTGAGGAGAAACACGCGCTCCGTTGATTTCAAAGGCCTCTCACGGAGAGAAGCCGGGCCAAAAACGGACGCCTTAAGACATTCATTAAAGCGCAGGGCAATTAGGATTTCAACCCCAACACACGCCTGCAAACGACCAAAGGCTTTGGCCATTAGAAATGCAAGTCATTGATCTGATGCTCCAAGCAGCAGCGGTAATCTTCAGCAGGTGCCCAGCCTCATTAAAACCCACGCTAATTAGCAGGCAATTAACAGTGCACGCTTCTTATCTGCTTATGAAAATCTTCCACAAGCGGAAAAACAGTTTACCCTACAGGTTAAATGCCATCGATCAGGCAGCCGGCCCACACATCCCCGGCCCAGCTGATCACTAACTGTTCCGGGAACTTAGTTAAAGACTGCGTATTCAGTTTTTCCTTGAATTTCATTTTATTTATTTATGCAGAAGTTTATTTATAACGTGTGTGGCCTCTTAATACCATTCATTAGCCCTTTAGCATTATACATGCTTTCTCTTTAAGGCTGACATGTATGTACATTACTGTATTTTGATTTGGCTACTCTGTACTGTGAAGGTCAGTATGACTGTGGATTAGACACATAGAGGAGTGAGGGTCAGTATGACTGTAGGTTAGACACATAGAGGAGTGAGGGTCAGTATGACTGTGGATTAGACACATAGAAGAGTGAGGGTTAGTATGACTGTGGATTAGACACATAGAGGAGTGAGGGTCAGTATGACTGTGGATTAGACAAATAGAGGAGTGAGGGTCAGTATGTCTTTGGATTAGACACAGATGAGCGGGGGTCAGTATGACTGTGGATTAGACAAATAGAGGAGTGAGGGTCAGTATGGCTATGGATCAGACACATAGAGGAGTGAGGGTCAGTATGACTGTGGATTAGACACATAGAGGAGTGAGGGTCAGTATGGCTGTGGATTAGACACATAGAGGAGTGAGGGTCAGTATGACTGTGGTTTAGACACATAGAAGAGTGAGGGTTAGTATGACTGTGGATTAGACACAGAGGAGTATATGTCAGTATGACTGTGGATTAGACACATAGAGGAGTGAGGGTCAGTATGACTGTGGATTAGACACATAGAGGAGTGAGGGTTAGTATGGCTGTGGATTAGACACATAGAGGAGTGAGGGTCAGTATGACTGTGGATTAGACACATAGAGGAGTGAGGGTTAGTATGACTGTGGAATAGACACATGGAAGGGTGTGGGTATGGTGGCTGAGAAGTGCAAAACAAATGAACATTTCAGAAAACAAAATTACAAAAGTAAAAACAAATTTACAAGACGTGAAACACTTTTACCAGCGGCGAAACAGTTTTACAAACCGTGAAAACCGGTGGGTCTAACACACAGGAAGTGCTTGTTGAGGACCCTTCTCAATCAAACTGTTTCGCAGTGGTAGAGTGAGTAGAGTTTGGGATGGTGACATCGCTAAAGAATGTTTTGTCCATTTTGTGGCATGCATATTAGCCAGCTGGCACGCTTTTGTTTTTCCATGACCTTTTCTTCCGTCTGCTCATTTAAAAACTCTAACGACCTTCCAGAGGAAAAACAGTGTTTCACGTCTTGTAAATTTGTTTTTATTTTTGTAATTTTGTTTTCTGAAATGTTGATTTGTTTTGCACTTCTCGGCCACCGTAGTGTAGGTTCCGTTGTGGATTAGACACATAGAGGTCAATATCACTGTGGAATAGAGTTTGGCGATCTGCTCTGAGTGAGTACATGCAATTTGATGACTGTCAGGGCGATGGAAACCACAGTGCTTGTGTGGGCGAAAATGAATGGGAGTCTATGGGAGGAAAGAGGGATGGAAAAAAATGGCAAAACAGATGAGTGTGAACAACACTGAATTTGTGCTCAGGGCTCTGACCTGAGATAGCATATGTGAAATGTTGTCTATCGGTCAAGCAGAAGTACAGTAGATGGTCATGCAATTTTGGCACAACCATTCAAACCTATGGGGGGGGAAATGTGATTTAACAAAGACTGTACAAAAACTATATGTCAGATCAAATAAACTTTATACAATCATTCCTGATCAGATTTAACATTCTAGAGTTTGAACCGTGTCAAACCCTTGAAAATTATTCAAGTTAGCAAACCAAAAAAGTGTACAGAAAAAGAAGAAGAAGAAGAAGAAGAAGAAGGTACAATTGGATAATAGTGTCACTAATTAAACTGTTATTGCCAAAAACAGCATGAAAAAATTTGCTCTTCCACAATATGGGCTGTTTGAACACCACACAGGATGACCTTCAGTGAGGATTTCATAGAGTGATAACACTGAAAACCAATCAAACAGCTTGGGCATAAATAAACAAACAAACAAACAAACAAAAACAAACAAATAAATAAATAAATAGATAGATAAGATAAGATAAGACAAGATAAGATAAGCAGAAGAAATGCTTAAAATGTGGTCATTTTTTAGCCTACATGAAATACAGAAATGGAGGAGTCGATCAGATGGTTGAGTTCGGGTACAGTAATGAATTTGCTCTGGAGGTCACTTTAAGAAATGCTGTTAAAACAGATGAGCGAATGAGACGGGAAAATTTAACAGCTATCATGTTTATGTGACAGCAGTGCAAAGCTTGAGGAGGAGTGGGAAAGGTCAGGGGTCAGGGTCAGCCAAAACCTTAAACCTTAAAGAGCAAAATCCACTCAGGAATTTCCCTGGCTGTTACAGTTGTCTAGAGTCTAGAGTTTTGGGATCTGCTCTGAGTGAGTATATTTATACATATATATACTGTGTCAGAACACAACCTTGTATCTCTGAAATGATAACTTTACAGGAGAAGGAAAAAAAACATATTGTACTTTTAATGTAAGTCAATGGAACCAGACGTCTTTACAAGTCATTTTGGGCTGTTACTTTTGCTCCATTCATCACAGAATTAACACACACTGTGAAGAGTATCAGACATTTTCAGATTCTGTCGGAACCTGAAAAACAACAAAAATGGAGATATGAGGTTCTGTTATGACAGCGGATATATATATAGGTCAAGTAATGGATGCTGCCTGACCACAGAGAGCAGAACAGTGGAGTGAAATGCAGACAGAGAAAAAGAGCATGTAAGTGCGCAGGGCTTGAATGATTACTCACTCTCTCTCTCCCTCTCTCTCTCTCTCTCTCTCTCTCTCTGTGTGTGGGGGTTAAAGACGAAGGGAATAGCATCATCCCTCCCCTCCAGGGAACTCATTAGATGTGATATACTCTACTGGCCATACAGAGAATAGAGGAGGAGAGCGAGCGAGGGGTGTAGAGAGAGAGAGAGACAGCCCTCCGTGTCTAAGTGTAAAGGATGAAGCCCTCAGCTACTTACTCTCCTCCCAAAGAGAGAAGAATGCAGGCCAAAAGAAGGATGGACCAATGGAGAGGACGAAAGGAAGTGTGAAGCCTGGGGGGGCGGTGGTTGAGACAAGTGTGCGCATGTGCGAAAGTCAGTTTCTGGTTACATGGATCCTGCCTCAGGGCGTTCTGTAATTCGGCCTGTAGGTCTGTCTTTCAGAAACACTTTAAATGAACTTGAGAAATGAACGAATCATAGAGCTGCTCTCCGAACGCTGACCGAATCTATACTGGAGAAGATATTTTACTATCAAAAGCAGGACGTTGTTTTAGACTACCAGAGATCTGGATGACCAGAGGGGATGTCCAATGTCTATGCAGAGACAACAACTCACCACATATGGTGAAAACTTGTAGACACCTGCTTCTCCGGCGTTCTGAAATAAGGGCTATTACTAGGGAGTTTGTTCCCCTTTGCTCCAGCAACAGCCTCTACTCTTCTGGGAAGGGTCTTTACACTACATGTTGGAACGTTGCTGTGAAGATTTGATTGCATTCAGCTTTCACAAGAGCATTAATTAGTGAGGTCACGGGTACTGATGTTGGATGATCAGTTCTGGATCACTCCAATTCATCCCAGAGGTACTGGATGGAGCTCCTTCACTCCAGAGAGCCCAGTTTCATTGCTCCACAGTCCAATGCAAAAAGGCTTTATACCCCTCTAGCTCACATTTGGCATTAGGCATGCTGATTTTAGGGTCTGGGCATCCCATTCTATTGGTCAGTGCTCCTCTATGGAGATTATTCAGGCTGGGTCAGTAATGGGTGAAGTAGCTGTCCAAAGGGCTAGATTTTTTAATAAATGGCACCCCTAAAAAAGAAGGGTTCTTAATTAAAAGCAATGCTTCTATATGGAACCATGATTTATATGCTTGAATGGTTCTTTTCACAATGAAATGGTTCTTCGGGTTAATAGAGAATGTGTTGTTTGCGGTTCTATATAGAATCCTTTTGCAATAATTGCAATCACAGCAGAACCATTTTTGTTATCAATCAATCAACCTTTATTTTACCTTTATATATTCACTCTGATTGACTGTTTGTTTGATTGTTTGATTTTTGCTATATAGAACCAAATACAATCCATTCTCTGCTGATCTGAAGGACAGTCCCTGTCAATATAATATAACGATTCTTTAAGTGTTCATGGTTCTATATAAAATCATCTTTACTAAAGAACCCTTGCAGAACCGTCTTTCTTAACAGTGTAGTTTCTTAATGCTTCTTACTTACTTAGTATAATATTTCTTGTTTATTTGCTTTGTAAGTTTTCCTCATATTAATATTGATGATTTTAATATTAACGTTCCTAGAATTCCCTCTTTTCTTTGTCACACACTCTCCTCAACAAGGAGGGAATTCACTCCATATTTGAAAACATCTCTCGAATTGGGGTACCTTAGGTATAGCTGTAGTGCTGTGGTGACTCTAAAGAACTTCCTAATCTTTATCCTTTACTCCCTTTATCAGTTTTTTTTAACTTTCTGTGCTTTCTGTTGAAATGCAGTCATCACTATAAATAAAGACTCCTAAATGGAACTTGAATCTATTGTCGCTGTCCAAGGAAAAACATGTATCTCCATTTCTGCAGATTCTTTACTTTTAAGCGTCATTCGATCACATGAGCTGCTGTTTACATTGTGTGAAAAGTTCATGACAAATGAACCAATAGAAATGGCCCAAAATTGCTTGAAAAGACGTCTGGTTCCATTGACTTACATTCAAACTGAGTGAGGTTTTTGCCCTCTCCTGTAAAGTTGCCATTTTGAAGACCCTTGTTCTGCTTCTGACAGTGACGGTATGCTTTTCCATAAACACCTCACTAAGTACAGAACCTTTGCCTTATGTGGAGGTTTAAGTTCTTCAGAAGGGTTCTTCATACTCATGTATCTTGTTTACAAATGGTTCCACTGAAAGGTTCTACAGGGAATCAAATGGGGTTTGCTACTCCAAAGAATCCCTTATTTTAAAGAGTGTACAGAAAAACAGCTGAGGCATACAGGGTGTGTGTCTGTGTGTGTGTGTGGGTGGGGAGGTGGGCATGTCTGCCTGAGGTAGCAGGTCTAAATTACAGCAGCTGTTTGTGGCGTGGAGGTCCCATCAGATTTACGAGTGTGTTTGTAATGGGCGAGCAGGGAGTTCAGGTGCTACTGAGGCATCCAATCTCGCAGACTCCGTAACAGCAATAAAACTCAGCCTTCAATTCATACCACTCCCAACTGTTACACTCAAATACAGCACAGAACATTTTGAACGCACCACAGGCCAGCGTTGAGGAACTTTATGCTCCAGATGTCAGTGTGAATCCGATCGTGAATATGCACACATGTGATATGTGCAAAGCTTAACAAACTTAACAATTTCTCTAAGCATCTATTCGTGCTAATGAGGTGCTAATGATCTCCATGCCGAAGAAGAGTAACTAAGCTTAACAGACCAGACTCTGTAAGCTATGTAGCCTCTAATTTCACATGGTGATTCATTTTTTATTAGGCGTGGCCACAAATTAATATATCGATGCCAGGTTTCTCATAACTCATGGTTCAGTTCTACCGACTCGTTCTACCTGACTTTCAGGATCGGACTCTGGCTGAAACTGATACGGCAGAGTCAACGACACTGTACGAATAAAACAGAGTGGCAAGCTGAGCAATCAGAGCACACTGGGCTCTTCGGGAGGCAGAGCTCTAACAGAGCGTTTCAGACAGAGGGTGAAAACAGATGTGTAGTATGAGGAAAACATTGTGTTTTGGGAAAACTGAAGCATCTAAATATACTCTAATAGACCCCATAAATACAGTTATGAACACTGGAAATAATTACAATGGGGGCCTCTTAAATACAGACAGTACACTTTATGTAAAGGCTTGAACTTGAAGTCTTGGGCTGCCTTTGTATGCCTTAAAGAATGTATATGACTGAAAGTTTGCAGATTTCTGCACAGACTCAAGTGTGCTGATACTCTGTCACATTTATTATCGGAGCATCAGTTTGTTAGCTGCTTAGCTTTCTGTTACACTCTCAGGCTACTTAGAATAGATCTACTTATAAAGGGAATATAATGTGTAAATTAGTTAAAGTGAGTCTGCTCAACTGACCAACTGAAGTTTGTCATCTGGTTGCATTTTTGGACAGATCTCAACACTAACCACTGGGTTACACTCATCATCAAAAATAGTTGCACCCAGAAGGAAGTGTGGGATTGCAGTGCTATTGGGAAGGAAGATAAAGGTTACCAGGATCAATAAATGATGATAAATTTAGACTGATATGGACAATATTTATTGAGCTACACATACAGAAGTAGTGTCTCTCTGTATGGCATCAGGCCCCCATGTTTGCTAACACAAAATGCCAGACGTCTCAGCATGGAGTTGTAGAGGTTCCTAATGGCGTTCTGTGATAATCCATCCCATGTAGTTCCTGCAGATTGTGCGGTAGGGGTGGAGGTGGAGTGACACCAGGCCTTCTGGACGTGTGATGCATCACAACAAGCCATTCATCTTGGCACTGACCACGGTGCCTCCACACACGGACTCGCTGGTCGTCTCCACCAAGACAAAAGCGGGACACGTCACTGAAGATGACCCACTGTCATTCTGAGTCACTCCTTGACAGTCTTGCACGACACCATTGCAGTCTTTGGCGACATTGACATGGTGTTAAGGGCAGTCGTCATAAAGGTCTGCGTGCATGTAGTCCTGGCACAAACAGGATGACTCATGGAGGACATTACTGCTCGCAACACATCCGCAATCATGGCTGTTGGGTCAGTCAGGTGCAGCGTGACACTCCAGACTTTTCAGCCATGCTCACTTACTTCAGCCAGGCTTGTTTGTCCATCAGACAACACTGAAGAGTGTACCATCAGCCTCTAATACAAGTTCCACCTTCATGAGCCATTGAACTGGCTTAGAAAATGCACACACTGATAACAATCACATTTAGCCCACAATTTCTCATGGTTGTCCCCAGATATTCTCGTTACAAGACTGCTAGTAATGCTCAATACAGGGTTTATGAACTGCTCTGCACTAATATTCAAGGGCTATTGATTTTACCTAGGTGTCTGTATAAGAGAGAGAGAGATAGAGGGGGAGAGATCGAGAAATCGAGAGAGAGAGAGAGAAAGAGAGAGAGAGAGAGAGAGAGAGAGAGAGAGACAGAGAGAGAGAGCGCAAGAGCTCATGTGTTTGTTTTCAACAGTAATGACCCACATCAGTCTAACCTGGAGCCGAAGAAGAAAGGAAAGCAGGTCCAGCCAAGGGGTTGGGCCGACCTCAATTCGGCATGATTAAACTAATAAACTCCAAATGATCAGCCATCTTCCATATGTCTCTCTGCCATCTCCCATCATTTTATTCCTCTCTCTCTCTCTCTCTCTCTCTCTCTCTCTCTCTCTCTCTCACTCTCAGAAATATGAGTCCTCTCTTCAGTCTCGGACACTGGCGATAAATCTCTTCCCCTACCATCTCACCAAAAATCAATGGCTAATTTGGGCACATCGCTCGCTTTATGGCCCACATGTGGATGCAGGTATACACACACACACACACACACGCGCGCGCACACAAACTAATGGAGCCTGTGGATTTCTTCTATCACGTGTCCTAGAGGGCTAAGGGATAGGAGCCTGACCGAATACATCCAGGCTGGCTTGGCTATAGGCTGCTTGGTGCATAGTAAATAAGTTAATAGGGAGCTGCCGTCACTGGTAAATGAGCAGGCCCCAATCAATGAAGCTGTCACAGCCACAATTTATAAATCCATTTAAGACGCTCCCTCACCTGACGCTCATAAATCCTGCCATCCGTTAGCATCCGAGGAGATAGAGAGTGAGGGCTGGGAGGAATGGAGGGGAGGGGTAGAGGAGAAGAAGTGGTCATTTTGTTCCAAAGCTGTCATGTCGTGGCTTCAGCATTCTTCATTAAAATACATTAATTAAAAAAATGAATAAGTTAAAGAGATGTACTGTGTAAACCAGTGGTAATAGAATAGTAGAGCTAGGTCTTCAGTATAGGCCATAAATGTCAAAATCTGATCAAAAAAACACCTCTATGACAATGCTAATATCTGAACGTCTGCCTGCATCCCTATGGAAGTATTTAGCGCTAAGCTAAGCTAAGCTAAGCTAACAGGACGTATTATGCTTTTCTAGTAAATCTCTTTCTTTTAGGTTTATGTAGCTTTTGTGCTTGTAAATAGTCAGCGAGGTTATCCAGAACAAAGTAAACTCCAGAGGGAGAAACTCTCTCCCACAGAAAACACTTTTCCTAACTGCCTGAAACGGCGCGCTGGAATTCCAGCCCTTTCCTCTGTTACAAGGTGACATCATCTCGTAACACAATCCTTGAAAAGTGAAACTTCGATCATTCGCATGTCTCACAATGACAAACCTACCCACCAAGTTTCATAGCTGTCAGTTGATTCCTTCTGGGTGCAACTACTTGTGCACCTATTCTTTTGATGACGACTGTAAATGAGTCTTAGAGACACATTAACCAAAACAGCCTCTTTTATTCTAAGGTTGGAAAGTGGTCAAGTTAAAATGAATTAACTCGTTTGGTGCATAAAAACTGGATGTCAAATACAAGAAAAACGTAGATGAGAGTGTAGTGTGATGACCGTAGCCCTGAATGACACCCAGCTCATTATAGTTCAAACGAAATACGATCCCCTTCAGCTTTCTCAGTGCGCACAGTGCTCCGTGTGAATGGGCTTAGTGGTTGAAATCTAGTTACACTTCAGATAAATACCCAGGATGTAGTCACAGAGGAGGGTGATTCATACATATATAATTCATAAGTAGAAGGAATTCCTAATGGAATATCTTCATTTTTTCTGTTCAGACGCCCGATGGGGTTATTAGTAATCAACCATACATCCCGAAAAGCACCACAGACCGAGCTTCTCCTCGCCATATTGATTCAAAGACCAAAGCCGTTTATGCACTCCCAGGGAAAACACACAATAGCAATCGCTCTAAAGAGGATGCGATGCCTGATCCGATGGGCAATTTAAAGTAGAATCCTATCTCATGTCCAATACAGAAGCCTCCCTAATGGATGCGACGGTTTGCAGCCCTTGAGCAAAGGCACCCGCCATTAGCCTATTGACTTAAGCGTGTCTTTCTAGGCACATCTTGAGCCATAACTAAAGGCAGCTGTGGAGAATGCACAAAGCTATTTGGTCCGCCCCGCTGTGTAGGCCTCCCCCATGCGGGCATGGCTGGTCTCTATCTCAATGCTGCACCACATGGTTGAACTGATGAATATTCAACACTGCATACACACATGCTGGGGCTTCACAGCTCATAAATATGCATGAAGACCTTTGGGCATCGTTGGCTTGGTCCACTGCTTTTAGGGACGGTGTATGCCACATTTTAAGCCTCTTAGTACACTAAAACACTAAAACACGAAATAACAATAATGGTTGATGAGGTTTTGAAACTATGAAGCTATCAGTAATTTTGGGATGTTGCAGTATGGTTCTGAGAAAAAGGACCTAACTTTTAAAGTTAGTTACTTTTTTAAAGTACCTATGTTACCTATAAGATGCCTATAAGTAGGGATGAGCGATACCATTCATTTTCCTTTCGATCCGATACCAAGTAATACCAAGGCTAATATTCTGATACCAATATCAATTCTGATACTTTAAAGAATGTGATTTTCAACAATCATAAATGATAAATTTCAACAAAACTGTAACAGAAAGTCCGACATTTAATTACTATTAATTATTTATGTGGCTTCTTTTAAAAACACATTCAAAAATAAAAAAAATTAATAACATCAGTAAAACAAAAAAATAATAAAATCAGTGTTTAATAAAGTTCTAAAATATATATTTACCCAAACTTGTATTTTATGTCAACTGAAAATGCAGTAACTAAATGTGCATTCATTAGATTAGTAGTATTTAGCACTAAGCTAGGCTAAGCTAAGCTAATCAAAGGAGACCTATAATCCTTATCCAGTATATCTCTTTCTTTTAGGTTCATGTAGCTTTTGTTCATGTAGATGTTCAGCAAAGTTATCAAGCACAAACTACATGCCAGAGGGAGAAACTTTCCTACAGAAACCACATTTCTTAACAGCCTGAAACGCCGTGTTGGAATTCCAGCCCTTTTCTCTGTTACAAGGTGACATCATCTTGTAACACAATCCTTATTGACCGCCTACAGTAAACTTGGTACACCCTCACACAAGTCCTACGATATCCCATTCCATGCAGCTTGAATATTCTCACATAGTTCCTGGAGATTTTGTGGTAGGGGTGGAGGTGGAGTGACATCAGGCCTTCTGGACATGTGATACGTGACACAAACCGGTCATCTTGACCATGGTACCTCCACACACGGATTCGTTGCTCATCTCCACCAAGACAAAAACGGGACTCGCCACTGAAGATGACCCGCTGCCATTTTGAAAAGTTACAGAGGAAGTAGGCGGAAGGAAAAGTAGTTCCTATATTACACCATCATTATTATTACCATCATTTTGTTTGAGTGATATAATACACATCAGTCCTAGTACATATATATTCAAATTACATCCATATTGCTGTGCCAGAATCGATTCCCAAAAGTATATGCTAGTATAGGAAGTATCAACATTTAGGTATTGATCCACCCATCCCCACCCATAAGATATATTCCTTGTGTGTGTCAACATACTTGGCCAACAAACCTGATTCTGATTCTGATATATTGGAGAATGACTTTTCCCAGGAACTCTCCCACACCAATCATATAATGTTGTCACTGCAAGCTAAACACAGAAACGTTCATGAGTTGATTCACATAAACCTGAGTCTGGTCTTGATTCAAATCGAATCCTCAAGTTGAGAAGTTTTGCTTAGTCTGGTTAATAGCTGCAATTTGACATTTCACAAAAGTAACTCTAGTGTCAGGATAAAAATGTCTCTCATTTCATGAAAATCTTCAGTCGATGGAACCCAAAATGCTACATGAAGTATTATTTTTAAACTGCGTCACTTTTTCAGCCAACCATATCTGACATATGGTATATGTTGATAGCAGCCCTCTCTGTCTCTTCAGAGCTGGAGCTAGACCAAGGGTGTGCTTAGGGTCTGACTACTGGGCTATGACCCTTGATTTTTTTTCTGGGTACCTTTTTCTCCTGACAAATACTAAAAATACAATAAAAATACATAAAAAAAAAAAACATACAAAAATACACACAAATAATAAAAATACAAATCTAACAGATGTGAATAATAAAATACTAAAATGAATGAAAATGATAAAGGAAATCATGAAAAGCTCAGAGACACCAGCAAGCTGAGTTTCAGAGACCCCTGCAGTGAAATCCAGTTTTCCGGTGCACTGTAGCTAAAAGCAGATTTTCCCAGTTCAGTAATAACTCTAGGTACCTAACAGACGATCCAGCGACTACAGCGATTCTGATCATTACTGTTATTTATAGACATTTATAGAGCAGAAATATAAACTGGCAAATGGCCAGAAAGGACATGATCCTGTCCATCGTCTTCAACACATGTTTACTGTACTAAGATCATTTACAGACTTGTTCCAAAACAAATACTCATCAATATTAAGGTGGTTGGGTAAAATATTCATAGTATTGTGCAGAAAAAAAAGATCTATTCATTGTTATGGGCAATAAAGCTGTCCAAAAATACACTGCATTATAATTTCGGTTAAAATTATGCTAGTTTTTGTTTTAATATTGGCTTATAAAGCATTAATCATTGTGAAACTAAAATAATTGTAGGCATAGTTTGTTTACCTAGTTTTACATATGAACTGCCCCGCCTACAATTCACACTGTTGCCAAGTTAACAGCAGACCATTCAAGTATGCTAGCAATATTAGCATTTTTGCTCCCATGCAAACGAGTGCTGTAAACCAGCTCAGCATCAGGGCCAGCCAAGCAATCTGTCCACGATTCATCACACAAAGCGATTGATTTGCTCTCTGCTGGGTCTGAGTGGAGCTGTAAATAATGCATTTAAGTGAGGGGACAGCTCAGTGGATCGCAGAGAGCAACACAGCGGTAACCAGATCAAAAGGCCAAACCTTGACTGCACTCACGCTCAAGGTTTTCCCCTGTCATTCACAGCACATTCACCCCCTGACTTACAGTGAGTGGCAGTGAGTTTTTACACATGCCATAAAAAAGCATAAGATGGGATTGTATTATATCAGCTCATATGCTGCAACACGAGCAAGAAACTGTATATATATATATATATATATATATATATATACAGGGGTTGGACAATGAAACTGAAACACCTGTCATTTTAGTGTGGGAGGTTTCATGGCTAAATTGCACCAACCTGGTGGCCAATCTTCATTAATTGCACATTGCACCAGTAAGAGCAGAGTGTGAAGGTTCAATTAGCAGGTAAGAGCACAGTTTTACAGTTTTGCTCAAAATATTGCAATGCACACAACATTATGGGTGACATACCAGAGTTCAAAAGAGGACAAATTGTTGGTGCACGTCTTGCTGGCGCATCTGTGACCAAGACAGCAAGTCTTTGTGATGTATCAAGAGCCACGGTATCCAGGGTAATGTCAGCATACCACCAAGAAGGACGTTTTCCTCCACCAGCATCACGTAGTGACCTGGCCACTATCCTGCAAGAAGAATGGCTTAAAATCCCTTTGACCACTTTGCAGGACTTGTATATGTCATTCCCAAGACGAACTGACGCTGTATTGGCCGCAAAAGGAGGAGGAGGCCCTACACCATACTAATAAATGATTGTGGTCTAAAACCAGGTGTTTCAGTTTCATTGTCCAACCCCTGTATATATATATATATATATATATATATACATACACTCATCATCAAAAAAGTAGTTGCATATAGTTGCACCCAGACAGAATCAAGCGACAGGAATGAAACTTAGTGGGTAGATTTGACATTGTGAGACATGCGAATGATTCAGGTCTCACGCTCGGCCACACTTTTGATGTAAGCAAGGAGAGGCCTTATTGCTGTACCTGACTGACCCCATAGCCATGATTGTGGACATTCAGTGAACAGCGATTCCCTCCAAGAGTCATCGGGTTAGTGCCAGACCGTTATGATGACTGCCCTCAACACCACGTCAACGTCGCCAAAGATTGCAATGGTGTCGTGCCAGACTGTCACGGAGCGACTCAGAATGGCAGCGGGTCATCTTCAGTGACGAGTTCTGCTTTTGTTTTGGTGGAGATGACTAATGAATCCGTGTGTGGAGGCACCGTGGTCAGCACCAAGATGAATGTTTTGTTGTCACATGTCACACGTCCGGAAGGCCTGGTGTCACTCCACCTCCACCCCTACTGCACAATCTGCAGGAACTGTGTGAGAATATTCAAGCTGCATGGGATGGATAATCACAGGACACCATTAGGAACCTCTACAACTCCTTACTACTTCTGTATGTGTAGCTCAATAAATATTGATCATATCAGTCTAAATGTATCATCATTTATTGTTCCTGGTAATCTTTATCTTCCTTCCCAATAGCACTGCAATCCCACACTCCCTTCTGGGTGCAACTGTTTTTTCGAAAGCAGATAGTCCATATGCCTGTTTGCTGCACACAATCAAGAGTCAATAGGAATCAGATTTTGCTGCCCATTTAGCTACGCTGTGGAGCCTTGTTTCCATCGTAATAGCTATCATAATAGCTCAGAATAGATCATCCTGTGTCCTGAGCACCTCATCAGCAAGTCTGCACAGCATTAATAAAGCCTTGGGTGTGGGTGTTTGAGGGGACTAAGAGAGGTTTGGGGATGTATTTACAAAGTAGTTTTGGTCTAGAATTTATCACCAAAATAGCTATAGTTTAAAACAATATGTCAACTACATCTGGGGTTAGTGGAAAACTGGGAAAGTATGATTTTGCCCAAACCATACCTTTAAAATGAAAGAGATTTCTCCAATAAAGTTAACATTTCAGAGGTAGAGGGGTTTGATGTCAGCCATCCTCTAACTCTCCTTTTCAACAAAGTTTCTGATCTTCAAGTTGCTTTGGGCTGGATATTTAGTGGACCACTCTCAACCTAGTACTGATACTGACGTGTCTAAAAAACCCATACTGCTGATAACAACCCAACCCTCTAATAACATCTGATCAACAGCTGTACTGATGAAAGGGCTAAAGGAGGCTGATAAATTGTGCAGCAACTGATGGACTACAGTCTCTGATTGTACACCTACACAGCTGAGATATAAGGGAGATGTTTGTAATAAAGTAGACACTGAGTGGAAGCACAAGACAAGCGCTTCTAATAAAGTGGCCAGTGAGTGGAGGTACAAGGTAGGTGTTTCTTATAAATTGGACAGTGAGTGGAGGTACAAGGTAGGTGTTTCTAATAAAGTGGCCAGTGAGTGGAATAAAAGCTAGGAGTTCTAATAAAGTGACCAGTGAGTGGAAGAACAAGGTAGGTGTTTCTGATAAAGTGGCCAGTGAGTGGAGGTACAAGGTAGGTGTTTCTAATAAAGTGGCCACTGAGTGGAAGCACAAGGTAGGTGTTTCTTATAAATTGGACAGTGAGTGGAATAAAAGCTAGGAGTTCTAATAAAGTGACCAGTGAGTGGAAGAACAAGGTAGGTGTTTCTGATAAAGTGGCCAGGGAGTGGAAGTACAAACTAAGTGTTTCTGATGAAGTGGCCAGTGGGTGGAAGTACAAAGTAGGTGTTTATAAAAAAGTGGCCAGTGGGTGGAAGTACAAACTAAGTGTTTCTGATAAAGTGGCCAGTGGGTGGAAGTACAAAGTAGGTGTTTCTAATAAAGTGGCCAGTGAGTGGAAGTACAAAGTAGGTGTTTCTAAAAAAGTGGCCAGTGAGCGGAAGTACAAGACAGGTATTTAGCATTGCAAGGTGTATACTATAATGTAGGTACTTGTGTTTATTTGTGTGTGCGTGTGTATATGTGCAGGTAACAAGGGATTTCTCTTCACCACTCTATGTTTTATGCAACCTGCACATCTGAACGTCTTCTGCACACAGTCCCTTGACTGTGCTGTTGCATTGATTTAATTCATTCTGTAAAAAAATCGGCTTACAGAAAATAAGGAGGAACATTCAGATAACACATCCAGCTCTCCATTAACACCCTTCTCTCATTGATCTGCAGCTTTCAGATAGAAACGGTGCCCCTGGGAGGGGCAGGAGCGAGGCAGTGCGAGGAATAAAAACAGGATACTGCTTTACGCCTCCACAGAATGAGACTGATGCTGTCTATTGTCCTGTGATTCTATGCACTTATGCAGGGCGGATACTTCTGAGTATTGAAAGGGAACATTTGGCAGATTTGAGCAGGGGACAGAAGCTACAGCACATCTGCATCTGCAGTGAACCTAACTGGTGAATTAGCATTCCAGCTGGCTATCTAACATTAAGACTAACAGCATGTTTTGGAGGGACTGTACTACATTAGCTAGAACCTATGAGAGATCCTGAATCCGCGGAATGAATGAACTAGCAAGCTCCCAAGACAACTAGCAAACGTTAGCTAGAGCTACTAAGTTTCCTCGCCTATATGAATGATGAAAGAAGTACACTTTTAATATTTTCAAGGAATCAAGTATTTTGTTAAGTGTTTTAGGAAGCCAAATGAGCTACACTGCTCTTTAATCCTGGAGGGAGTTTTTGAATGTCTGGGCTTAAAGCTGGAAGTACGCGATTTTACGGAAACCAGGAAGTGTAAATTAGTTTGTGAAAAAAATCCAACTGTAAAAAAGTACCATAATGATCCTTTGGCTGATACCAGTCATTCAACTATCAGTTAAAAATCAATACTGTGTTTGAATACCAATATTCATTCATTCATTCATCTTCTAAGTCACTCATTCTTCTGCGTCATGGGGGGTGCTGGAGTCTATCCCAGCTAGGGTGACTACTTTCATAACTCCAAAAAGGAGGACATCCCACCCCCAAAAGGAGGTCATCATAAAGGAGGGGGTGGTCAGGCTCAATCCTAGAACAGAATTAAAATCATAACCTAACCTATATAACATATAAACATAAATATAACACATACATGATTGCTTTACTCTCCTAATTGGGTGGAATAGATCAGCCAGACGGGAGCTTACTAATTGAATAGCATTTAGAGAGCTGATCTGCCGTTAGCCGGTAGGAGAGTCCTTTGACGTCACATGACCTTGTTAAACCAATGAAACGCAAGGCATTTCTTTTGAAACGGACGTGAGCCAATGGCACACATAATATTGTTCACGAGTGAACATTTTAAATAGCTCATCCCGAAAAGAGGACTAACAGGCGTCTGTTCAGGTATTGCACCAGGCGGAGGACTGAGAGTTGAAAAAACGGACATGTGGCCACCCTAATTCCAACACTCATTGGGCAGAAGGAAACAGCCTGGACAGGCTACCAATTCATCATAGTATCACAAAACATAACAATGTTATACTCAAGCGCGGTGATATTTTCTACTGATGCACCGAATGTTCAGCAACTGAAACCGAATAAGTGAAAAGACCAAATCATTTATACCGAACAGTGACGTTTTTAATGACCTTACCTTTCTCTAGTTCCCGTATGTAGACAGTAACCAGGGTGGAAATTTTACTCATCAGCTCCAGAGCTAGCACCATCTGCTCGAGGCTAATACCCACTTTATACCCACAGAAATGCGTTTAGCCTATATAGTATATGTAATGGTGAAATATGGCAAAATTAATAAAAGACTGAAAAAATGCGTTCGGTATTTGAAAAAAAAATAAGAAGAATTTCAGTGCAATCTCTGATATTTTCACCCCTGATTATGAGACAAAGAATCCAGGGTTAGCCTGAATACTGAGATGGTTTCTGGATCTGGAATTCCAAGTGCAATCTCTATAATCATCTATAATCTATATGTATAATTTCAGTTGCTACTTACTGAAACCCCAAACAGGGATGCATCAGCATCTGTTCACCAGTAATACATAAATTACCCACTACATTTACATAGTTTGACAGCTTGTGTTACTGTGTACATAGACAGCTTCTTAATATTGTAATTAAAGTTTATGACATCATTTGTTTAACAATCACTCTCTCTGCTATTATTTTTAAAACATTTTAGGTCTGGGCAGTGCCCAGAGTGCCTAGGCAGATTGTTGGCCCCCAATGAAATCATGCTTAGGGCCCCCAAAGCCCCAGAGCCAGCACTGAACAGCAGGTAAAATAGTAATTCACTGTCACTACAGCCAGCAGTGATGAAACTAGGTAATTACCCATATACAGAAAACCTCCCAAGGGAAAGCACACTGGGGTGAAACACAGTACACAGATGGCAAGCAAAAAAGGGGACCAATATGCAAACAGCGGGAGCTAGGAGCACATAGGATACTCAACAGCTGCCATTCAAAGGCTAGACTGGAGCCAGGAAAGGTGGATCTTTGGTAGCACAGTCCTCTGAAGACTCCTTGTATTACATACTGAAAGACAGAAAAGTCTTTACAGGTGGGTTTGTGGTATCAGCAGCTCTTTTACAGTACCAGTTTCAAGTTCAAGTGGACAATATCACTGAGTCACTTTAAACAACGGACACACACACACACACACACACACACACACACACACACATATATATATATATATATATAGAGAGAGAGAGAGAGAGAGAGAGAGAGATATCTCCGCTCTCTCTCAGACTATCCTTGTCTAATAATGTATACATCAGAGAATTTCTACAGACCCCTCCTGTCTTTGTATATTCTGTATTTTGTGTATATTTTGTGTATTTTGTATTTATTTAATATATCTCTTTTATATCTCTTTATTTTAATATGTTTAGTATGTATATAATGTTGCCCTGCTGTAGAGTATCAACCTGAGCCTCACCACAAGCATTTCAATGCATAAATGTCCTGACATGTTGTGCAAATGACAAATAAACCTGAAACTTGAAACTAAAAGGAGTGACTGCATTTGGGCGTGCCAAAGGCCACAGTGTGAAGGAAGGAGCTGAATCTGCAGGTGTATGGAAGCGTACGGTCATACGTGTCTACCAGCAGTGGCTAAAATCACAGTCTACAGGAAATTGTAGTCGGAATTGTGACAGGGAAGGCATCAACCAAATCTGACCCAACTGCATAATTCTTTGATACGAGTGGGAATAAACATTGAACATCCAGAAACTTGTCCAGTCTATGCCAAATCCAGTTACAGCTGTTATACGCGCTGTTATAATGAGGACCCTGATGGGTAACTGCATGCACCAAAAGCAGGGCAGCTTAATTTTTTGGAGTGTGCTGGCCAATCAGACAGTCCTGGGACAATCAATCCAGATGCCAATGCCAACAGACTTAACTAAATAGCAATAGGCTTGAAATAATCCAGAGCAAATAGACATGTGCCCAATTTTATGAGCTGGAAAGCAGAAACCAACAACTATGATTTCGAAGGAACTTTCAGGTGGCTCCAGGAGGCCACACTGATGCCTGGTTGGTCCAGGAACATGGTAATCCAGGACCATGTCCCAAGTAAAGACAGCATGTTCAACAAACTTAGAGATTTTTAGATAGTAGATAGTTTTAAATTTTCTCACACGGCAGAAAGAAAACCGCAGCCTTCTCTAAAGCTTCCTTTCCATTAGCGTTTTGAACCATCTTCCATAAACACGGATCTGACTCGGAGCCTGAGGAAGTCTCTTACCCCAGTTTATCCCACCCCAAACCCCCCCACGTTAGACAAAACAAAGAGAGTCGTCACTTTGCTTTGCACCTTCTCTCGCTTCTGTCTACAAATCAGCCCGGGTTTGTCTCACACGTCAGCTTCCTGTCAGCCCTTTTACATTCTGCTTTCTTTCTTCATGTGAGGCTTTCTTTAGACTGCTTCAGTCGCTCCTTGATGTGTAGGTCTTACTGCTCTGTTTGGGTTTGTGTGAGGGTGTGGGTGTGTGAGGTTTGGGATAAAGCTAAGAAGACACAGAAATTCTTAGTATACAGTGTATATGTAGGTGGGCGTATATAACAAATACACACCATTATTACATGTACAGTATCATGCAAAAGTCAGTAAGCACTATTCATTAATGTCCAGTCAAAAAAACAAAAACAAAACATCATTAAAGGAGCAGTGTGTAATATTTAAGGGGACCTATTAGCAAAAATGGAATATAGTAAACAAAGCTATGTTTTCATTAGTGTATAATCTCTTGTAGCTACAAATCGTTATATTTACGTTAGCTTAGAATGAGCCATTCATATCGACACAGGAGCAGGTCGTCCTCCAACAGAGGCTGCCATGTACAACCGCAGTGTTTCTACAGTAGCCCAGAATGGACAAACCACACAGTGACCGTTGAGAGTAACTTTCAGGTTTAGTATTTTTACACAAGTGGCAGCTTGAATTTGGTGGCACCGTAGCACCATCTAGATGGCATAAAAACTCCAGGTGGATATTATCCAGGTCAGATTATTAATCCTTATCGATAAACTACCAGCATTAGAACTACAAAATCAGCTTCTTCTGTCCTGGCTTCTTGTCAAATTTCCCATTCCACCTTCAATGGTGCAGCAGTTATTATAGCACCTCAGGTGCTGGAATTTACCTTCAGCACCATTTAAGGTGGAACAGAGAAATTTAAAAAAGAAGATGGTGAATGTCCTTATCAGAAAATTTTACCTGCATTAATTACCAGAATAATTAGGATGTTTTGGGATGTTTAGTCAAAATCAGATTACCAGGGTGATAGTGAAAATAGTGATTATTAAGTCTAAACATTAAAAATATAATAAAACATATAATAAAACACTGAGTCACTGTGCCATACTAATGATAGGATGACTCAATGAGTAGGGCCACTCAATGGGTAGAATAAATTGCTAGAACTCTGGAGCTGGATAACCATTTTGTGTCATGAGAAGTTTGAGAACCCACATTTTGACAGTGGTGAATTGTACTTATTATTCCGTACAAAAAACACAAGAAAAATAAATAGGAGGCTGAATCTGTGAGAAGTGAACCATCAAAAAAGTGAAAACCTGATGACCACTGTCATTCCCCAGGGCAAGGGAAGAGGGGTCTAGTAGGTTCCAGTGCACAACCATACTGCCAGAGGTCACACACTGCTCCTTTAAATGCAAGTTATTACTAGTTTAGGAGATGTTTCTGAGGAGATTAGACATTTAAACTGCAGTTCATGATAAAAATGATAAATGCTACAGAGGAAATGGGACATCTAATCACCTAGAAGACCTAGTAGACCACCAAATGTGTCCCCATCAGATAAACAACACTTAAAGCGCCACTCTTTTTTCAGATCTGAAAACATCCACAGGTATTTCTGTCCATCCTTCCACTGTGAGAAGACACCTCAACGCTATGGGGGGACTGAAAGGATGTGTAGCTGTTCAAGAACCTCTTCACAGAGAAAAGAAGACATACACATCCAACAAGGAAGCTGTGGCTGTTCTCAGAACAATGGACTGACCAACCCAGACCTCAGCATCACTGAATGTCTTTGGGTTTATTTGGATGGTGAAACACAGAAAATGCTAAACCAACTTCTAAGACTGAACTTGATGTTTGTCTGCAGGATTTGTTGGGAAACTGAAAATTAGTCTCCTGAAAAGAATGGAAGCTGTAATAAAGGTAAAGAGTGGAGTTGTTTATGTTTTCTGCTTGTGGGACATGACCCTCCTGACATTGTATAAAAACAAACCTGTGTGTGTGTGTGTGTGTGTGTGTGTGTGTGTGTGTGTGTGTGTGTGTGTGGGGGCTGCGGTTGCGGGCAGCGTTTAATTCACCGTGAGCTCAGAGGGCAGACGGAACAAGGACGCTGCCACTTCACTGACTACTTCATTAATTAATCAACCAACTTAGCTAATTCATCTAATTAACTACTAATTATGCATCCGGGCATCATGCCAATGCACGTTTACTTCTTGACCGCCAAATCCAAGTCAAGACTTCACCCTCACTCTCTCACTGCACATGCGCTTCAGCTGCCCTACCAGCGTGAGGCTCTGGTCCAGCTCCTCAATGGTGAGTCCAGCGGTGAAGGCGTCTTCCTCTGGATCGGTCTCACAACGATAATGCATGCGGTTCTTAGGCCCCTCCTGCCAGCCTGGTTTGCGGTCCAGTGCGGTACGCCAGGCCCTTTGAATCCTAGGAGAATAAACAAGGAATTACTATCACTGTTTGAAAACCACTAACCCTATCTCACCTAACATCTCAACCATGATCTAGAGCATTTATCTCATTGCCTGATTAGAAAAACACTGCCCCCAGAGCAGCTGGTGAGCACGCATGTTCACAGTGGTTCTAAGACGGTGACTTCATTTAATGGATGCAGTGGGATGGTTTCTGAGCTAGTGTGCACAGTGCACACCAGAGATGCAGTGAAAAACTTGAGAAGGCAAAACCTGAAACAGTTTGTTAGCATGTAGTTTGGATACTAAACTAAGAAGCTAGTGTGCTAAGATACAGGTCTAGGGAGGCCACACGTCCAGTTTTAGGCCGGACACTCTGTTTTTTTTAACTCCCAGTCCTCCGTCCGGCACTTGGACGGACGCCTGTTAGTCCTCTTATTGGGATGAACTATTTAAAATGTTCACTCGTGAACAATATTATGACCCCCACTGGCTCATGTCCATGTCAAAAGACATGCCTTGCATTTCATTGGTTTGCCATGGTCATGTGACATTGTGCCTACCGGCTAACTGCAGGTCAGCCCTCTAAATGTTAGTCAATTAGTAAGCTTCCGTCTGACTGATCCATTCCACCCAATTAGGAGAGTAAAGCAATCATTTATGTGTTATATAAGATAGGTTATGATTTTAATTCTGTTCTAGTATTGTGCCCGATGGATGCACTGAAAAAGGGCCGAACACCATCACAACTGTACAATCAGTATCAGGAATGTCTTCTCTCTTATCAGCCACCCATCCAACACAGAGGAAGAGCTAGCTTGGGCTGTTTTTGAACATCTATCATTTGAACACTGTGTAAAAAACTCATGATGAATGGATTAACAGAAATGGCCCAAAATCTGGTTCCATTTAATTTAACATTAAAATGAAATTGGGTTTTTGCCCTCTGCCGTTTAAGAAATAGTTTTCTCCTTTGGACAGCTACGATGTGCATATTTATCTGTAATTATATGTATGTGCACTTTATATCTTAAATACATTTAGTGTTATCAACATTTCTAATCACCTATGTTGGTTATGAAACCTGTTCTGGTCTGGTTGGTATCTACTTAGTAAGCTATAGAAGCCTTTGTCCTTGAACGTGAGCTTATACATACATTTGTATTAAAATAAATAAACATTGTTATTATAATAATCACACATTTTCATGGTTTCCAATACGTGGAGCTGGAGTTTCCTGTGCACTACTGTGTTTTCTATCACTGCACACGTTACCTTTACGGTTGGATGCACCCCAGAGACGAAGACTCAACACAAAGACTGCCACAATCTGAACGCGATGAAGAGTTTGCTCTATAAAAAGCGTATCCATTGAGAAGCACGTCCTGCTTCGTTTTAACCATCTGTTTGAGAAGCTCCCTTTAAAAGACACATTATACACAGTGGTGTTTGAAACCCTTTTGAATTTTCTAGATTTCTGCATAAATTTGACCCAAACCTCCATCAGATTTGTACTTAAAGAACATGTACTTAAAGAAGAGAAGGAGATCCAAATTAAACAAATGAGGCCACAATATTAGACTTGGTCTTTTATTTATTGAGGAAAATAATATTAATAATATTACATATCTGACTATCTAGTGTGACCCAGTATCTAGCTTTCAGTATCTAGTGTGACCCTCTTGTGCAGCAATAACTGTAACTGTTGATTAGTCTTGCACATCAGCTTGGAGGAATTGGAGCCCGTTCCTCCATTCAAACAGCTTCAGCTCTGTTATGTTGGTGGGTTTCCTCCTATGAACTCTTCTGCTTCTGGTCCTTCCACAACATTTCTACTGGATTAAGGTCAAGACTTTGACTTGGCTATTCCAAAACATTAACTTCATTCTTCTTTAAGCTTTCTTTAGTAGAACTTAGGATTGTTGTCATGCTGCATGACTCTCTTGAGAATCAGCTCATGAACTGAAGTCCTGACATTATCCTTTATCCACAATTTGGTGGTATAATTCAGAATTCATTGTTCCATCAATGATGGCAAGCTGTTCAGCAAAACAGGCCCGAACCATGATACTACCACCACCATGCTTCACAGATAAGCAGGTTTTTATGCTTTCGTTAAACATAATGCTTCTCATTTATACCATAAAAGATCTATTATGCTTTCGTTCGTCCACAAAACAATGTTCCAATAGCCTTCTGGCTTGTCCATGTGATCTTTAGCAAACTGCAGATGGGCAGCAGAGTGCTTTTTGGAGAGCAGCAGCTTTTTCCTTGTGCCCCTGCCATGCGCACCATTGTTGTTGAGTGTTCTCCTGATGGTGGACCTGTGAACATTAACATGAGCCACTGTGAGAAAGGCCTTTGGTTGCTTATATTACACTATTACATGCCTTGCTCTTGGAGCAATTTTCGCTGGTCAACCAGTCCTGGGGAGAATAACGGGGGTCTCGAATTTCCTCCATTTGCACACAATCTGTCTGACTCTCTGATCGGTGGAGTCCAAACTCTTTAGAAATGGTTTTGTAACCTTTTCCAGCCTGATGAGCATCAACAACTCTTCTTCTGAGGTCCTCAGAAATCTCCTTTGTTCATGCCATGATACACCTCCACAAACACGTGTCGTGAGGACCTGACTTTGACAGGTCCCTGTTCTTTCATCAGTTCTTGCACCTGATCTTCATCCCATCGATTGAAAACACCCGACTCCAATTTTACCTTCAATTACCTGCTGATCCTAAAGGTGTACATACTTTTGCAGCTCACAAATATGTAATATTGGGTCATATTCCTCAATAAATATTAGACCAAGTCCATTGTATTGTTGGATTTGGTTCACCTTATCTACTTAAGATAACTTAAGGACTTGTGTAAAAAAATATCTGATGAAGTTTTAGGTCAAATTAATGCAGAAATATAGACAATTCTAAAGGGTTGAAGAGTTTCAAGCACCACTGTAAGCTTATTGTATGACTCTCATGTCTTTTTATATGATATTTATATTTTATATTGGTTAACCACCTAATTCGCAGTAGCTACCTAATCCTGCTGATTTGACCTTCTGACTATTATTTCTCTTTTGATAAGCTTACAGTGTACAATGAATTCCACTTCTTGTTGTTTACTTCTTCTACTTGACTTCCTCTGAACACCCCCCCTCTCTTTCCGACATCTATTCCGGGTGTTATTAGTGCTGTGATCTCTTAGGATAATCTGCTCAAGCGTGTTTCTCCTGTCCTCGCCCGTATCGATCCCAGCCTGTCGCTAATGTAATTTAGCCCTTGATTGGGTTTCTGTAGCCGGATTAGGGTTCATCTGCAGGTGAGCGGCCCGCGTAACCCCAGCTCCGAAGCTGCTCTGAAGGAACATGAGCCTAGAAACCCATGTTTGTGATGGAGCGAGGACAAAACAAACACGTAGCTTCTGAACCTGTGCACGATCGGCTGTAATTGAATTTGTCCAGCGGCCATTTGCTGAAGTCGATAGGAATTACTTTCCAAGGGTTCCATAAGGTCACTCGGGTCAGGGAGGAAGGCAGCAGAAGGAGGCGGTTGGATTTCTTGCTTTTTTCACAGTTATTACACAGGGCTGCTTACACTGTAATAATTGTATTATCGATTCAACATAAACAGATTTAGCTTCTAGACTGTGCATTAACGGTAGAGATAAATGCTATCAGGCTCTGGATGGTGGATGTTTTAGTGTTTGTGCTGTATGGTGAGAAACTATCGCACTTTTACATTTAGGTGTTCGAAACGGATACAATACACTGTCGTTTACGAATTACCTACCCTGAAGGACATCAGAAACCTACAGCGCACTATGGCTTATGTGACGGAATGTGGCTGCTACTGCAGCTTGATATAGTTGCACCCAGAAGGAATCAACCGACAGGAATGAAAATTGGTGGGTAGGTTTGACATTGTGAGACATGTGATGTAAGCAAGGACGGGCCTTATCGCTGTGCCTGACTGACCCATCAGCCACGATTGCGGACATTCAGTGAGCAGTGATGCCCTCCGTGAGTCATCCTGTTAGTGCCAGCACCATTGGCAGATGGCTGCACGATGCAGGACTACACGCACACAGACTGTTACGGCGACTGCCCTTAACACCACGTCAATGTCACCAAAGACTGCAATGGTGTTGTGCCAGACTGTCATGGAGTGAGTCAGAATGGCAGCGGGTCATCTTCAGTGACAAGCCCCACTTTTGTCTTGGTGGAGAGCGACCAACGAATCCGTGTGTGGAGGCACCGTGGTCAGCACAAGATGAACGGTTTGTTGTCACGCGTCACATGTACAGAAGGCCTGGTGTCACTCCACCTCCACCCCTACCACACAATCTGCAGGAACTGTGTGAGAGTATTCAAGCTGCATGGGATGGATTATCACAGGACACCATTAGGAACCTCTACAACTCCATGGCGAGACATCTGGCATGTTGGGTTAGCAAACATGCCTACTTGACGCCATACTAAGGGACACTACTTCTGTATGTGTAGCTCAATAAATATTGCCCATATCAGTCTAAATTTGACAGTATCAGTTCCTGGTGACCTTTAACTTCCTTCCCAATAGCACTGCAAACCCACACTGCAACTGTTTTGTTGACGATTAGTGTATTTCATTCTGTATAGGAGCATTCTATACAGGAACGATTTGGAATAGTCGTGGGCTTATTATTAATACTGTAGCATTTCGCAGCTGGTCCATTCGGCCATGGATGCATAGGAGGCGTGACCATTCAGAGTGGTGACACACGGAGTACCACAGAGATTTGCAGTAAGAGAGACTTTAATCTAGTAATTATTGGTGGCTGTTAAGTTAAAGACGTGTCAATGTTTTGCTTATGCTATTTTGTACTGGGGTAACAGTGCAGTGTTTGTGCCTGCCGTCAAATTGAATTGTATAGAGGTGACCTGCCTGCTATATCACCTGCTGATCACTACCATCAACTCAGAGAGAAGCGGCCAAGAAGGACAAGCCCTGACGAGGACTGTGAAAGAGGAGGCAGTATGGCAAGGACCAAGCAGCAGGGCCCAGAGCACGATGGCAAATGAGGCAAAAGAGTGCTGGCAGAGCAGCATGGCAGCCTGGTAGAGTTGGCCATGGCCCTCCAGTGAAGCTTCGAGGTGTCAGCAGAGCAAGGTGTGATGGTTTGTCAGGAACGCTTGGCTTTTGAGAAGGTAGTGCGAAGAAGTTGGCACATGCAGTTTATCACACCGGCCAGCCAGAGGAGGAGGAGGACCCAGACCTCGGTGTCACTACTTCAGCACCCCAAGGGACACAATGCTGCCCTGAGGGAGGACTGGCGACATGTGTGGCCAGGAGTGCATGCCTTAGTGTTTGTGCCTACCATCAAATGTGGCTAGAGTTGACCTGCCTGCTTTCGCAGCCCTTTCAGCAGCTGCTGCAGGTCCTCACTACTGCTGGTTCAATAACAGAGCATTCTTTTACAGCGCTGTGTTTCCTGTGTCTTCCTTTTCTGTGGTGACGCCACGATAAGAAGACCATTTTTTAAAACACCTGAAACCATCAGATGCCTGAATATTTTATGATGAATGTACCATCATCACCTGTGAACCTACACGTCAGTACTTCTTTTGGATGCCCCTTTCTGTTCTGCCCCTCCCCATGCTGCCCCCCTCTGGTAAGGCCAGGTCAAACACTGAAACACTCACACGATGGCTTTGCTCTCCCACTCCAGCTGCTGCTCCCGGCGGCGGGGACTGTTATCTTCCCCCTCAGTCCGCTGATGGCGGTTCCTATGACAACAGATGGCAGACAGGACAGGGCAGAAGGTGCAGCGCATTGTTAAGTTGAGATTACTGTTTGAGGGGGGAAAGCTGAAACGGCGCAGCTTGAATCCAAAGTGAGCGATTTCAAGCCACAGGTTTCGAGATGTGCTTAAAGGTGAAGAGTCACCTGTCAGTAATCTTGTTATGAAGGAATCTGTGGTGTATTTGGTATTTTGCGGCAACCTAAGAAAATTTCCCAAGCAGCCCACTCACCTCTCCATCTTGGACACTCCCAGGCCTCCACCACTGTGATTGCAGAAGCGATGATACTTGCGTCCGTCCTCCTAAAACAAAACCCCAAACAAACCGGTGGTCAACACAAACCATGGGCTGTGGGCTGATCGGTCTGCACTGTTCCAGAGAAACAAACGACAAACCAAATGAACCACTGTGAACTAGTGTGAACCAGTGTGACCATTTTAGAAAAGTATGAACAGGTGGAGAACGCTCTAGAACACAATGACAGGAAGTGGCTATTTTAGAGCATTGGGAATTGGTGGCGAATACTCTAGAGCATTATGAATGGTTTCGAATATTGTAGAAATGTGTGCAAATAGGGAGAACATTCTAGAGCAGTGTGATTAGAAGAGAATATTCTAGAACATCATGAATCCTGTGAGGGCTGATGACTCTGCATTGTCCCAAAGAAACAAATGACAAGCCCAATGAACCAATGTGAACCAGTGTGACCATTCTAGAAAGTGTGAAAATATGGAGAATGTTCTAGAACATGCTGACTGGAAAAGAACAAGGGAGAACATTCTAGAACAGTGTGACTGGAAGAGAATATTCTAGAACATTGTGAAAAGGTGAAGAATACTCTAGAAAATTACGAATGGGTTATACATTTTTAGAATTGTATGTAAAAGAGGGAGAACGTTCTAGAACAATGTGATTGGAAGAGAATATTCTAGAACATTGTGACTGGGTGAAGATATTATAGAACTGTATGAGCATGAGGGAGAACATTCTGGAACCCTGTGATTGGAGGAGAATATTCTAGAACACTGTGAATGGGTTAGAATATTCTAGAACTGTATGAGCATGAGGGAGAACACAGAACAGTGTGATGGAAAGAATATTCTAGAACATCGTGAATTTGTGGAGAACCTTGGGAACAAAAGAGAACATACTGCGGTGTGCATAATACACTTGCAGTGTAAATAGGGTTTTTTTAGAACAATGGAAAGAGAGGAAAACATAGAACCTTGTGAATGAGAGAGAACATTTTAAGGCAACATTAACATTGCGGAACAGAAGGAGGGAAGGGGAACGTTTTAGAACATGAAGAAGAACATTCACAAGGACGTTGTGAATGGAGGAGAACATCCTATAAGGACATTCTAGAACAATGTGAACAGGCCAAAAACGGTTCTGTAGACCAATGCCATAGAGAAATAAATGTTTGGTTCCCTCAAGAGACTTTCAAAGGATGTTTTTTAATGCACAGCTTTTGTAGAGCTCTAAGATGAAATGCAGAACCTGTCTACAGTTTAAAGAACCACCACATAATGTATAATGTATATTAATGAAAGTTTTTTTTTCCTCAAACAGTGCGTCAAAGAAAAGAACCATTCATGAACCTTTACGGTTAAGACTGTACCTGAAGATGAGGGTGCTCACCTCGGGAAAGGAAAACGTGTTCAGGTTTCCTTCAGCACCACTTTAGCGCACTGAGAGTCTATCCATCTCGCTGTGTGCCAAATGAGGTGCCAACAGGTAGTAAAGCACTCTATAAATCGCCCGCCTGATGTTGTAGACGGAACGGGCCGTTCCCAGACACAGCAGCCGGTTGTCAGTGGGCACTGCCAAATCTGTGATTTGTAGACTTGAGGCTCTGAGCTCAGATGGTTTAGAGTACGGCTCATCTTGGTTCCAGCAGTAATGAGTTCTGGAGAATGACATCAACGACTCCTGGAAGCTAATGAAGTGTGGTTTGATTGGGCCTGGGCAGCTGGAGCGACAGTCCTGTAGGCTGATATACTGTGTGTCCAAATGTTTTGGGACACCTGCACGTGCAGTGCGTCTTATGAAATGAAGGGGGTTAATAGGGGGTTTGACCCTTTCTGCTGCAGGAACAGCCTCTGCTCTTTTGAGATGGCTTTACAGTAGATGTTGGAACACTGCTGTGAGGATTTGATTAGTCAAATATTTGACAAACTGGATATTCGTTCATGGGGTAGGTATTTGGCCCTTTGCTCTACTTCGGAAAATCCACCACTCCAACCATATTTAGGCTCTTCAACATAAAAGACCTTGTATAAATGATCCTATAACACTCATTCATTCTTCTTCTAAACCACCTTATCCTTCTGGGTCGCATGGGTGCTGGAGTCTATTCCAGTGTTCAATGGACAGAAGGCAGGAAACACCCTGGACAGGCCGCCAATCCATTGCAGAGCACAGACACAGAAAGGACCCTGGACGCCACGGCTGGGATCTAAACCTAAGCCCTTCTTACAGTGAACTGTTGATTACTGCCAAATTTCCAGAGCCCAAAAAGGGGTATTCGGGATAGCCCTAGATTTGATTGTATTCAGCCACAAAAGCATCAATTGGATGATTACATGATGCAACCTATGGGTACTGGATGGAGTTCCATGGTGACCTCACCTCTATCGGTCTGTGCTTTTCTGTAGAAGATTACACAACATACGTAAGCACAACTGAACGTTTGTTGCAGTAATAAATGCACCTTAACCCTTTAAATGTCCTCAACAAGAAAAAAGAAACAATTTATTTTTTGTTTGTTTGCACTTTTAGCATAAAAACAATTAGACCATTTGGTAACACACACTTTTTTGAAAACTATTTTACCCTTATTAGACATATTTTAGTTGTATAGTTATATTTTTCTGTTAATCAAAACCTCTGAAGCTACAATATGCAGATAAAATAAGCTTACCTTCAAAACTCACCAAAAACAGTCCACATGTGTGGAGTGACTTACTTGTTGCTTGCGTCTTCTAGAGATGGGAACAGTAAAAGCATATCTATTGAAAGACTCTAGTGGATTGTTTAACATACCTCCACCGATTGGTAGAGACGGCCCAATCAGGTTAAAGTTCTTCTTCATTAAGATATACTGACTCAAAATGTGCTCTACCAAAAAGCTGAGAAGGAAGTTAAAGGGTTAAAGTAGCTGAAACCATGATGAGCAGTTTGTAAGCGTTCCTGGTCCATGCTCTGAAATGCCTGAAAGAAACCACAGAGCCAGTCACATCGCGAGGTCTGAACTAACTGCGGTCTCATCTTGTACAAACGGGTCAGAACACGGCTCCCGAGTTCATATCCAGATTGATTCTAACCTATGATCTCGTACATCACACATACCAGACACAAGCAGGCTATTCTGAGCCTGATCTTTTCTCCAAGTCTCTATGGAGCACTCTCTCAGTGCCTGAACATGCTGACATTGATCGAGCATCAACACCCGCCCGGTCCCTGAGCGCAGGGTCTAACAGATGTAAAAACAAGTAGGAGGAGTGAGACTGAGAGTTAGGCCTGATTAATAACTTCAGAGGGAGCGTTTATGTGACTTTCACAGACAGGGCCGCCTGGGCCAGTAATACGAATAATAAATCAATTTCTTTTTGGAATAAAGTGCTTAATAAATAAGAGAAAGCGATGCAGGTTCGGGTCACTACGCTTCAGTAAGGAGCGGGGGAAGGGGCTCTGAAATTTTTAGGTAGCATATACAGGGGTTTGCAAAGGTTTCAACAGCTCATTTCAAATGGCATGTTTGGTTGATTTTCTAAGTGAAAATAAGTTAACAGGTCGCATTCAGGGAACTTGAATACGTCACATTTCTACACATTTAATGCAGAGTCTTAATTTACACCCATTGTCAAAAGAAGAGTTGCAGAAATAGCTGAATTAACCAACAGGAATGAAACATGGTGGGTAGTTTTGGAATTGTGAGACATGCAAATGATTCAAGTTTCAGACTTGGGTGTGCATGTGATGTAAGCAAGGACTGCATTATCGCTGTACCTCACTGAGCCAACATCCGCGACTGTGGACATTCAGTGATGCTGAGCAGTGATGCCGAGCAGTAATGCCCATCCGTGAGGGATCTTGTTAGCGCCAGCACCATTGGCAGACGGCTGAACAACACAGGACTACATGCACGAAGACCGTTACAACGACTGCCCCTAACACCACGTCAACATTGTCAAAGACTGCAATGGTGTCGTGCCAGACTGTCTCCAAATGGCAGCGGGTCATCTTCAGTGACGAGTCCCGCTTTTGTATCGACGTTCATTAACCATTTTATCAGAAACACCTGTGATATAGGCAGCCCATCTGCTGACAATTCATCAGTCCCCTCTGCTACTATTCATCAAGGTCACAGGACCACCAAATATCCACCACTGACCAGTTGTTATTCTAGTTTATGGACCATTATAGGTAGTGACCATTCTACCGGGTACTGATGGATCTTCCAATTCGTTGGGAGTTAAAAAGGTGCATTAGTCATTCAGTAAGAAAAATATTGCCGCTTATGATTAAGGATTGTGTTAACAAGCTCCTAAGGCAACAAGCATTCTTGTATACCAATATATAATCATTAGACCAACTCTTAATTCCTAAACAGTTTATTTGCCGAGTGCAAACAGCAACAGCAGCTCTGTTATGCCAGGCCTCTGATACTGAAAGATAAGACTGTAAAACTGAAGCATATTTATAAGATTTATGCGCTTATTAACCCAATAACTGCGGAAAATCTGATTTCATCAGTAATCTGATCAACGCATTTACATGTACTTGAGTAATCAGATAATGAGAAAATTCCGGGTTGACATGAATCAGGCAATAATTGGATTTCTGTTTTGCAACCAGCCAATAAACTCACGGAAGAAGATGTGACATTGTGGCAGATTTCATTACAAACAGATACGGCCCAAAATTACTTGCTCCATTATCATCCATAACAAGTTCAGATTTTTTGCCTTACTGGAGATATGAGTTTTGTCTTGACAGCAACTATATACAGATGTCTGTTACCAGCTGCAAATAAAACATGAAAATGTCTTTGACAAGCTTCAAATTCCTGCATTTAATGGCGAAAATGTTCAGGTGAATCACCATTAGCTTAGCGCTAGTAATCCACATTCCCATAGGTTCACTAGGAGAAATATCATATTGCAGTTATTTTTTGTCATTTATGCCTAGCACTAATAGTCATGGTGTGTTACTGCTGAAATGGCCAATGAGTGTGGCTGTAGTGCAACTGAGCGTGTATTGACGAAGTGTCCTAAACTAAGGGCGCTGATCTAAGTTCCCTGCTTTCCTTAACTACCCACACAGCTTGCTGCAAGTGATTCAGAAAAGTCACTCCTGTTCAGGGACGCCTCCTGAGTATGGCCATACAGAAGGGATCCACTTAAAGAAATTGGAGAGACTCTCACTCGTCTTACTCCGTGTACGCCACCTCATCCTTGGTTCAATGCCAGCCTTGCTCCCAGGGTCCGAATTCACAGCGCAATCAATGAAATTTAAAAATTAATAAAGCTGAATAAGCACCAGCGCTGGAAAACACAGCATCACACAGAAGCCTGTCTTCTCCCTTATGCAATCATTTGCCCCCTCAGCTACGGGCTGCAGACAATTTTTATGTGCATTCTAAGCGTGCATGGATCTAAACAGGTGGCTGGGGTGGTTGAAGAGGCCAGTGCCTTCCCTGAAGTCTGACTGGCCAGCCTAGATTCATTTATTCATCTTCTAAACCACTTTATCTTCCTGGGTTGCAGGGGGTGCTGGAGCCTATCCCAGCATAAGCCAGCTGAGAACTGCATGGAATTTACATTTATGGCATTTGGTAGATGCTCTTATCCAGAGCAACCTACAGTTCACATTTACACAGGTAGTGTTGAGAGTCTTGCCCAAGGACTCTTATTGGTATAGTGTAGGGTGGTTGCCCAGGTGTGGAATCGAACCCCAGTCTACAGCATGGAAGGCAGCGACGTAACCCACTATACTATACCACTACACCTTCTGGGTCATGGGGGTGCTGGAGCCTATCCCAGCGTACAATGGGCGGAGGGCAGGAAACACACTGGACAGGCCACCAGTCCATAGCAGGGCTGAGTCACAGACATACAGAGTCAATCACAAAAAGGGGGGCAATTTAGCATCTCCAGGTCCCCTGACAGCATGTCCATAGATTGCGGGAAGAAACCCAAGGAACCCGGAGGAAACCCACACAGACACAGGGACAACATGCAAACTGAACACAGTAAGGATCCCGGATGCCCCAGCTCGGAAGCAAACCCAGGCATTTCTTGCTGTGAGGTGACAGCCCTACCCCCTGCACCACCGTGCTGCCTGCCAGCGTAGATGCCATCCCAGAATTTCTGCCACTGGCTTCCACCTCACTGTAGGGCAGGTATGTGTGCCTTTAATACAACCCCGACACCAACCCCCACTGGCATGTTCAACCATCAAAACACACCCCCACCAGCTGCCACGTTCACACATTACACAACCAAGCACACCAGGGTGTGTACACAACACACTGTCAGCCATATTAGATGGTATAACTATCTTATAATTATGTAAAAATATAATTATTTTCATACAGCAGGTGAGCTAGTCAGCATGCTAACTCTAGCCCTGATAGGAAAAACAGCAAAGACCAACTTGACTGATCACCAGCAAAGCCAACATATTGTAGCAACCTGCTGCTGGCTGGTGCTGACCTCCAGAGGCTCATGAGACATGGGCGTGCTGACAGCCATACTAGGAGGATCATGGGAGGCATACGTCTTCCAGAGAAGAGACTATTTTTGTTGCTTATGTCGTTGATCCTCAGTTAAAGCAGAATCATGGCCTCCTCTTTGTCTTACTCTGATTATGTGAATATATATTGTGTTCTAGATCCTGGTATGCTGGTCAACCAGCATGACCATGCCAGCAAAACCAACATATCTCAGCGACCTGCTAATGGCTGGCACTGACCTCTAGAGACTCATGAGGCATGGGCGTGCTGACAGCCATGCCAGGAGGATCATGGGAGGCATGCATCTTCCAGAGAAGGGACTATTTCTGTTGCTTATGTTGTTGTTCATCGGTTAAAGCGGAATGATGGCCTACTCTGTGTCTTCCTCTACGACGATGTCACAGCATATTGTGTTCCGGATCCTGGTCAACCAGCATGACCATGCTGAGTCACCAGCTAACCAGGACCAGATCAGCACTAAACCAGCATAAGCCAACTTAGAACTGCATGGAATTTACATTTATGGAGTTCGGCAGATGCTCTTATGCAGAGCAACCTACAATTTACATTTATACAGGTAGGCAAAGGTAGGGTTGGAAGTCTTGCCCAAGGACTCTTATAGGTATAGTGTAGGGTAGTTGCCCAGATGGGGACTCAGCATGGAGGGCAGCGATGTAACCCACTATACTATACCAACCACCGAGGCACGCTTGTCTGTGTTTTTTTGGCTTCAAGACACCAAACATGTCGGAACAATTACATTTGTGGTGAGGGTGAGGAAAACTGAGTATCCCTGATATGTGATATGTGGCCAGACCAAAAGGCTTTAACAGAAAGTCTTTCAGTGCTGATCCGTTGCTATTCTCGGGCTCAATTAGAGAATATCACCCAACACGATCTGATCCAGTCACCACGTTGGCTTCATTTGCACAGGCGATGTTATCGGAACATCTCAGTCTGGGGGAAATGTTGAATCAGGGGAAAGAGCTGTATCTGTAAGCACGGCCATTAATTGGAAAATTGGAAATCAATTTACATGAGCGGTGCTGGGAGTTGGCCATTTTTCAGCACCAGAGACGTAGGTCCTGGCCAAAAACGGAGGAGGGGAAATGCTGCATGGTGGATGCAGTCCCATAAGCTGAATAGTAATTACGCTGGTATCATGTGTTACTTAAATGACACAAGTGGAACACATTCAAACAACACTAAGAGATAAAAGACCAGCACTGGCACTCAGACCCCCTTCTTGCACACTGTGCACGGCACTGAAAAGGAGACACAGAACAAGATATAACACTGTCCTATTAAAATCTCATAAGGACAGTGTTTTTGCATCATTTGAAGCTCCCTTTTACATTTTGTGAATATTTCATAATTAATGGACCATTTGCATATACTACGGAGACCCTACAGGGAATTCCACATTCTCCAGGGGTGTAGATGTAAACACAGTGATTTAGAGTGGTTTGCTGTGAAATGGTTCATTGTAGAGACTAATAGAGAATACACTACAGTAATGATCTCTACACTACAAATTCAGCTTTCATATTTTGATATTTTTGCCAAAACAGTGTCTCAGACATCATGCACTGTACACATAAGCATCTCAGGCGAGGAAGCCTATAGAGGTGGCCTGGTTCCTATCACCATCACTGTAAACAGCTCTGAGAGAGAGAGAGAGAGAGAGAGAGAGAGAGAGAGAGAGAGAGA
>CM067493.1:22114172-22128866 GCA_034552555.1 Semaprochilodus insignis | reverse complement strand
CAGACCAGGAATCAAACACCCATCTCCCACATGGGGTGGTAGCTTCCTGGTGGGTAGTGGTATCTGCTGAGCCACACCAACCGGTGCTGACTGGTTAGCATTACTGCTAATAAGTACTGATTGGTTAGCATTACTGCTACTGAGTGCTAATTGGTTTGCATTACTACTATTGAGTGCTGATTGCTTAGCATTATTGCTACTGAGTGCTGACTGGTAGCATTACTGCTACTGAGTGCTGATTGGTTTGCATTAGTGCTGCTAAGTGCTGATTGGTTAGCATTACTGCTATTGAGTGCTGATTGCTTAGCATTATTGCTACTGAGTGCTGACTGGTAGCGTTACTGCTACTGAGTGCTGATTGGTGAGCATTACTGCTACTGAGTGCTGATTGGTTTGCATTAGTGCTGCTGATTGGTTAGCATTACTGCTATTGAGTGCTGATTGCTTAGAATTGTTGCTACTGAGTGCTGACTGGTTAGCATTACTGTTACTGAGTGCTGATTGGTTAGCATTACTGATGCTGCATGCTGATTTGTTGGTATTACTGCTACTGAGTGCTGACTGGTTAGGGTTACTGCTACTGAGTTCTGATTGGTTAGCATTACTGCTATCGTGTGCTGATTGGTTGGCTTGGTTGGAAGACGCCTCAATTTTAGAGATCATTTTGGGATTGCCTGGCAGAATGGTCGTAGCATTAAAATACAAATGACTATATTTTGCATTGTATAAAAAATAAAAACTGGCCATATTAAGCTGTTTAAGGGAAATAATATTAAGTAGAGCAATTTAATTGGTTCACCAGCATAAAATATGTTTTTGTTTGAGTTTAATGGTTTAGTTGCTCTACAAATCTCGTAACCAGATGATCAGCACTAGGTACGATTTCACCTACTTCTGCTGTTCAACCAACTTGACCATCTTAGAGCATTAATCGAACAAATAATACAAAAACTAAGGGTACTATTAATCAGTGATGCAATTTTACATGTGTCAGATTTTAGGCAAGTTGAACTCATCACAAAGCTTTGCACCTGAAAATGATCCTCTCTGAAGGTCTGCTGTAAATTGTGGCAATTTCTACTAAAACAACTATAACTTTGCATGCAAACTTTTGTTGGCTGTGATTGGGCCTCTATGCCCCGTCTGCCAATCGGTGACCTCTACTGTTCATCGTCTGTTAGCCACACCAGCACATTTGGATATATTGGTCGTTTAGGGCTCTCTGGAAGAGCGAGCGCCAGGACTAAGCAATTTCCATGAACGCCATTTAGAATTACCCATAATTCACTCAGGCCTGGTAATCTGTCAGAAAATTTAATCTGCGCTTGACAAACAGGTTTCCCTCGCATGGTCAGAGTAATGACGGTGTAGCTCATTAATTTCCAGCCCTAATGCAAGGCCCTTTCTGTTCACCCGGTACACTGGGAGGGAGATCATATTTCATTATTCCATTAATCAGCAGGTATGTGGCAGTAAATCAGCCTGGACGTGCTGCAAAGCCGCCCGCNACTGTCCCCACATCCCCCACCCCACCCTCACCCCCCGCCACCCCCGATCTCCAAGGTGTCACTTGGAAGAACCAATTTATCTGGATCATGCCCAGCTCTTTCTTTCCCCCTTCCTCTCCTCGGCCTAATTTGATTTGCAAATGAATCTGGAGGGAACATGAAGACTATGATTCTGAATAAAGCATCTTTCCACACAGATCTCCCATGGCACCTTAATAAAATCCTCCTCTCATCCCACCTCTAAACCTCATGATCGGTATTAGCATACTCTGCCCCAGGTTAAAGACTTTATGCAGTATGACTGATTGTAATTCGGGTTCATCTGTGACACTTTGGAGATAAATTATGGCGAAACCCATGTTTGCTGTCGGCTCTTTGAGGTCACTGGGGCGCCTCAGTGTTTATTACACTGAACTGTTGTTAAGAAAGTTTTGCTTAAAGGCAAGATTCACCCATTTTTCAACATCTTACATAAATACAATTATAATAACGTAATGCAAGAACTGAGTGCGGGTAGGAATGTTGTGGCATCCTGCTGCAGGCTCCCTAGAGCCGTGGCAGCACGGGACGCGTGGCCATGCAGAGCAGCCATGGGAAGAGGCTTTTGGGATGCACCAGTAACTATGGTATTGGTGCTTATTATTGTATACAACTTTTCGATTGGATGCACGCTCTCTAAGTAGGAATGCAGGAATTTTTCTGGAATTTTTTCCCATTAGGAATGAATAGCATGGAAAAGTGCATGCACATCTGCTGTACTTCTGCTTGACTGAGAGACACTCTTCTTAAAGCACTACCTCAGGGCAGACCCCCATGCATGAATTCACTGTTGGTTTGACCCATACTCTGTTTGTTTGTCCCCCCCATCCCTCGTTCCTCCCTTAGAGTCCCATTCGTTTTCTGCCCCTTTCAAACCCTATTGTTTCCTTCATCCTACAGCCATCATAATGCATGTACTCACTCAGGGCAGACCCCCAAGCATGAATACAATGTTGGTTTAACCCGAACTCGTCTATTTGTCTTTTTCTCCCCGTCCCTCGTCCTCCCTTTGAGTCCCATTCATTTTCAGCCCCTTTCAAACCCTATTGTTTCCTTTAACCTACAGTCACCAAATTGCATGTACTCACTCAGGGCAGACCCCCAAGCATGAATTCAATGTTGGTTTGACCCGCAGTCTGACTCCCCTTTGCATGCACACACCTTATGCAGGCATATGGACAGTTCAGACTACACTTGTGATTTTGATAGTTTGTATAATAACTAAATAACTGAAATCGCGACTGTAATCTGTAGCGTCCATATGCTTGCATGACACATGTGCATGCAAAGGGGAGAATTCAAAAGAGTTCAGCACCACACCGGCAAAGACAGTAGAAAAGCAAGAACAATGTCGACTTATAAAGTAAAAACGTTTTAAATGAGGAGAATTCAGTGTTAGATGAGTTTTGGTATCTGGTAAAGCTACAAAACTCTGTGAAACAAGAATGATCCAGATAAAGTTACAGCCTGCATCATAATCTTTCAACATTGGCAGGGATGAACACTCTGTTGGATTTTTGTTGATTTCCTGTTAGCCATGAGACTGTCCTACATCCTTTTATCTCTTGTAGCTCTTGCCAATGAGTAAAAGTCAGTCCGAGATTTACTCTTGATCGATCTGTTACTTGGTCACTCTCTCTTTTTGAAGTCTGGGTGCCACAGCACTAAAAGATCTGCCCCTCTGTCAAACCAGTCTAGTCCAACTGCATCAGTTAAAAAGGTTGTGTAACTGATGAAAAGTGTTTTTAGTATGTGACCTTGTATGTGCTTCTAAAGAAAGTCAAAGAATGTGCTAAGATTGTGAATGCTTATAGAGGGTTAAACAGTGGTACCATCTATGTAATGCTAACAAATGAAATGGAAGCATAAAGTAACATTTCATATTTTCAAGATTTAATTTCAGAAAGTTCGATGTGTATCCTTAATTTTCAAATATTATTACATGATGTCAATGAAGTGAGAGAGGGAGCTATGGAAGACCTAGTATCTGAGTATCATCTGTATAACAGTTGAAGCTGAGACTAATAATCTGGCCCAGGAAAGGAATACACATGTTGAAAAAAGCAGAGGGCCAAGGACGGATCCTTGTGGGACACCACATATGATGGGGACACTAGAGGATTCCTGTTTACCAGTAGCTATAAACTGGTTTGCAACCAAACATGAATAATTCCAATAGAGGAAATATGTTAAGAGAACTGAGTCACAATTAACTGTGTCAAAAGCATGAGTGAGATCTAAGAGAATAAGAATGCTTAGAATATCAGCTTGTATGCCCACAATTTGCATACCTAAACTCGCCTCAAGCTGTAAAGTCGGGGAAGCTGCTTAGTAATCTCACATAGACTAGATTATGTGGTTACACCGTACGGTACACTGTTAATACGACTGTTAATGGTACACATCTCTAAACAAGGATTACAATATTTTGGCATAGCTAAAAATAGTATCATGAATTTTCAAGCCTGAATTTTGTCTGTGATTTTGTCCACTTTTATAGATGAGACAGTGTGTCATGCAGTGCCAGAAACCACATTAGCAGCTCTGAAGGTTTGAAGAAAATTGTGTAAATTTTATATTTCATTTTACACAATAGGCACACAAGTTTACTTGCAGTCATGCATCTTAAGACGGAATGAACTAATGAAGAAAACATTCAGCTGCTCTCACGGCCGCGAAGCACCATTTGGTCTCTGCGTGTAATCAGCTCTAGCACATTCCACATCAGGACATGTAAACAAATCCAAGGTTGTGGACAGCTGCATGTGCCTTCTCTCTCCCTCTCTCTCTCTCTCACCCAGAGACTGAAAACCGACCATTAGATAACATTTCCTTACCAGAAAGCACGTTAAGTCCTGCTTTTATTAGGCTTTGTTATTCTTTTGGCCATTACTAATGTAGATTCCAAATAATAGACTCTACACTACACGGCCAAAAGTATGTGGACACCTGGCTATCATACCTGTACAAGGTTGTTGAACATCCCAGTCCAAAACCACTTGCATGAATATGGAGCTCCACCACATGATGTCCCATTCTATTTGGCAGTCGCAAACCCTAGCCCTTAAATTTACACTTGTCAAAATAAAACAAGCATTTTTTGAATGATTGCTTGATTTGATTGATTTTAAAGTGATTATGAGTTCATCATGAGTTAATGTTAATTAAAAAATGCTGTCCCACGTTTCCATGTCCCTGTTGAAATGCCAAGTTTTTGTCTGTACGCAAAACCTTATTTTAGCCACACCTCTGCATTTTAGAGCAGGAAGTGAGACTGCATCCCTATCCCTTGAGGTGAGCAGATAGATCTTATTGTTTCGTATAGTAAATGTGTCCCAAAATCTGTAAATCAGTGTGGAACATAAGGAACTGTCACTATCGAAACACTTTTTTTTTTTCCAGTTTAGTACACATTTACATTTAAGGCATTTAGCAAATGCTCTTATCCAGAGTGACTTACAACCATGCTTAGTGTTCCGTCAGAGAAAATTTCCCAGCTAGTACAAGAAGGTTAGAGTCTAAAACTCGCTTTGAGCTCAGACACTGCCCAAACATGGGCCAGTGCTAATACATAGAAAAAAGAATACAGAGTTAAATGCAGCATAAGAGCAACCTAGCAATCCCAACCAAGCAGTCACACCTAGAGAGACGCATTTCAATATATACATCTATTAGTACTTACTCACTTAAGTGCTTTACAAAGATGATGGTATCACATAATGATCACATTCACTTCATGTGTGTACAGCTGTTCAAAACTGTGTTAGCAAGTCATGTACTGGCAGGGGTCCTGACAAGTCTAGGACCCCCTATTTGACTTCTTGGCCCATCTGAATGTCTCAAAAATCTAAAATCGAAACCATGCAAATGGCTTTAGCCTGTTTCACCCATCTGTTCTTCACCCATCTGCTCTCTGAGCATCCGTCTTTGGCATTCTTGCTTACCTACGCAGCACTGGCCTGCCTCAAGATGGCACTGTAACTATTCCCCAGGAAATCTTGACCATACGCATCCAACATGTTTGTAAATCTTCCCCCGGTTTTCCAAAGAGACTGGTGGAAAGAGTGAATTGTTACTTATTCCTAAAACCAAAGGCAGAAAAGGAGATGATGTAAGTTCTCACTTAAAGTGTTAAAATGACCTTCCAAACCAAAAAAGAGCATTGAACAACAGCACTGGATTAGCATGCCAACATGAGACTCTCCAAATACTAGGGGGTATTTTGCACATTGGCTAACGTTGTCACTGCCGAAACTTCCAAATGTTGTGATTACTTTGGTTGTGATGAAATTGAATGTTTGGTCAGTTGTTTTAATAAAATGAAGTTATTCAGGAATAGAGTAGCCAGCTGCTGATCACATGATTATGACACTAACAACATGGGTGCTTCAGAGAAGACAGCAGGCGAGGAGCCTGGTGATTTTGTATCTCTGGTTTCCTGTAGGCTAGCCGTGCAATCCAGAACTTGTTTGGAAAGGACACATCATGCTCCACTGACCTGTTGACTTTGTTCTAACACTGTTCTGATGATCTACAGAGCTTCAAAGATCAGATATTGAGCATCATTATCTCCGGTTTGAGAGGGAACATACTCCTATAACGTTTGAAGACTGTTTAACTTTCAGTGAAATTCTCAGGCTTTCTGGACTTCTGCAGCTAGTAAGGGTCTCGGCAAGGCCTCCTGGGGTGCACCCAAAGTGGAAATTGGTGAAATTCCAATTCAATTCACAGTAGAAAAACTTAGTAATTCATGTTTCTTTATCAGTTTATTAAAATCATCCATATATATGTATTAAGTATTTCACAGCTTTGAATGTGACAGAGCCAATTAGATTGTGGGACCAGAACTCTCCATTTCATAATCAGATTTTTGCAGTTGATATGAAATGTATTAAACTAAAGATCGTCTCAGCCCTTTTCCGTAAATGCATGTCTCTTGCCCAAGCTGTGGGGAGTATCTACAGTGTGTTCAGCTGTTTTCTGTAAGACTGGGAGGAACTTGTTTATTTACAGGTCAGCAGGGGGAGAGACTGGAAGCGAGGGGAGAGCGCGAGAGAGAGTGAGAGAGCGAGAGAGCGAGCGAGAGAGAGAGAGTGAGAGAGACAGAGAGAGTTTTTGAAACGTTTATCTGGACAGTGTAATCTTGTCTTATTACTGCAACTCCCCATTTAGCTTCTTAAACCAGAGCCTGTTTACTGAGTTCCCCCGTCAGGTTCAGTGCAGCCTGTCTTCAGAGCTCTCTCAAGTCTTCCCTCTTGACATGGATCAGTCCTACTTGGTTTGTTTAATTGTCTTCTTGCAGTTCTGGTCGTGTCCAGCGGCTCCAAGTACCCCAACGCCTCTGGCCTCAAGCTCGATTCCCCAGGGTGAGGCGGAGTGCCCCTCCAGCTGTGTTTTACTGGTTTACAACAATGAATCCATGTCTGAGGTAAGTTCTGCAGCTCTATGTATGTGTGTTAGCACATACATAACTCCTGAAAATATTCAGTTTCCTGATATAGTTGGTGACATTTTCTGGATTTCAAACGATCTTTTTATCTAATTAGCATGTGTTGTGAATTCATATGCTCATACAGCACTGGACACTTTTCAAAGTGTCATTGTAAAGCAGAAAACGTTCCAAAGTACGTGAATGATAACTTTATAAGGGTTTAAATGAGAACTGCAGTGATATTCCAAACTTCTATTGAGATTAGTCTGATGGTTCATTGTAGTGGTTGTGCAGACTGTGATGGGTTAAACTTGATTTTGGCTTGTCGCTGATCACATAATTATGACCCCAACAACATGGAGGCCTCAGAGAAGACAACAGGTGAGGAGCCCGTTGGGGTTCCCTGGTTATTTCTAGTGACCACCATTATACAGAAATCTGAGTTCGTAAATTTGAACCAATGAACAATTGTACATCACAACATCTCGACAATTGAACAATGGTGGAATTCCCATTTTAAGGTTTGTTGGGACCCCTAACAGACATCTTATACATACATGGCACACAAGAGACCATTTAACACTGATGAAAAAGGCTTTAACTTGGTTAAATAAAGATTAAATACAAAAAGTAAAAAAAAAAAAAAAACAGAAACAAAAACAGATTTTGCAAATGATATCTGTAAGACTGAAGAACCTTCACACGATATAAAAGGTTCTATACCATTTTTTCCCAAAACAAGAACTGTTTAGGAACCATCATTTTTAATAAAGTGCAGCTATATTAGTGTTTGTATTTCTCATTAATACACATACATCCAGTAAGTAAGTCATGAAGAAACAAAGTCCCCACTAAACTACATGAAATCTTACAGCTGCACTATGTACGTTTTTGGGGATTTGGAGACCTCTCTGGTGGAAATATGTAATTGCACACAGCCTGCAGATTGAAGGAGCATTTAAAGAGAACTTGGTCTAAACTCTTCCATGATTTTGAGTGATTTATCTACTGCTGTCATCATATCTTCATCAGTATATATCAGTATAATGTTGATTTTGAGATCATTTGAGATCTGAACATCAAGCCTTCTTTTTGAGTATGTGCGTGCAATAGCGACACAAATATGTACAGCATGGTGTGAAAAACTCCTGATCCAAGGCCTCTGACTTTTAAATCATTGTTTGAGACTGTATAGGGAGACTCACAGTCAATCAATCAATCAGTATTTATTTGTATAGCGCTTTTTACAACTTATGTTGTCTCAAAGCAGCTTCACAGAAAAGCAGTTTATATAAAGGAAAAGAAAAACACAGAGTCCATGTATAGACGTAGGAAAGGAACCCATCCTCCTCAGGTCGATCCCAGTTAAAGAGAGAAAGACAGAACTAACAGGAAAAGGAGCTTCGAACATCTATTAGATACAGTCTGATTAATACAGGAGGCAGTAATTGTAAGGGTAGAGCCAACCCATAGGTTCTCTGTTTAAGCGAGAGGTAGAGTTCATGATCAGAACCAGATGCTGGCAGCTCTATTGTGGTCATTGTAGCCATGTCGGGTGACGAGCTGGAGAACCAGGGCAGGAGACCCATGTTGGAGATGATGCTCTGGTGACTCTAGCAACTCACAGCACACTCACCATATTTTAACCTGTCCTTATTCTAGACTCACTGATGACACTTTTCACATATTGCAGCTTTAAATGCAATGAGCACCAGCATATGTCCCAGTCGCTTACCGTCATTCCATTCACAATCATCTTCAAGGAGCTGCAGCCTTTAACGTGCATTCAGCAAATACAGCTGTGCTTATAACCCAGGTCTGTGGTATTTCTTAACTGGCCTTCCTGTAAACCAGCACAGGGCATCAACATACAGCAAACGGAAATTAAGGGAGAGGAAGCAGAATGAGAGTGAGAACGAGAGGGAGAGGACAGGGGCATGAAGGCACACTTGTAGTTGTAATCAGAGCCTATTGATCATTAAGAGTGAGACCTGTGAGCTCTGTCAGATCCTATAGCTCACATTTTCATTCAAACCCGGAGCAGAAGAACCCCAGTCAGCAAGACAAGTGCCATCAAAAGCTTTGATTGTCAGCCATGATCAGATCCTACCAGAACCTCTGTGTATTTGCCCTAATCTGGTCCTTTGTACAGTCTACTGAGGCTCTGTAGTGTAAGACGATGTGTAGAAGCCCCAGAGAGAGCAGCTCTCCGATGTTTCTGTCTTGTCTTGACTGCATTAGACAAGACAGAATACACTTACTGGAGACTGTGCATGTAAAAAAACAAAGCAAGATCACAGTCATGTGTTCAATCTCATTGAGTTCATCCCCATTTTGCTTCAGAGAATCCTACTATACTAAACACACTCATCATGAAAGAACTGTTGCACCCAGAAGGGAGTGTGGGATTGCAGTCCTATTGGGAAGGAAGATAAAGGTTACCAGGAACAATAAATGATAATAAATTTAGACTGATATGGGCAATATTTATTGAGCTACACACACAGAAGTAGTGCCTCTCAGTATGGTGTCGGGCTGCCATGTTCTGCTCTCACTGTTCAACAAGAATACAGCTGAACAGACAGATAAACTCTTCGACAAATGACAGGTGTATTGTCTTCTTTATTGAGACTGCAAGAAATTATAAACACAGCCTTTTCAGATGCTTGCTTGCGGTGTGAATATTACACATTCAAATACATCTCAAATATGTAGAAGTGGAAAAAATGAGCTAAGCATTCATTACAAAGGCAAGCCAAGGTGCAAACATGCAGATCACGAAAACATACATCACTGTGTAACCATGTTGCTAATGTAAACATCATTAACTGTGATCATCTTAAACATTTCTAAACCAAATAGCAATAATACTGCTTGAAGATGTACTAAACAGTGATGTTACTTACAGACAATGCTTTGCGTAAAACAACAAAGATGGATGGATATAGATTCAGGCACACTTCAGACACCTGTGCTTCTATCCAGCATGACTGACCATCTAAGATCCATTTCATGTTTCCTGGCTCACTTACATCGTTCCTATTGGCTATGACAACACACAAAAAATGAACACCAAAAGCAATAGCGCCTCCTGCTGGCGGGAGGTAACGTCCGCATATTGAGTTAGCCATGTTTGCTAACTCAGTATGCCAGATGTCTCGGCATGGAGTTGTAGAGGTTCCTGATGGTGTCCTGTGATAATCCATCCCATGCAGCTTGAATATTCTCACACAGTTCCTGCAGTTCGTGACAAACCGCCCCAAATGTGTATTTTTTCACCCAAACCGAACAAAATGTTTGCCTTTTAAAGTTCCTTCTTCCCCATGTGCCTAAGAATTCAGTCCTTTCACTTGTCAATGGCCAATAACAACAGAAGTCATTTACATACATCTTAAATGCACAGCAACAAAACCAGTGCATTTAATCATGGGGGGTAAAGAGAGGTTGGAAAATGGTCAGGTTAACAAAGCAGCTTTACAGAAAACCTGGGTCCAAGTAATGTCTGATAAGTTTTGAGGAAGGAGAAGTGATGTCTGATTAGTTTGTGAGGCAGGGGAAGTGATGTCTGATTAGTTGGTGAGGCAGGGAAAGTCATGTCTGATTAGTTTAAGAGGCAGGGGAAGTAATGTCTGATTAGTTTAAGAGGCATGGGAAGCGATGTCTGATCAGTTTGTGAGGCACAGGAAGCAATGTCTGATCAGTTTGTAAGACTGAGAGGTGACGTCTGATTAGTTTGTGAGTCAGGGGAAGTGATGTCTGATTAGTGTGTGAGGCAGGAGAAGTTATATCTAATTAGTTTGTGAGGCAGGGGAAGTGATATCTGATTAGTTTGTGAGGCAGGGGACATGATGTCTGATTAGTTTGTGAGGCAGGGGACGTGATGTCTGATTAGGTTGTGAGGCAGGGGACGTGATGTCTGATTAGTTTGTGAGGCAGGGGATGTGATGTCTGATTAGTTTGTGAGGCAGGGGACATGATTGCCTGATTAGTTTGTGAGGCAGGGGACATGATGTCTGATTAGTTTATGAGGCAGGGGACGTGATGTCTGATTAGGTTGTGAGGCAGGGGACATGATGTCTGATTAGTTTGTGAGGCAGGGGGCATGATGTCTGATGAGTTTGTGAGGCAGGAGCAACAGTATCTGTGATGAAGTGATTTGAGTCTTCACAGGTCAGAGTACCATTGGGAGTGCCAGTGACATGCAAGTGAAACTTTCTACACAGCACTGGACAGCAGGAAGCTCCTTTAACACATAGATGAGTGACTGCTCCTTTAAGAGAAGGCGGGACAGCTGCTAAACCTAGGAACTAGGAAGTGTAGTACACAAGAGTGCCGTTGAACATCAGCAGTGGCACAGCAGACCTGGGTATGTCAGTGCTGAAGATCTAGATACATGCAGTCATTACACAGACCTGCAGATTCTTTTTCTTTTCAGTGTTTTCTTATTTTCACTCCTGTTTACTCGAGGGAAGTGGAGTGTCCTGAAGAATAAAGGCTAAAGTCCTGTGTCGAGCAGCCGCACCCTTTATCATGTGTTTGCTCCACCTTTGACTTCTCTCTCTGCTGTGGCTCAGGATGGACTAGTCATGACTTCAAAAGAACTGAATCCTGATTATTATGAAGCTCGGCGAGCGGGCAATGCGGTCCAGCACTACATCAACACCCTCTACGGGTCACCCTTCAGGCTGTACTCGGTGACCCGAGTCCACAAGGCGAGAACTGAGGTGAGCAAACTGATTTGAACTGATTAAATGGTTAATTAAATGCATGTCTCTACTTAATCTGCATGTTAGTTTATATATGTTGTTTATTGTCTGCAAAGTTAATTTACAGTACCTGTATATTGCATGTAATACTAGAGAGCCACGAATGGGCGTGACCAAATTCCTTATGTAGTAACGTGTATGTCAACATACTGGGCCAATAAACCTGATTCTGACTGAGATGAGTAATTAAAGTCATTCAGAGTGGTTTAATGTGTCTCAATGTTGCTCACAGGATATGGCTGAAGCAGGGATGAAGTACATTCTGGAGTTCTCTGTGAAGGACTGGGTTGGAGAAGTATGTTCACAGCTTTTACTTGAACAAACCTGCTAAAAACCCTGAACCTGTGACATGTACTTCGCTGAGAGGTTAATAGCTAGTGTAAGATAAGCTAGAACAGCGCATAGCAAACATATACAGAAACACACATACATTAAAGGAGCTATATGTAAGATTAGCAGGTTAGACATTCCAAACTAAACTAAACTTTATCACAGAATGTGAAGCGATAACAGTTTTGATGGTGTGTTTGATACATCTATATACCGTATTGCAGAGATATCTACTGAAGTTGGCATGCTAATTAGCTAGCCAGCCTGCCCTGTCCTGCCTTGTAAATACCACTTTGTACCTCAAATCACTGTAGTGTTAAAGCTGCCATCAGTTCAACATGAGAATGAAAATGAATAAATAGTGTTAGTCAAGTTGAAGGTGCATCAGTCATGTTGAAGTTTCTGCTCCTGGTTAGATCATTTAAGGACAGGTAGCCAATAAAGGAAGAGTAAATGAAATAATGCCTGAAGCTCTTGGCAAGCGACCATTATCCCCAATGTTGCCTGCTCTCAGCAAGAATCCACGCTCAGCAGCAAACCAAAGAAGTGATATAAATAGAAGCAAAACAAGCGTTAATGTGTGTAGCTCTTGCTAAGAACGGAAAGGGGAGGAAGATATTGTTTGGAGTATGAATTAGAGTTGCATCATGGGTAGCACCTGTGATGATTTAGGCACACAGTTTGTGCAGTGTTAATCATTGAAGTATAGCCTAAACCTAGCGAACAGCAAAATATCAGAATCACACATATTAACTACCCCTGTTACAACATCCAGCATGAACCAGCAAAACCAGTATATGTTGTGTTTTGATTGCTGGTATGATGTGCTAAACCAGCGCCAGACCGGCACTTGACAAGCATAAACCAGTTTAGACCAGCCAGGACATCAGCCTTGTTGCTCTAGTGCAAAACTAAAGAAGCAAACGTCAGACACTATACATGCTTTGAGTGACTCGCCATATTAAGGTCACGCATACAATTAGGCAGATTTTCTTGTATTTATTTATTTAAGTTATTAAAGTTAAGATAAAGAATCTTGTATTCCAGAGCTCAGAGGTGCAAAGCTCAGTGGAGGTGCTCTACCCTAGAGGTGAGACACAGCGTCCACCACAAGTCCAGGGCTCCTTGGATGGCTTACCTCAGCTGAACACCTCGGCTAAGGAGCAGGAGTTCTACCAGCGCTACAGTGTGCCAGGCAGTGCTGTGTCTGCAAAGGACATACCAGGTGCGGCATTGATTTAACAGCAAGGGATCGAGGCTTTATCTTTAGTTGTGCACAACAAATGACCTTTGACACTTGTGTTACAGTTGCAACAGACTTACTCTCTCTCTGTCTCTCCCTCTAGATAGCTACGGTCACACAGACCCAGAGATGAAACCTTTTTGGAACCTGGCGTGGGCGGCCTCTAGCTTTGTCATGCTGAACGAGTCCAATGAGAACACGCTGTATAACATGGCTCAAGTGGCCAAGATCAAACAGCTGGTAGGCCAGATGATCATGTCAGGTGGTGCTTGTGTAGCTTGCACCCTATTTAAGACCCATCTCAGACTAAATTAGAGATTATGAGATGGAATTACACAGATCATTCTGATAGGTGTCTTGTTTTGTCAGTTCTGCCTCCACATCTATTCTCTGTTTTAAACTTTTCAGGAAACTGTAGATGACCAGCTGAGTTTTGAGTATGAGATTCTCCTACACGATATGGTTTCCCAGGTAAATATACACTCATCATCAAAAGAACAGTTGCACCCAGAAGGAAGGTTAGCAGGAACAATAAATGATGATAAATTCAGACTGATATGGGCAATATTTATTGAGCTACACCTACAGAAGTAGTGTTTCCCAGTATGGCGTCGTGCCATTGAGTTGGAGAGGTTCCCAATGGTGTCCTGTGATAATCCATCCCATGCAGCTTGAATATTCTTGCAGTAGGGGTGGAGGTGGAGTGACACCAGGCGTGGGGTTAAGGGCAGTCGTTGTGACCATCTGCATGCAAGAAGTCCTGCGTCATGCAGCCGTCTGGCAGTGGTGCTGGCACTAACAGGATGACACATGGAGGGCATCACTGCTTGCTGAATGTCCGCAATTGTGGATATTGGGTCAGTCGGGTACAGCGATAAGGCCCGTCCTTGCAAACGTCACATGCACAGCCGAGCGTGAAACTTGAATCATTGGCATGTTTCATGATGTCAAACCTACCCACCAAGTTTCAATCCTGTCGGTTGATTCCTTCTGGGTGCAACTATTCTTTTGACAAGGATGCTAGGAGATTACCCTGTGCATTTAATCCCCATTATCATTGTAGCAATGAAAAAAAAAAATCTGACTAAAGCTTCCAAGTGAGCTGCAATAAAATCACCAAAATATGAAGAGCAGAAGCTGAATGCAGATTTTGTACAAACTGATCTGAATAACTATTTGCACTGTACACTTTTGCAGGAGATTATTCGCTGGAAGCTGCTGGTGTCCTGGTCTCCAGCAGGGGGTGTGAAAGTGCTAGAGACTGAACTGCTGCCACGATGCCACTGCAAATCCCCAACTCAGTGATGCCAGTGATTTTGTACAAAGGGCAAGATGCCTCATGTTTAAAAAAAAAAAAAAAAAAAAAAAAAAAAAAAA
>CM067493.1:22053605-22104216 GCA_034552555.1 Semaprochilodus insignis | reverse complement strand
TATATATATATATATATATATATATATATATATATATATATATATATATATATTATTAGAAATAATAAATTAATCTTTACATTATAAATCAGATCACTTCATCTCATCCCAAAAGTACTGCATAGAGCTCCATCACGCTCGGTTCCACTGCTCTACAAAATTTGCAATCTTGTCATATCGAATTTTCAGATATGGGGAGACACTGCTCTGGGGAGTACAAAAGCTAAAGGACATAGAAAAGAATAAGAGGCTCTCAGCACAATGACACGACAAGACAGAAGAAAATCTAAGAGCTTTTAAAGGAATAGTCCCCCTGTTCCACAATTTTCCCACTACCCTAAATGTAGTTGATCAGTCAAGGCATTTTCGGCATCCAAAGCTCGCTTCCTTAGGTTTGCAGTAGACCTCTGAGGCGAACATAGTATTAGCCTGTGTCATTCAAAGGGACCATGAGAAGTATCTAGCTAGTCACCCTCACTTTCTGTGGCTCTGTGTGTTGCAGGCTTTCTCTTTAAACAGTCTTCTGAGATGAATTTTGTACTATACATTTAACTAGCTTGAAATAGACCTATGAACTGAAAACAGGGCAAAAGCATTTGCATCTTTGTGTTGTGCAAAGAAATTTGCATAAACTGGGACTTACCTTCTCGACAGCTGGCACAAATTGTTTGGGAACGTTTGTGCCGATGGTCCGGTCTTCAAATTCCACTTTGGTGTAACTTTCTGGATCCAAGGGTTCCAGGACTCCCACCACTTTACCGTACTGACCAGACCCACCGGACTGCTTCTTATGCGTGAAATCAAATCTAAAAGCCACAAAGCAGAATATCATTCCTTTATTTCCTTAATGCTACAAGTCGTAGGGCATATTTATAACCAACTCAAACAAATCTGCAAATCCACAGCTTCTTTAACATAAGTTGGGCGCAACATCTATAGGCTCTCCAGAAAGGCAAAACAGTTACTGAACATACCAATGAACCAAAAGGATCTCAGTTCCACCTAATTATCATTAACTAAGCCCTGATAAAACGTGCAGTGTGCATCCACTTACGAAGAAAAGAAAGAGGTTGTAAGAAAACAACCAAAGCTGAAGAATCCACGTAACACCTTGACGCCATAAGTTCTTAAAGTTAGCATCCTTAGGCTTAGTATCTAATGGAAGAGATCTATAATTTCAGCTTTAAATGTTTACCCTAGGCCAGTCTGATGCAATGTTAGGAATGCAACATTTAATGCAAGAATAGTCATATGCATGAGTGCATGAGAATTTAAGCAACAACTCTTTTTGCTACACCAGGGGAAACACCGCAGCATCATTTTAAACACAACAGGACAGCTGACATCAGAACAGAGGCACAGTTTGGTAAGATAAAGAAGGCATTTAACTCTGCAGCCCCTGCTGTAGAAGATAAAGAGAGCACAGCACTTACGGCACAGGGCTGGTCACTGTCTCCCTGAAGGCCACTTTAGGCTTCCCCATCACACACGGACAGTTATACTCCCTTTCCATCCTCTACAAACAAACAAACACACACACACACCTTAGTACATTAACACAAATGACTTGGCTTCAATCTGCAGTAAAGAGTATGACGAGGTCCATTAGTAGATGTGAAGCTGTACCTGAGAGTAGATCTCCAGATGTAGCTCCCCCATCCCTGAGATGATGGTCTCTTTGCTCTCGGTGTCAAAGTAAACCCTGAAAGTAGGGTCCTCTCTGGTGAAGCGGCTGATGCCTTTGGAGAACTTGTCTGTGTCGTTCTAAAGAGACCAGAGGATCAGGAGGAGAACTGGTCACATTCTGCACATTTTAGGTTTCACCGATGGGCACCGGTCTTGTGTCTGAGTGCAACGCCTACCTTGTTGGACGGTTTAATAGCCATGGAGATGACTGGCTCAGGGACATGGATGGACTCCTGTTGAACACAAATATAATAATAATAATAATAATAATAATAATAATAATCTAAATGTAACAAACACATTTAAATCCACGTTTAAAGCACACATGGAGCCTAATATTCTCTAGAATCTCTAGAAGTTTAGAAAATGACTAACTGAGCTGTGAAATATCTACTAGGAATTTCCTTCTCGTCTCTATTGTCTCACTTTCCTACTCCTTTCCTCCTCTTTTGTGACTGTTCTTTCTCTACTCTCCACCATGTCCTCTTTTTCTCCTCTAGATCTGTCTTTCTTCCTCCCCTTTCCCTGCTCTCTCTTTTTTCTCCCTTCTCTTACTTATTTGTTTCTCCCTACCTCATCCTTTCTCTCCTAACATTGTCTGCAACGTCATTCGAGAGGTTAGAAGCTCAATAAGAAAATGATCAGCTGAGCTGTAAGAGACTCCAGGAGTTTGCAGTGGGCCTGCCTCAGCTTAGTGAGGCTGATGACGCTTTTACAGCAGGGTATGCAGGAGTGTGGCCATTAAGACCTTAAAAAGTCATAAGCAAGACACTGCAGTCAAAGCAATACTCATCAGCAAGTCAGTGTAAATTGAGACCAAGGTAATACATTCCAACAGTCTCCTCCTGATGGCACATGGGCTGCTACAGTCTAAACTAGAGTCATTCGGACAGACAGCAGGTCGTCCTGCTCCAGGTCTCTCTATCATAAAATGAAGATCTCAAACCAAGCAAATGAACCCGTCTACATTCTTCCTCTGAATGTACAGAGATGTATGCCACTGCTTTTACCATGGAGAGGTTGGAGCTTGTGCGAGCTGTGAAGGTGTCTCCGCTGGCACAGTCAATTCCAAACAAGGCACAGATATCACCAGCATATACCTCCTCCACATCCTGAGAGCACACAGGAAACACACACCAGGAGGCATGATTATAACATGACATGCTAAGGGAAACACAACCAGACACTCTCACAGAGTTGAGCAGATCAAATGGAATACAAGTCAGAATTTATGATGACTTCAACTAAGCTAAGAGAGATATTTTCCAAGTTTACACATAACATTAATTGCTGTATTTATGGATTTGCAAAATATTGATGACAGGGCAGCATTCTGCAGTTAAAATAAAGGAAAAGGGAAAAACAAACAAATACCAGTGAAGAGCACATATTATAATAAAAAAAATATAAAAATAAAATTCACATAAAAAAGTTTATTCGTAATAAATAAATGCATAAATAAATAAATGAGTCAGAACTGAACACTAAAACAGTCATTCCTAAAATACACATGGACAAATAACATGTGCACATTCTGTCTCACCTCCATTTGGTCTGCATGGAGGCGGACCAGCCTCTGGACGCGCACTCTCTTGCCCGTGCGAGTGTTGTAAATGTACTCGCCCTTCTTCAGACAGCCCTGGTACACGCGCACGTAGGTCAGCTGACCAAAGCGTCCAGCCTTGGATACACACGAGGATCAGAAAGCGTTACGAGACAACTCAAAACATCCGCGAAGACGATCAATTATCTAAAAGCAGACATCAACCTAAAGCAGCCTCTGGTGCTACAGGTGCATCTATACAACAAAAGAGAAGAGCACTCTCAAGTTAACTTTTCCCCGATTCATGGGATTATACTGTCCGTACCTCTAGCTTAAAGGCCAAACCCACATATGGCTTTGTGGCATCTCTTGTAGGATCCATCAGAACCTTGCTGCTGTTACTCGACTCCCTGAACACACGAAAGAAAAGAGCTTATAAGCTTTAATAGTAGATTCAATTGTCAGTTAAGGTAGAAAGTGATGTGTTTATTACTCGCGGATTCCTAAAAAAATAAATAAATAAAAAAAATAAAAAAGCTGAATTCTCCATAGAAACGCAATGACCAACATAAATGGGACACTCAACATAATAACACACAGTTGGTACGAGTTCCTCTAAGCATGTCACATCATCACTGTCCACAAAAACAATATGCATATTCAGCATGCCGAGAAACACAGCGAGGCGAATGCAGAATATGATCCAGGACTCACTCTTCATTCAGGATGGCATAGTTGTTGACTTCACTGGGGTCGGGCAGGTACTCCAACACGGCATCCAGCAGGGGCTGAACTCCTTTGTTCTTCAGAGCGCTGCCCACCAGCACTGGTGAGAAGGAGCGCTGGATGGTTGTCCTGCGTATAGCCGCCTGTGGGGTGGGGGTGACACAGAGCTGAATGTTTACAATTTCTATATTATTTCTATACTATGGAGTCAGCGATGCCTTCTGGACAGTAACTGCTATTATTATATTTTTTAACATCTGAGACCAGAAGAGCAAACAATGACCAAAATACTGTACTATATATACACTTTTGTAATACATTTTTTATTGCTAATAGACTAACTACTGCACATGAGGACAGCAGACCTTTAGGTCGTCCACAGTGGGCACTCTCTCTTCCAGAAACATCTCTCCCAGCGATTCATCGGCATTGGCCACACACTCCACCAGCTCCTGCCTGCGCTCGGCGGCTTCTGTTCGCAACTCAGCTGGGATCTCATCAAAAGTGATATTCTGACTGAGAGAGGGAAACAGCGATGAGAAGGGACAGTGATGGGGAGAGACAGCCAGACATCTTAAGGCTAAAACTTAAGATGCTGAACACTAATATTCTTTACTGACTTCTTGTGATGACATATTATACTTTGTTAAATGAACTGAATCAAATTTACCATGCAGTAACCAGATCCACTGCTCTACTGTATTTTATTTATTTATTTATTTTTTATTCTTCCTCCCCTCATACTAATGTATCAGTGACAGTCCTTAATCTTTCAAGCGTTATTGAGTTTCTTTTGCTACTTATATTTTACATGATTTGCACAGCATTCAGTAAGCTTGTACATTTTCAAAGAATTTCCTAACTCCCAGCTTGCAGTTCATGTGCATGTGGGTCATGTGTATGTATCTGTAGTGTCCTTACCCACAAGGACCGTCAAAATAGATGCTGCGCTCCTCAATGAGGTCAACGATACCTCGCAGGTTGCCCTCGAGCCCGATAGGGATGTTGACAAATGCTGTGTTATGATTCAGTTTCGTCCTGAAAGAGAAAATGATAAGCGATTTATCATAGAGCCAAGCTCAGCTTAGGCAGTTGGCCACCCAAGACAGTCCATATTGAATATCGTCCATATCGATGCTGTACTCATCACCTACGTTTAATACATAAAGGCTCATATTTCCGTGTGTCTACACTCACTGTCCAAAAGTCATGGGATAGCAGTACGTAACTGATTGAAGTGGTGTTACGAATGAGGCAAGAAAGTAGAATGTCTCGATTTGGCTCATGTTGGACAATTGTGCAAGCCACTCCATTCGTCCACCTCTCGTATCAATTCCGGACATTTTGCACACGATGGCATGGTCCATTATCCTGCTGGAATATCCCTTCATTGTGGGGGTACATGAAGTTCACAAAGGGTTGCAAATGGTCAACATGCAGTGCAACGTGGCATGCACCAATGACGTGTTTAGGTAGACCAGTGGACCCAACTTATGCCATGAGAACACACCCCACACCGGTATGGAACCACCACCAGCCTGCACAATGCCTTGTTGACAAGAGGGGTCCATGACTTCATGGGGTCTGTGCCACACATAAAACCTACTAACAGCCCAACAGAATAGGTACAATAACTCATCGGACCATGCCACATTTTGCCACTGTCCAGTTAGCAACCTCACAAGCCCAGCTGAAGAAATATGTCCGATGTCGTGGTGTTACCAAAGCCACTCTGGCGGGTCTCCTGCTCCAACAATCCATGAAAGTTAAGAAACGCATGTGGGATCTCCTCCATTTAACATGGATGTGATTTCTGCCAGAGTTGCTTGCCTGTCTGCACAGACAATTCTAGTCAGACACAGCCGGTCACGATCATTGGGTGGCCACTTCGCTGCCCAGTGTGGGTGGTAAGGCCTTCTCTGATTTATTCCTGGTACACAAGGAATACCAAGGAATAATAAATGCCCACAATGGATCTGTCTGGCCACCACTATCAACCCTCGTTTAAACTCCGATAATTCATGTAGCCTTGCCATGTGCATTTGCAGCGAAGCAAGTTTCTGGCCTAATGCTGGGCTACAGCTCACCTCAGCTGCTGCAGCGCTCGGTAGGGATTTGCTCCCATGCGATCCAGCTTGTTGATGAAGGTGAGGTGAGGCACGCTATAGCGCTTCATTTGCCTGTTGACAGTCATCGTCTGACACTGCACCCCTCCGACAGCACACAGGACCAGTATGGCCCCATCCAGAACCCGCAAAGACCTCTCCACCTCGATGGTAAAGTCCACATGACCTGACGAGAGGACAACAATAATAGTTAGGGCTGCACAGAAGAATCGCCAACATCTACAACTGCATCCTCTGTCTGGTCACCCAGTGCCTCCCTACCTGGTGTGTCAATGATGTTGATATTATGCTGTTTATACATTGTGTAGGTGGCAGCTGACTGGATGGTGATTCCTCTCTGTCTCTCTAGCTCCATAGAGTCCATGACGGCCCCGACTCCATCCTTACCCCTTACCTAAAGAGAGGGAACAAATGCAGGGGAAAAAAAGTGTCCTTAAAGTGCCTATAAAAGCAAAAACTGAGCTTTTTTTCCCCCCAAATAAAAATTTTAAGTATTGCAAAGAACTTTGTTGAAGTTTCAAAATGCAGCATTCACCGTAACTGTTCTTCATATAGTACATATGTTGAACCTAAAATGCACTGTTCTCATGAGGTCACAAAAAACAACACATTTACATATATCCACCCGCTTAGAGCAGTTTTGCCCCACTCACTCACACTGAAGATACAAGAAGGTCCAGCCAGGAATTCTCATCAAATAAGGCACAATGCAGAGTGGCCAATCAGAGCAGAACTCATTTACATATCTCAGTTATAAAGGCACAGTAACAAAAATAGACGTTGTAAAATGGTCAAAAGCAATAAAAATAAATTCAAACTATTATTGGTAAATATAATAACACATACAGTACGTTATAACTAAACCTCAGGACAAAAAAACCCAGAATAATATACAATATTAAGCTCCCTACAGAAAAGTGCATCAGGTTCCAGGATTGTTTTTCTTGGTTTCAACAGGAATGCCCACTTTGTTACCCTGTTCTTCAATGGTCAGGACCCCCACAGAGCAGGTATTATGGGGGGGGGGCACTTTTTTCAGCACTGCAGTGACACTGACGTGGTGGTAATGGGTGTTAGTGTGTGTTGTGCTGGTACAAGTGGATCAGACGCAGCAGTGAGCAGCTGCTCACCATTGAAGAACAGGGTAACAGGGGGCTAAATAAGGATACAGAGAAACAGATGGACTACAGTCTGCAACTACAGAACTACAAAGTGCTCCTATATGGTCAGTGCAGCTGATAAAATGGACAGTGAGTGTAAATACAAGGAGGTGGTTTAACGTTATGGCTGGTAGGTGTACGGAGCTGGTCAGCATTCTTTAAATACTGATGTCTATGATTTGTCCAGAAAAGCACACTGTGACATAATTTACCATTATAACAGTAAAACCTCATCACATTGCCCACCTCTAATCCAAAGGAGGATTATTTTTCAGGTCACAAAAAAGACAGTTCTTCAAGGGTTCTTTAGTAAATACAGCGGTTCTACAGTACATGGAATCATTAACACTCAAAGACCATTCTGTGCATTCAACAACACATTCTCCATCAACCCGGTAAACAATGCTCATCCGGGGACGTGTTTAAATACAGTCAGATGTGTGATTTCAACCTTGTTTCAATGGTTTAAACGGTTCAAATGTTTACTGGGAAACTGAAGAACCATTTCACCATGTAAAGAACCACATAAGCATACAAATGGTTCTACATACACATCTCATGGTTCTAAACAGAACCAAAGTCCTTAGTAAAAAAAAAACCCGCAGAACCATCAGACCATCAGATTTTAGAGCATTATAGACTGTCTGGTAGATCTACAGTAACATTGAGTCCCAGTGATGCTACTCACCTCATGCATCTCTGCTATCCTGCCGGTGTAGTAAAGCACGCGCTCGGTTAAGGTGGTCTTCCCGGAATCGATGTGTGCCGAGATGCCGATGTTGCGGATCCTCTCGTTCGGGATGATTCCGGAGGAACATGTCCGGCAGCTGCTGACCACAACCTAAAACACAAACCCAACAGGCGGCGGAGACCGTAAGGGAGCAACAAACACATCTCGTAAACGAAACTGACGCTGACTACTTTTTCGGATTTCCCGTTCCACCTTAAACTCAGCAGCAGTTAACAGCCACCCAACCGGTTCAAAACAGACCACACACACGCCTCGAACTTACATTCGCCGATTTTGCCAGATTACTTCGGCTCAAAGTCCGCGCTGCTGCCAAGAGCCGCATTTTAGTAGCGTGAAGCGGCACGTCGGCTGATGGAGCTGCTCACTTCCCCGGCTGACCGGCTGAAAGTCACGACGCCGCTGTGCACGACCTGTCGCACAGCCTGGAGCCTAAGGACCATTTTGGTAGCCGTCGCGTCCGCCTGACTCAAACTAGTAACGTTCCCTGTGCGAATGTAAAGCGTTTAAAATGTTGTCCGAGTTGTTATTTCGTTTGCGGTGAACAGAATGAAGTTATGACTGAGTGTATGATCCAGATAAGCGCTTCAAAATTTAAAAACTGAGGTTTTTGATATTTCGTCAAACGTTAGCACGCTAACTGCTACAGCTAACCACACACATACTCTCTGCTTCACTGATGCTGTTAAGTTATATTCCGTTAAAGGTTACATAAAAGTGCCTCTCATTCAGGCATATAAACAAACAGTCAGGTGTTCTGCACACTGATGGGCCGCGCAGGGTCCTTCAATTCATCCAATGAAACCAAGGGATGCAGGATTTGGTGGGAGGCTAATGATAGACGTAACCTCCACTGATGATATAGCAAGCCAACCTTTTTTTTGCACAGCGTCACACAATGGTAAGAAGTTAACAATTCGTCTAATAGTTCCTCTAATAGTTTAAATATTGAAAAACTATTGTTAGACAAATTAGACATGTCCCCTTTTCTTTTGTGGCGTGACTCGGAAACAGAACCAAATCTATTACTTAAGTTTAAACATTTGATTGGACCCATCTGTCTGTGTCAGAAAGCCCATAACAGTTATACCGCAGCGTTTCCCAGCTCCAGTCCTGGTGACCCTCCTGCCTTGAATCAGCATGAAAAACCACATGGTCCGGCCCCACATGTTCCTCATCAGTCTCCAGCCCAGAAACAGCGCAAGGACGTGTTCAGTCCAGCAGGGGGCGCAGTAACACTTTACAATACATTCCTCTTTAACGGGCAATCAAAAAATGAATTTAAATTAGACTTTAAAATAGTTTAAACGTTTTTTTTTTAAATACAGAACAAATAGCAGAACAGTGTACAGTCGTATAATTGTGTGGAATTTTACTAGTTTCAAACAATGGTTATAAATGGACAGTTGCTCCTAAAATATGATTGGCTGATTAGCTGTTAATTAATTGATTTGTTGGAAAAAATGTGATTAAAAATAGTTTGTATGGTTTTCAAAGAGAAAGTTTTGGGACTCTTGGGGAACTCATTCTCTATACAGGATAATGCAGAGGCTGCTCTAATGGGAAAATCCTTTTCCTTCCACATATTTCCATATTGTGTCCTATTGCTTCTTAAGTCCCATTAGGGAGCCCGTTTTTACACTGTTAAGTGATTTTTTAAACCAAAAACTTTGTTAAAAAATTTTTTGATCTTTGATTTGAAGCAGATTCTTTGTTTCTGTAGAAGCTGAAGCTNGGAACTCATTCTCTATACAGGATAATGCAGAGGCTGCTCTAATGGGAAAATCCTTTTCCTTCCACATATTTCCATATTGTGTCCTATTGCTTCTTAAGTCCCATTAGGGAGCCCGTTTTTACAGTGTTAAGTGATTTTTTAAACCAAAAACTTGATTTGAAGCAGAATCTTTGTTTCTGTAGAAGCTGAAGCTACTGTGCATCTATTTTTTAAATGCTCGTGTTACCTTGTTTTGGTCTGATATTCTTTTTTTTGTACTTAAAAACGGATAACATTCCTCCATTCACCTGCAATGATATAATCTACTTTATGGACAACTTAGATACTAATATGTCAGATACTGTGATCCTGATTACTGTGAATAAATATCATATTTGTCATACATGTTGGTGGAAAGGCAGTTTGTACTTTGCTAACATACTTTTACTGTTTTGAGTCAAAACATAAAATACAACGTAAAAATTGTATACAACTGTATAAATCCATCTCACATCTCGCTCCTTGCTAATTATCTATGTTTCATTTTTATTGCTGTTCCTTTTATGGTGATGTAACATCATTTCCACCACCACTGAATGATCTCTATCCTTCACCTTGTATTTTTTGTCCTTGTGCTTAGTTAAAAAAAAAACAAAAAACACCAAACAAACAACAACAACAACAACAAAAAAACAACCACCTCACAAAAACTGAGCTCTGTCTCTGCACCACACCAGTAAACATCTTTGGGCTATTAATGGAATAATCTTTGACACTAGTGCTGATAACGTGATTGTGCACATTAAGCTTGTTGCTAGCCGGTTGCTGAAGTGTTGCTTAAAATGAATGGGAGTGTAGGGGAGGAACGAGGGATGAATAAATAAAACATAGCGGAGTGTGGGTCTGTATGTCTGAGTTTGAATGGGGGTGAAAACGAATGGAACTTGGAGCTAGCTGGCAGACTAAAAGAAAGTAAACTCCATCATTAGTATCACTGTATGATTCACTGTAAAACTGCGATATATGACTAAATTATGTCACAACTAAACGTCTTACATGCTTCAGAAGCCCACGTTACAGTCAGAAGTAGCATCAAAGACTGAACCTCAAACGGCTCCGTACTGACCAAACACTGTTCTCCTGATTCAGTGATCCATGGCTGAGTATCAGACTCTAAAGTTGGTGTAGCTCAGCGGGTAACACCACTACCCACCAGGGAGTCACCACCACATGTGGGAGATTGGGGTTCGTATCCCAGTCTGGGTGACTGTGCTGTGCTACACCAATAAGAGTCCTTGGGCAAGATTCCTAACACTTCATTGGCCTACCTGTAATATGATTAACCTTGTAAGTCGCTCTGGATAAGAGTGTCAGCTAAATGCCGTAAATGTAAAGGAACTACATTTCTGAGGGAGAACTTGTTTATGTGGTTTACTATGTTGTGAAAAGTAATGTTAGCTAGCTCTCAGTTATCTAAGGTGTAGCTGATAACATATCCGTACTTTCCCTCAGTTCCTGGTCAACCTAAGAAAGCCACATGTGCAAACACCAGAATAATCAGTTCAATGATCTTCCACACATTTCACAGTAGCAGATCCACAAGAGAGGGCACCAATTCCTCAATTTCCCAAAGTAGTGCAGCTTTAAACAGTACACTGCTCTCTTATACTGCTCTTCTATACTTTTACTTATTTGTTAAAACTCTTTTGTTTATAATGCCAAAGTCAGAATGGCAGTCTAGTACAAATCCTATTCTGGGAAGAATTACTTGGGAATTAGTTCCCAGTCTTTGGAGATTTGTTTTAGTCTGACAGCAATAAAATACACAACATTCACAAACTGAAAATGTTTGCATATTCATCAGAAGAGTAAAATTTCATCTTGGTTTGTTAAATCAGTTGATGAATGCTGACAGCCCCAGCTTAGTGTGAACTTAGAAATTCGGACTATTCAAAGCGTAAAGGCTGCTACGCCCACAATTTCCTCAAAGCACACCAGCACATGGTGGACAACATGCATGGCAGCGTGTGTTATCCAACAGCTGAGACTAACAGGGTCTAACAGATACGGCACATGTATTCACATATCAAATAATCAGCACATTACGGGTCAAGTACATCAGCCATCTCAGAATAAGAGTGCTGGTAGCTCTGAAGTTGTAAAGCATGTGGTCATATGGATGAGGACAGCTGATCAGCAGGCTTGCTCATTTCATTCGAATGACTCACTTACTGTGAGTGTCTTGGGTACCGACCGTTTAATTTAGAAATACACTCATGACTCAAAGAACAGAGTTTTATTGAGGACATTATTAATAGTATATTAATATTAAGTTATATCTTAGCTGAGAACATGTCTTTACACCTTGCCTTAATTTTAACAGCCTTTCTGAAAAACAAGTTCAACATAAAATCAACAAGCTGAAAATACAGGCTAACAAGCCAAATACAATGACAACTGTATAAAAATCTCTTTTTATGCATTTCTTTTAAAAAAGTATACAGCAGATAATGCTTTTGTAAAGGGTACAGTCGTTGCAGCCAATTACACATGTATTACAATATTCCTAAGTGCATTTTGAAATTCTATAATATTTGTGTATTATGTGTACTATGCCTTTGTGTTTTTATTAAAAAGAAAATGCAGGTTGGAGAAAAATGCAAAAAAATATTATATATGTATATATATATTCAAACAATCGAGGGAAATCAAGAGATCAAACTTTCACTCCCTGGACAGACGATGGAAGAAAATGTTTTGTGCGTGAAAATATGACAAAAAAAAATCTATGCAATTCAGTTAACATAAATATGGTATTTCATCAAGTGACTGAATTGGCCTTTAACTACCATTTTCAGGTAACACTGTATTCTGTCAACGCAATCTTCCTCACACGTTTCTGTAAATACAGAAGTAAAGTGATGGGGCACTCTGGATCACTCAAGCAGACACAGCTGCAGCCTAGCTTACGATGCAGAAGCGAGTAGCATGGACAGCATAAGCACTGGTCTGAAAGAGACACGGGCGAAAGCACCAGGGCGCCACTGCCTGCCAAAGAGTTTTATTTCATCAAGTTTTTACTTCTTCTTCATACTGGAGCCTTGAATGTTGAGTTCAGAGATGTGAGTCTTCTTGCTTTCAGTGTTTTCTCTAGAGAAGCAAAACAAAATCACATTAATAAAGTTGTAATATTAAAACAACGTATTTACGCAAAAAACAGAGGTTTTGTCGGCAGTGGGTGTCTTTGAGACCCTATGTTTTATAAGTCAATATTAGCAGAGAATGTGCAGAGCAGAACTGCTACTCAGTAATGTCTTCTGTGTTTTTAGAACGCTAGAGGAAGCGAGTCCTGCTACTGAGAGCTGATTGGTAGGATTGGTCTATTTTCTAGCTTATAACAGTAGAAGTTGTGTGAGGAGTTTGTTGATATGATTACACTGCAGTTGCATTATATTCACATACCGTGGGGATCTCAGTGTAACACATACTGAATTATTCTGACCAAAAGTATTTCTGTTTGTTGTGTCATGTGAATTCATACAAACATCAACAGAAAGGCTGGCCAGGATGCTTACAACACACATCACAACATTTAGTAGTTTTCCCATTGCTGTATTGCCAAGACTGATATCACAATTACTATTATAATTACTACTTACTATACACAATTACTATAATAATTACTATTAATTACAGCCCTATTATGATTATACTTATCATTAGTAGTAATATATTGTGTAGCCTCAATATCAAATTAACACTATACTGTGCAGTCCTAATAGACAGACTTAAGGACAAAAGCAATAAGCTTTAATTATATCAATAAGAAGCCTTGTATAATAGTGATTTTTCCACAGGTGAGAGGTGTTGTCAGGAGCAATGGGAAGCAGATGCTTTTAAGCCATTAAAATCACATAAGCCACATATTCTTTCCTTTGTATGATGAAGTTGTAATGCAAATACTTTTATCTGTTAGCTATCTGCTGACCTGATCAGCCTAGTGTCATTTGCTAAGGAAGTTGCCAGCCCTTTGTTTTTAAACGAAGCTGTGTTCTTAAGTAAGGTGTGCTTAGCATGGTTTGGAATAGTTGGCTATATACTTATTGGCTTGATCTATCAATAATCTTTCTGCTAAGAGCAACAGAACTAGAAGCATTAACTAGGTCTAAAACCCAGCAGCAGTATCAGACTAAACTGGAACTATCCGTTTGAACAAGAGAGTTGGAGTTTGATACACAGCAGTGCTGTTCCTTTTGCGGCCTGTTGCACAAATCTCAATTATAGACTCTTGCCGTTGTGTGCAATAGCACGTAGCTCACCTCTGTTTGTCTTCAGGGCCAGCAATGGCCGCTCTGTGCACCGCTCTGGGCCTGGGTGCTTCCAGGCGGGACAATGGAGCGCTGGGTTGAAATTTGGACAGCTCCCGCTGCCACTCCTCATCGAAGGACTGGGCTTCAGCTACAAGGCCAAAGAGGTGAGGGTCAGAGGTCAGGGGTGAGGGGCAGTTTTGAGATTCCTGCCCAGGGTGACTAAATAGGGCAACTGCTAAAATTTGATCTTGTGTTTTGCTTCCCGTTACAGAAAGGTAAATAAATAAACACAGGAATGTGTTATGGCTGGCTGGGTAAAGGACTGTTTGACCAGGCAGACAGTTTGTCAACTGAAGCCAACTCATGCCTGACCTATGTGAAGTGGAAACTGAACTGATTGAAAAAAATAATCAAAGACATTTTTTATTTGACAAAATTCAGTATTCAGTATTACATATATATCAATTAGCATTACTAAATATGACATACAGTACTGTGCAAAAGTTTGGGGCATTTGTGATAATGATGATATTAATATTATAATGATATATGGCTAGTGAACATGTATTTGTAAGTTACTGTCCTGTACTTAGTTTACCTAATCAATCCATTATTAAATTAAAGTGTGCTGATGGACTTATATCAGGTGCCTCTGATGGACTTTAACAAAACCATGCAACCAAATCCATGTTGTCTTAAACAAGTAAACAAAAAATATCTTTTTCAAGCAATATGACACAGTATCCCACCAAAGACATCCTGTCTCATTCCACCAGTTTAAGTTAATAAGACAGATACAACAAACTGAGAACAGACTCACTCTCATCCATGTTCTGGAAGTCCTGGTTAAGCTCCTTCTCTCCTGTTTTTCGGTTCTGCTTCCTTTCGATGACGTGGCCCCTGTCCTGGATGTGGTGGCCTATGGACATCTTTTCTACCCCGCTCTCTGAGTCCCTGAGAGCCCGTCTAGTTTCCCTAATCTACACACAGATACATACTTCTGTCACTGTCCCGCTGTATCTTGTATGTATTTATATGTATGTATCCTCACTCCTATAACAGCAGTTTGATACTCATGCTTGTACTGTACAAAAATACATTGGGCCAGATTCGTAGAACTTAGCGAGGACCATACCAAATGTGCCAAACAGTATTATGAAGTTACTCACTGAACCCTCTTTGTCACTGCTACCTAAGACACATTTCAAAATAGTTTTGGATAGTAAAATGGCTATATTTATGTTGTAGACATGGCAACTGTGGCTCCCTCTATTCACACCAAACCACTCTGAATGACTTTGTTACCTCTAAATGTCTGAAATATACAGAAATTCTGAAAATGTAGTAACCAAAACACAGCACCTATTTGGGTGCCAGAATGGACACTTTTTAGAATCAGAGCTGTTGACTGTAATTCTTTGGAAACGCTACAGCAAATAATTTAATAATTATTTAATTTTAAAAAATTCTAACTGCAGACTTGTCAAATGTAATGTGAACATCTATTCTGGTTAAAGTGTGTGATGATGTCAAGGCGCCAGACACATCACTAGTTACATTCTACTACTCCTACACCTGGGTAACATTTGGTTAATATTATAATTTATAAAGCTAGCTTTGTGTAAAACCTTTATGTGTACACAAGATAATTATTGAACTGTATGAGCTCAGATGTTGATGAATGTATAGTGTCAATGATCAGCTGAATTGTGGGAATTGACATTCTGTCCCATGCTCTTTCGTGTAATCCCGATGATGGTATGCTCCAAGTAGTGGGAGGGGCTTACAGGGTATGAAAGACGGCATGAGGGAAGATGGCGGACAGTTGGGCTAGAGTGCAGCTAGGTGCACATGAGTTGGTTGAGAGGGACTCGGAGGTGTGTCCTGACCCCAAAATGTACTAGTCCCAATGGGAAGTAATATTAAGGGTTGAAAGGCACCTAATAACTGTTTTATGTTCTTTCCTTTTCTTTTCTTTTTCTTTTGAAACCTGTTATTATACTGAAAGACGTGTGAAATACCAAATAAATTCTGGAGTTCGATTGGACCCAACTGGGGTGTCTCTCGGAATTTCTTGTGGCAGCCTCACAACATCGACCACTCGCGACTACATCACCACAAAGTGCACCAGTAATCCTTGTTTATGAATGAGGAAACATGTTAACACAACACTTTGCTTATAACCTCATGGTAAATCTAGCGGTGCATTTCATGAATCTGGCCCTTTGTGTTTTAATACTGGCCAATATTAGTCAGTACTCACCCCGCCAGGAGCGCACCGTGTCTGACTAGAGGCATGGAACACTTTGGGTGGCTCATCTCCGACTTTAGAGTATGTCATGACTGAGGAGGAGCTGAATGCGTGGGTGTTGGAGTCTGTGGACATGTTTTCCTGAAACAAAATGATCATGCTTAACAACAGGTCTAATCACAGGACAACACTAAGTACATCAGACAAAAGGACAATGTTTCAGTTTCAAGTGTTGGATTTGGCTGGATTTTGTAGAGGGCTTAGAAGAACTCACAAAGTTTCGGTGCATATTTTCCATTCTGTTCCTCATGCCTCCCATCATGTTGTCCATCATAGCAAACGGGCTCCTGAGGAAATCCATCTCCTGCAGGCACAGGTATATAAACAGAGCGACTCACTGAGTTGACAGGAACAAAATTAACTTAAGCTGTTCATATGCTGGTTTCGGGTGGATTGGCAAACCGAGTGTCGCACCGAATAAACGTCCTTCAAAGTCAAATCAGATCAGTTCAAAAACACAAGTAAAACAGACCAAAAACTGTTAGATTCTGTTCGACTTCTTGCAAATAAACTACCACAATCGTTTCACAACCTTCATGCTTTTTTCACTCACCTCCCACATGAACATGACCAAGAAAGTGTTCATACACAGAGAGAACAAGTGCATGACATTTAAACAGGTTTACTACTAGTTGTAAACTAGCAAAGTCTCTTATTCCACCTGAAGTCATTTGTCATGACAAATATGGTAGGTAGGACATGCTTACAGAAGTGTTACCCAAGATTAGGACTACCCAGTTTACCTGGAGAGGAGAAAATGTGGAGAAATGTTTCTCTAATTTATTAGGGAAAGTATTCATGAGACACACTTTTTACATGTAAATTGTGATACAGTGGAGCAAGTTTAACGCAATTAGAAAGAAAACACAACTTTAGGTTTCCTTGGGCTTTAAGGTCACGTAATAATTATCAGACGAATGCTGTTTGTATGATTTATGATATGAGAGGGAGTGTATCATCATAGATAACCTCAAGGACCATTGCTTTTATCCATCTGTTTTGCAGAGCAAATAATACATGAAGGCAAAAAAAGCTCAAAATATTATTTAAAATAAATATTTTCAATACTAGCAATGTTTTCCACCATTAAATAGTTGCAGAAGCTAAGGGGAAAATAATCACTGTTGTTACTTCACCAACTTATGGTTGACAGAATAATGCAGCAGGAAGAATTACACAGAATGACACCCACAATAGTGACTGCTTTTCAACAGGCTGCATGGTGGGAACTAGCTGTTATAAAACACTGTATATAATAACAGCTGAACATTTGGACAAACCTAGTTATAAAACAGTCTGATGTTATAATGAAGATGTTACCACCACTCATACAGAGGAGTATTACAGGCATTACTACCAACCTTGGTGCCACAATTTGATTATCTGAAGCAGAAGTCTTTAGATGTTTAACAAGGCACGTACCAGAACAGGAGACAGTACCCTGAATAGACAGCATTTGCTTCCATCAACTCCAACGTCTCTTATTCCCCAGTTTCTTCCTCTCTATTTCTGTCTCTCTGTCTTATTCTCTCTGACATGTAGACACATCCCTTCTTATGACCTATATTATCAACTTCTACAGCTCTTGAGCGCTCCTAGGTGTGCGTTGAGGGCAGCCTCTCCAACCCACTCCTCCCATACATCACCACTTCAATCTAAGATCGCTACTGAAGTCTATCCTTAGGGCTTCTCAGTCATAACTGCTCTTCAAAGCATTCCCTCTGACAGCCTGCTGGACAGTTCAAAGAGTCGGGGGGCTTTCAGAGTATGCGCTCTTACGGCTAAGAGCCCTTGTGGTGTTAACAGGCGCTCTGAAGAACACATGGAGCTTAAGGGAGGGAATGTACCACATCAAGCTGTTAATGATGTGACACTAAAACAATGACTTGTACTTCTGTAAATTGTAAATGCAGTGGAACGCTATAAAGATGTGAGAAATATATGCCTGGGAGAGTCGGTCCCAGGTCCCAAAGCCAGATGTACTAAGCCTATTTGTACCACCTGCTCATCCAGTGTTTCTACTGAACTGAAGGATATTAATAGTGAGTTTGTCCCCTTTTTCTGCAGTAATAGTATCTAGTCATCAGGGTAGGCTTTACACTAGCTGTTGGAACATTGTTGTGAGGGTTTGATTGCATTTAGCCACAAGAGCATTAGTCAGGTCAGGTACTCATGTTGAATGAACAGTTCTGGATCACTCAAACTCACCCCAGCAAAACTGTATGGCGCTCCATCACTCGAGATGGCTACTCCATACACAAGAGGCCACATCGCAAAATATACCTTGATGTAGTTGCATTGTGTGCTTGCAATCTGCTATCAAGCTGATAATGATGCGACTCCGAAACAATGACTTGATACTTCTACACTGCAAGTGCAAATTTTTGTAAGAAGGAATGTCATCTTGCATTTTCTCTTTATGTGGTTCTATGCATGGTTTGATTAGCCAAAGCCTTACTAAATTAAGCACTAATTTCAAGCGAGCGTATACTGTGGTCACATCAAGTCACGTATCCTGCTGCACCTGCTCACGCACGGACATCTGGCCCTCAGAGTACTAGTGTCTTTCTAAGAATGCATAAGGCTAAAAGTGACCCTTCATCAGGTCTAATTCCCAGAAGTTCTCCTATTGTTTGTGCTGCTATTCTAAATAAGCCCAGCAGTGCTATGCCAGCATGAATCTGTGCCAAGGTGGCAGATGTCCCGCCTGTGCCGATAAAAAGGGCATCCTAAAGCCCGGTGCTTCCAGATTACCAGCTTGGCATGATCTGACTGTTATAAAGCTCGCTAGTGTGACTAGATCACAGTGCTTCAGTTGTAGGATAGCATGGCTGCTTCTGCTGGTCAAAGTGGGACACAACCTGGGGCTGAGGGTTAACTGATGTTCCTTGATTTAAGGTATATTAATGATATAAACAAGCCACAAACAGATTAGCATTAAGCAATGACCACAAAGATGCTCAGGCTTAGATGTTTTGTTACATTCTGAACCATAAGGCTTCTAAAAAAAAGTTTTTTATATAATTTCATTTTTTTTTTAACCAGACACTTTCAGCCTTGGATTAACTTTTTTTTTTTTACAGAATCACATCTTTTTTTTTAAAGTATGTAAATGGGAATTATCATTGGAGTAACACATGATTATATGTTTATAGACATTTTAAATTACTACAAAATGATCACATTTGATAGATAATGAACATTATATCCATATCATGTTCCATAAAATAGCAGTGTTCTTGTTGCCAGAGGCTTGTTTTTTGGTGTTTAATTACATTTTTTAAATCTTCTAAATAAAAATGCTTATAAAATAAAATAAATAAATAAGTTTTCTTTTCTTTTTTAATGATTACTATCTGGCTAAGCAAACTAGAAATATTTATAATGCTGTGTGTGCAATATGGCGTAATTTTAAGAAAACAGAACAAAAAAAAAGCAATTCCAGGTTTGTAGAACCTTTGTTTAGCACTGTGCTCTCAGGGAGCACAGGCGTATTAACTTTCTTAATGCTAACTTAAATGTCATCAGATTCTATAACAGCAAAATATCATCTTACTGAATTCTCTCAATACCACACAGCAACACCAAATATATCTCCGTCTTTGCCTGCTTCCCATCTGAATACAACACAGATTACACTTCTACTTAGCTGTTTGTGAGTAGCTGGTTCTTGGTATTTATCTGCTGATGTATTATGCAGCCTTAATAATTTCCCATGCCAACTCAATAACAACAACATAATACATGATCGAATGTTTGCTGTCCCCAGTCATATTAAGTTAATATGTCTACTACTGTTTAATATTACCAGTGACATTAACCAGTAGTTAAAGGAGCAGCGTGTAATATTTAGGGGGATCTATTAGCAGAAATATACTATAGTATACAAAACTACGTTTTCATTAGTGTATAATCACCTGTAACTACAAATCATTGTACTTTTGTTAGCTTAGGAACAGCCTTTTATATTTACATAGGAGCAGGTCATATCCCAACAGACATGTAGAGCTACAATATTTCTACAGATGTCTAGAATGGACAAACCACACACTGGCTGTATAGAGTGCCTTTCGCACTTCGTGTTTTTACACTGAAGCAGTAGCCTGAATTTGGTAGCACCAGTTGAAGAAGCGCTTCTTGTTCAAATTTACCTGTTCCATCTTAATGATGGAGCAGTTACATTCTGGCGCTGACATTCAGCTTCTTCACCAGCTTTTTCTTTGAATTTTTTCTGTTCCACCTTAAATGGTGCAGTTATTATAACACCTCAGGTACCAGAATAAAACAGCAACACCAATTAAGATGGAATGGGACAATTTAAACAAGTTGGTGAATGTCCTTATTAGAAAATGTTACAAGCTTTAAAGTAATACTTAACATATTTTGATAGTCTAAATCAGCTTGTGGGTAAATTAAATTGCTAGAACACCAGCGCTAATAACCATTTTCTGTTCTGAGAAGTTTGAGAATCAAAATTTTGAGGATGATAACATGATGACCACTAATTTTCAGGGAAGGGAAATGTGGGTGTTCCATAAGCTACAACCTCACTGTTCTTCATATATATATATAGTTTTAGTTATTGTATTTGTAGTTAGTGTCAAAAAATTGCCCGCTTCTAAAAACTTTTTTCATTATGTCACAAGCAAGCAAGAAAAACATGAGCGAACAGGTGTGTATATGAACAGTGAAAGTTCAGTATATAAAGTACATGGGGTGTTGAGAGGGCCTACAGTCTATGCAAAATTGGTGCCTGTCACTGCGGATTATTCTGGCATTTCAGAGTGAAGCGGATCCATTTCTCCTAATAGATCGTGGCTCTGTGAGAGCTGGGGTCTGCATCAGCTCCTCCGAAAGGTCAAGCCACTGTAAACCTATCAACACCCCTGAAAGAGAGCTAAAGACTAATAATGCCCTGTGAGAGAAGACCATGGTTATCTTTCGGTTGCTCTTAGTTTAAATGGGTCAAAATCCAGAGCATGGGTAAAAGGTTCTTTCATTAACACACTATTTTGGGTGAACTGTATGAGCCAGGCGCTAGGTTGCTGACTTGAGTTCATGACCCATTTCTGCCATGCCTTGTCAAGGCATCGGGTCTCCTCTCACGCCCAGATGCTTTCTGCTCAACTGGGGTGGGGGTAAGGATGACTCACGAGCTCCAAAGGTACATTTACGTTGGCGACTAAATTACAAACAAGAAATCTCGGTCTGGGAAGGGATTCTGAGAAACCCAAATGCGACCTTAACATGACTCAGGTTATCAAAATAGTAATCATCATCATCATCATCATCTACAAACTTCATCATAATAAAATAATTTATTATTTTCATTCTGCTTTTGTAACAAAGCATCTCCCAAAAGCCAATGTTAAGTATGTAAGGAGGCGACCAATAGCGCAATTTGATAGTTTTAAAACAGTCTCAATTAGGCTCTGGACATACTCGCCGACTTGGTGGATGGATTAAGTGTTAGAATGTGTATCTACATCTGCGTCTACTGCAGAAAGATTCTCTAAAGCATGTCTGATACATGAGAACGTTGGTGTGTTCTGTGCATGAAAGCTGATGACCCGCATGGGTGCCAAAGCAGGTGTTTGAGAATACTGAACCCGCAAACACGGCAACCGCCACATAAACACATGACTCTAGAACGGCCCCAGAGTAGACACCTGGAGCACACCTCTAATAAGTTAGGCTAAGCCAACAGCAGAACCTCTACAAAGCAGGCCCCATAAAACAAACCTTCCCAAACTCGCCACCGATGATCTGAATCAGCTCAGACTGCCTTTACGACCTCTCGGCTGGCCTCGGACAGGAGCAGCCCAATAAAAAAAAAAGAAAAAGAAATTGCAGGTCAGAGAAGACTCTGGCATTCGATGAAAGTAATCAGCAGGGATAAATATACAAGCCAGATGGAGGGAAGGTGGCAGGGTTATAGAGGGACATGGGAACTATGTTTAGCACCCTGGGGGTGCTACAGGAGGCCAGCTGGCCATCATGAGACTTCAGGGCTACATGGACAACCCAGCACACTGTGGGCTCACAGTGAGAGGGCAGCCAGAATGTTCCAATTCTGTTTTTTATTGTGACTTTAGCAGCTATATCAGGTGCACATTCAATGTTATTATAGTGTTTTGAAGGTATGACTAACAAAAGACTTTTTCTTTGTAGTCACACTAGAAAAAATGTAAAACATATGCAAATTTGCAGCTTTAACTATTTCTCTTAAAGTCAACAACTGCAGATTAGTTTTAGGAAATCTAAACCTTTCATGGATGATCTCTAAACTCCCAGGACCGGTTTCCCAGACCCAGATAAAGACTAAGCCAAGACTAAAGAGAAATTTTAAAGGTGAAACACCACTGATGTTACACTTTAGACCCTAATTTATATTCAGAAAATGGATCATTGTGGTTTATATTTCTGCATTTCTGAGCTTCTGAATACCCTTGACTTGGTTTTTGATTGTAGATTTTAAAAGAATGGTCAAAGTAATAGAATAAACATCCAGTTTGCTTGTTTAATGAGCATACAAAGCAGAAACTTGATCTGCTCACCTACACTTTTAAAAAAGTGTTTGTTTTGAGCGAATGTGTCCACAGTTCAGTCAGTTGAGTCCCTAAGAGAGTCTTTAATATGTTTGAGTGAGAAAGCAGTGTGTCAGTGGACAATGCTGTCCAGCAAGCTAAAAATACCCACAGGGCTAAACATAGCTCCTTGAGGGGCGATAAGGACTTCTTCTTCACTAGCAATCCTCTACACTCCTGTCCTCTCTCTCCAGTGTTCAATACATCTAAACTACTTTGCCAGTAAAGAGCCTCAGGTTACACCAGCATGGCAGTTTTCCATCATGACCTCCGTAAACTCCCCTGGCTAGTGTTGTTATTTCAACTACTGCTGTGTACCAATAGGGGACAATGCTAGACATATGATCAAGTTCTTTCACTCATCGGCCAGGACAGAGAGTATGTGGGTCAGTGCAAGTTGAAGAACTGGACCGAGGTGTTGTATTTAGAGTACCCACCATGGGAATTGCGAGTATCCAGACCGGAGCACAAAGTTTATGGGACAAGCCAAGTGTACAAGCGCTATAGGGGTCAATGTGCTTTGACATGCTAGCAATGTCAGAGCTGGTCCTGACCCATGAAGACACACATCCCCCTGCGACTAAACACTCAGATGACATTTGTACATAATTCTCAAAGCAGATATGACTTAAACCCTTAAATATAGAATGAATGGCTGCCATTGTTCATGTGGTGGCCAGCTAACTCTGGATTGACTTGACATCTCTACGAGGGAGGGCTATAGGGGGAAATTCTGATGATTTTATTATTTAATTTCTGCATAATTATATCATTAAGATTTAAACAAAGCAATGTAGAGTACATTTTGTGAAATGCTCCATTCTAGAGACTGTACACTGTACATTCTAGAGACTGTGGCGGTGATGGAAACCAGACATTTGAATGGCATTGTAATGCCTTTAAAAACTTGCTCCCTGGAAGCTATAACACAAAATGCTTATGGATATATTGTGTATGCATTCGTTTTATAGTTGTTCTGAAATGAGTTTTTGGCTTAAATGTATTTTACATGTAGGGCAAACAGAAAAATAGTTTTCTTTGATGCTACATATAAAAAGAACACACCTGTAGGTTCACTTGTGGTTTTGGATAGTAAATAAATAGTAATGGTTGGCAAGTTTCAATACAATTAACCAATTTTACATCAAACCATCCAGATCGATGTTAATGACTGACCTATGTTGAAAAATCAGTGGACTTTTTTAAAGGTTGGCTCACAGTACTCACTCTGTGGTCATTGTGGAGGGCTACGCTCGTGCTGGGCTGGCCATCTCCCCTGCGTCCTCTGTCCCGGCCATCTGTGATACTGGGCATGAAGCCTTGGCCAAAAGGATCTGAAAAACTCCTCATCATTTGCCGAATACGCTCATTGTGGGCCTGGAATGGATCACTACCATACAAAGACAGCAGAAATCAGGCCTGAGTTCATGATCTTCTAAAGAGGCAAAAGGTGTACTGCAAGAAAATGTGTCATGCATTAAGAGTAGGAAAAGACTGAGGCAGGATAGAGGAAAGCCTACCTTGCTGAGCTAAATGAGAGAAAGGAAGGAAAACAGGAAAATATTACTGGAGCACATAAACATGCCCGATACGTCACTAACTTTACCAGGTGTAAGTTGGAAATGGTTACGCATGCTGACTGAGCAGATGAGGGGAAGCCGTGCATGCAGCATTTTCAGGTGACATCACTTTACAGTGTAATTTCAATGACACACTGAACTCTGCAAGAACATTAAAGCAGCAGAGAGAAATTAACAATCACTTTCTGCACTCACAATCTGTTTTAGCGCCACTGCATGCAGTTCAAATACAACAGGCTGAAGTTACTTTGCACTGTGGTGTAGAATCTGACAATTACAAGTACATATATATTACGGCCAGTGTGGCTTGTTTGGGTCAGTGTTACACTATATGTTCAAAGACAACAGCCTCTACTTTTCTGGGACGGCCTCTCACTGTATGTTGGAACTGTGAGGATTTGATTCAGCACTACAGCATTAAACAGGTCAGGCACTGAAGTTGGATGAGTAGTTCTCAATCACTCCAATTCATCGCGAATGTATAGGATCAAGCTCCATCACTACAGTTCCACTGCGCCACAGTTCAATGCTGGGGGGCTTTATACCCCTCTAGCAAACGCTTGGCATTGGGCATGGTGACCTTACGCTCATGTGCGTTCTTATTGGTCAGTGCTTTTCTATGAAAATTGTTCAAGTTGTCCATGTGCAATTGAACACCTGTGTCAGCAATGGGTGAATCTTAAAGGGGAATTCCACCAAATTTTAAAACAGCTCTGCATAATTCTATTGTAAACAGAAACAAACAAACAAACAAACAAAAAATACTTAGGTTTGCTTTACAGTGCTGGTGACAGGAGCCAGAGGCTGCAATAATATATACCCATTATATTTACTATCCCAAACGCCCAGTAAACCTACATATGCCTTCAGAGTTTGTATATGTACAGCTGATAGTTGTAAATCCTGAGGAAAATATCAATAAACAAACACACAAACAAACAAACAAACAAATTTTAGGCCCAAATCTTATTACAAAGTTATCATAAAACCATCAAGATACCAATACAGCCATTCATAACCACCTCATGTAAAAATTAGAGCTGGACGTCTGGTTCCCATCACCATCACTGTGAACTATGACTCACAGCGTATCTAGAACGGAGCACTTCACACCAATACACTGTGAATGACTTTGCTTTGTATCTTAGCCATGTAGAAATGTTGAAGACTTGGTGGACTTCCTCTTTAAAGAAGCCGAAAGCACGCACTAGATGGGCTTCGGGGTGCTTCTGTACATGTAGTATAACATGTTAATAAATGAGTTAATAAACTAATGAAGTTGGAGGGTTAACTTCTAAACGTTTATATTTGAATCACGCTAACGTTTGTAGTTGAGGTAAGATAACAGCTTTAGCCACATGCAGACAGGGTGCAACAGGTGCTAGAGGATAGATAGTGACTTGTGGTAGTCTACAATTTAGGACGAAGCTGAAGTCAGCTTCCAATTTGCCGGCTTGCTGTTCGAATTTGCCCTTTCCACCTTAAATGGCGCTGCGCTATTTAAGGTGGAACGGGAAAATTCGAACACAACTTCAGCTTGAGGTAAAATAGCGGGTTTAGCCACATGCAGACAAGGTGTAACAGGTGCTAAAGGAAAGAGAGTGACCTGTATCTAGAATTAAGGACGCAGCTGAAGTCAGCTGACTTCCAATTCGCCGGCTTCTTGCTCGATTTTCCCTGTACCACCTTAAATGGCGCAGCAGTTACACACTAAGTATGTAACTACTGCGCTATTTAAGGTGGAACGGGAAAGTCGGAACAAGAAGTTGGCGAATTGGAAGCCAACTTCAGTCTCATGAATTTCGGTTATATAGCTAAATTCATATATCAAACTCAAGATATAGCTAAATTAGCTACAACCAAATAAAATACTACCTAAAAAACGGTATCTGTGGGGACAGCTGACAGAGCAAAGCCGTAGAGAAACGATTTTGAGACTTACGAAAAGAAGGGGTCGTCCTCAAACTCCCTGAGAAGACTGTTGAACATGTCCACGGGTTTAAGAGAGCCTAAACGAACCGGCTAAGTGAGCTTTGCTTGTAAAGGGAACCCGTTTTCAGGCTGTTTGTTCTGCTCTCCCGCTGTACGCACTCCTCTCCCTCAGCGACGCTAATGCAGTTACTATTGAAACTTAAAACGCATTAGAACGCTCGGCTGTCCGGTGAGGGAGCCACGTGACCCGCTTTGTAGCTTCTGATTGGCTGGCTGCTGCTGGGCCCCTCCTCCCGCCGTTGGCTAGTGTTGTGCGTTTGATGTCATAGCAACGTCTGTTCTAGATAGAAGCTGCTTTCTAGAAAAGTCTGGAGAGATACGTCACGTTCTTCATTTGGCACTGAAAACGTGAAATGTGTCACTGGTTTGCAAATAACACATGTCAGAACCTAATACCATAGGAAGCCCGTCATGTTGTTATTACAGGGTGCCTGTATATACACCGATCAGCCATAACATTAGCCCAGCTCCGTGTATCTACATCATCACGGGTCATGCATACACACTCATCGAGCACTTATTAGGTACGCCTCATTGTATCTAGACTCATCGTCTATTTTATAAGCTCCACTGACCATGTATGTGCACTTTGTGGTTCTACTATTACAGACTGCAGTCCATCTGTTTCTCTATTCTTGAATGATCAGGACCCCCACAGAGCAGGTATTATGTGGGTGGTGGATCATTCTGAGCACTGCAGTGACACTGACGTGGTGGTGGCGTGTTAGTGTGTGTTGTGCTGGTATGAGTGGATCAGACACAGCAGTGCTGATGGAGTGTTTAAACACTGTATCCACTCACTGCGACCAAACACAACACTGTACAAATGATTTCAACAACAAAGCAGCATGAAATAAAACAAAAAGAGAGACCTAAAAGTGTACCTGAGTGAAAAACAGACTTCGGTACTCTCTAATATACTTGAGTAAAAGTATTCTGATTAGATAGTACTTAGAGTACAAATCCATCAATATTTTACTTAAATACATGCACTTCAGAAAATGTAACTAGTTACTATCCCTGTCTAAATATACAATGCCCTCTACAAATACTGGCACCCCTGGTAAACATGAGCACAGCATACTGTAAAAACATTGAATACTGTATAGTGGCCATATATATAAAAAACAGGACAAATTCTGAATTACAATGATTCAAAAATAATCGAGATCCTCTTATGAAATACATTTTTTCTCTAACCAGTGTGTGCCATGACTTCACCCTTTCAGCTCATCCCACAGTTTTTCTACATGTTCTGAGGACTGGGTGGACTATAGCAAAACCTTAATTCTGTGGTCAGTGAACTGCTTTCATGTTGATTTTGAGGTAAGCTTTGGATCTTGGTCATACTGGAAGATTCACCCATGCCACAGATTAATTTTCCTGGCTGACGCAGACAGGCTTTGATTTTATTTCTGCAGGCACCATGTATCCAAATAAACTGTCCAGGACTTTCGGGTGAGAAACAGTCCCCGCCCTACACCTATCACAGATCTACCACCCTTCACAACGGGGATGATACTTTTCCGCATGTTATTTTGTCTACACCCAAATCCACCTCCAGTGTTTGTTTCCAGAAAGCTAAATGTTGGTCTCATCTGACCATAGAACATGGTCCTTCTGAAAGTTCCAGAAGCCTCTGACAAGCTGTAGGGGCTTGAGTTTGTTGGTGACAATGGTGTCCTGTGGGCAGCATCCTGTCACCACTGCTGAGGGACTACATGATCACCAACACTGGACTGTGCAGCAGCAGATGAGCTGTCGTCTCTGACTGTACATCTACAAGGTGGACCAGCAAGGTAGGAGTGTCTAATAGAGTGGACAGTGAATGGACACAGTGTTTAAACACTCCAGCAGCACTGCTGTGCCTGATCCACTCACACCAGCACAACACACACTAACATGCCACCACCATGTCAGTGTCACTGCAGTGCTCAGAATGATCCACCACCCACATAATACCTCTTCTGGGGTGGTCTTGTAAGCATCTTGACCATTGAAGAACTCATAACATCCTTCATATATGGTCATGTATATGAGATTTCTGTGTGTGTCAGGTTCCTGTTTAATGCTTCTAACTGCTTAATCACATCCCCCAGGAACAGCTTGCTGACAGTTAACAAAGCTACTTAGACTAAGTTATTCATATTCTATGCAGCACAGAGATGTCTATGTATGAAATGTTCTACACAAACAACAACAACCCCATATAGAAAGTACAGTGTATTCAGCAAATACACTCACCATCAAAATAATAGCTGCACCCAGAAGGAAGTGTGGGATTGCAGTGCTATTGGGAAGGAAGATAAAGGTTACCAGGAACAATAAATGATTATAAATTTAGACTGATATGGACAATGTTTATTGAGCTACACATACAGAAGTAGTGTCTCTCAGTATGGCATTGGGACACCATGTTTGTGGCTTGGCTTGACATGCATCTTGGCATGGAGTTGTAGAGGTTCCTAATGGTGTCCTGTGATAGTCCATCCCATGCAGCTTGAACATTCTCACACAGTTCCTGCAGATTGTGCGGTAGGGGTGGAGGTGGAGTGACAACAGGCCTTTTGGACCTGTGACACGTGACAACAAACCGTTCATCTTGGCGTGACCGCGGTGCTTCCACACACAAAATAGTTTGTTGTCTCCACCAAGGCAAAAGTGGGACTCGTCACTGAAGATGACCCGCTGCCATTCTGATTCACTCCGTGACAGTCTGGCACGACACCATTGCAGTCTTTGGTGATGTTGACATGGTGTTAAGGACAGTCGTTGTAACGGTCTGCGTGCATGTAGTCCTGCGTTGTGCAGCCGTCTGCCAATGGTGCTGGCACTAACAGGATGACTCATGGAGGGCATCACTGCTCACTGAACGCCCACAATCGTGGCTGTTGGGTCAGTCAGGTACAGTGACAAGGCCCGTCCTTGCTTATGTCACATGTGTGGCCGAGTGTGAAACTTGAATCATTTGCATGTCTCACAAGGTCAAACCTACCCACCAAGTTTCAGTCCTGATTCCTTCTGGGTGCAGCTATTTGTGCAGCTATTCTTTTGTCGATGAGTGTACACCTGAAAATATATTAACAGGGCCAAAACATGCAGAACCACTTTTTGAAAGGTTCTTTAAAGAACTATATACAACAGGATTCCATCATAGAGAAGACCCATTTAACCATGTACAGAACTGTATGCAATTAAATTGTTATTTTGGGTATTTGTGGTTCTATATATAACCACTAAAGAACCCTTCAAGACCCACCCCCACTTCCTTTTAAGGTGGTAGAATATAGTGTAAAAGATTTGAAACGTGTCATTACAGCACCAACTGCAGATGGAACACAGTTTGGACTAGACAATGCCCGGCATGAATCAAACCCAAATCCTCCCAAATGACCAGTGGAGGAGGTCCTGTTGTCATCACGTCTACTTAAGGAAGTGTGAAGGATGCCTGTAAGAACATCCAGTGGGCTGCAGTGGGAGCTGCCATCGGACACCTCGGCATCTGCCAGCCTGATGTAAGACTGACCATCTGTTGGAGGACACGCACACACACAACCACTCCCGGACACGAGCATACCACTCACTCAAGCACACGTAGAGAACTGTGCACTTTCTTAAAGGGCCCATATTGTCTAAAACTGTCTTCTCCCTCATTTTAATATAAGGGTTTTATGAAGTTTCTATGACGCTAAGCTGCAAAAACAGACCATTTTGAATGAACTGTTTTTGTGACATCACAAAACCCATCATATTTACATATATCCACCTATTTGGCTTACAGCTGTTTAGCCGTGCACGCTCACACTAAAGATTTAAGGAGTGTTTCAGCCTGGACTGCTTTTTCAACATCTCTCAATTTTGTACAGCCAATCAGAACAGAGCTCATTTACATATATTGGTTTTAAAGGAACAGTGTGTAAAATTTAAGGGTATCTATTAGCAGAAATAGAACACAGCATACGAAACTATGTTTTCATTAGTGTATAAGCCGTAACAGCAAATCATTGTGTTTTTGTTAGCTTAGAACGAGCCCATATATTCCAGTGGAGGCTGCCATGTAGACGCGCAATATCACTAAAGTAGCCCATAACGAACACACTGGCTGTGGAAAGTGTCTTTGGTGTTTCACTGCTGAAGTGGCAGTTTGAATATGGTGGCTCTGTAGCAGCAGCTGGAAGACACTGAAAGAAGAATAACCGTAGGCATTTATCGGTAGCTCTGTTCATAAAACTCCATGTAGATTTATTACTCCTTATCCTTATTAAAACGATGAGGCTGAAATGTGCTTCTCATTTGCCAGCTTCTAATTAGAATTTTCCCGTTTCACCTTAAATGGCGTAGCAGTTATTATAACGCCTCAGGTGCCAGAAAACCATCTGCAGAACAATTTAAGGTCAAAAGGGAAAATTCGAGCATAAAGCTGGTGAACGTCCTTATCAAAAAAACTTTTCAGCATTATCAGATTAATTAGGATATTTAATGGTGTAAATCAGTTTATCAAAAAGCATTTAGTGATTATTATGAACAGTCTGAACTGAATTAACATTAAAAACTCTATAAAATGTTTGAAACACTGAGTTATTATAGTATACTAATGGTATGAGCATGCTAGGTAAAAGGGGAGGGTGAATCCTCAAAGTCAAAGAAGAGAAAACATGAAGAAGGAAACTGAAATCAGGATAAGCACTGAGGCAACAGCAGAAAACCATCTCACGGAAGGGAGGAATTGTTGTGACTATGAAACCTCACCACTAGAGGTTACACACTGCTCCTATAAAGGCACGGTAACAAATACTGCCTGTTCAATTGTAGGGGACAAAGAAAGGCTGGGAAACGGTTATGTCTAAACAAAAGACGATTTGGGGGAAACAAAACCATGCAAATGCATTTCATCATTCAGTTATTTATTGTTCAATAGATGTTTCTGAGGAGACTGGAGAGAAGATAATCCACTTGCCTAAGGAAGAGGAAAGTCAAAGGAACACTTTTGGGCCACAAAGGGCTTTCTGAGCGGTGACATATGGCATAGAACAACCTCGCTGTCTTCGGGGGGGAAAAAAAACAGAAAGGAAAAAAAAAAAAACTTTCTAAATGACGTGTGACTGTGAGGAAGAGCGTTCACATTACGTTAAGGTTCTTTACCAGTTTAAGTGTTTTACCTGACAACCGTTATGTTAATCAGAGGTTCTTTAAACTTTTAAAAAATGTAAATTGGATGTTTAAGTGTGAAGAACCTTGTAAAATATATATGTAGCTTTCACACATAATGTTAACGTTCTGAGGAAATCCCTTGAAGTGACGAAGGACCGTTTATGCTGTGTGAACTTTTTCAAGCCTTTAAAAGTTTCTTCACACTCATAAACCTCTATTACAGACACGGTTCTTCAGGGACATTACATCATTGTACGAGTCTCTGTAGAACAGTGAGATGTGGAGGAAGGTTTTACAGACTAGCTGTTGTAACTGGAACTTTCTGGAGGGTGAGATGTAGAAAATGCTAAACCAGCTTTGGAGGTGTGTCTGAGGATCTCTGTGAGAAGATAAAAGTGAGTCTATTGGAAAATAAAAAGGAAGCAATGAAGGTAAAGAGTGAACACACTACACACTGAAACATCTGATATTACATTTAGCTGTTGAAGCCTCTGTGCGATTTTCTGTTTAATATGGTTTCTGTTTCTGTTTACCTGTACACCTGCAGTACACGGTGTTAATCCAATACACCTTTTATCAAATTCAGTGAACCTCTCCTCACAGTTGGCGAGCTGTCCATCAGTGTGCAAGCTGGACAAAAAAGTGAGGTGTTTCAACAGAGGAGAAACCTCCTAGAGTTGACATGGCTGAAACTGGCTTTCTATTCGCCAGCCTTAGCCGCCTGGACGTAACTGCAGCACAATTTAAGGTGGAACAGGAAAACTCAAACATAAGGCTGGCGAATAAGAAGCTGATTTTAGCTTCATGGAGAGTTGATGTGCATGCAGACGGGTGTTTCTGCTTGACAGGTGGGTAATATTAACTTATTTTTCCTGTTTCATTGAACCAATAGGTCAGTACAGATTGGCCCTGTTTGCTAATAGTTGTCATAGTAACTGGATACCATAGCAGCAGTAATAGTAGTGACAGTCTGCTAACCCACAGCCTCGCTAGCATTAGTTAGCTACATTAATGCTGTGTCGTTGTTTGCTCTAACGTCATATCACGGTGTGTGTCCGCACAACGTTTGTGAAGGACTTTATGGTCACAAAGATCTAAAAAAATCGCGAGCTGAGTGTCATCCACCTCCACAATGCATGTCCAGAAATTTGGGGGGCGGAGCACCACAGTGAAGGGGTTTTGGTTTTGTTTTGTTGTTGACTTCAAATATTAACAGTCGCCCTCCAGAATCACTAACTGCACCTTTAATGGCTGTTATGACTGGAAATGAAATGAATGAAGGTTGCTCTCTACTACTGGATAATTAAAATGTCCATATTTCAAAATTCACTCCCTAGTTCATTTAGTCTACTAATGAAGCTACATAAATGGACCTCAAATATCACATTTCAATTCCCTATTTTCTCTGCCGTACTGCCACTACTTCATGAGTATTTTAGCCAGGACTGCTTTTTTAATGAGGCTCCTTACAATACAACCAATCGGAGCAGAGCTTATTTACATATAGAACACTGAAAGTGAGTCTGCTGAAAAGAACGGAAGCTGTAATAAAGGTTAGGAAAATGAATGTTATTAGTTGTTGAGGATTATAGTTATAGAGGTTATATATATATGAGGTTATAGTTCTAATTTCCTGTTATATGTTTTCTGCTGACACTGAAAATGAATATTTAATGGCTGTTTTGACAGGTAATGATACAGATGAAGGGTGCACCCTGACATTTGAACAGTACTATATGAACACACAGCCAACAGCGACACAAACTCTCTGGAAGATCCATTAAGAATCATTAACAGGCCCCTCTCTGCTTTACAGACCTCACCTCGACATGTCCAGACGGGGACGCGTCCACAAATAGACCCAAGCTGCAGAAGGTCCTTCTACGCAGACCGAAAATAGAGCTCAAGGCTGGACGCTGGACCAAGGCCTACAAAGGCCTGCGCTTCGCAGCACAGTCTCTACTGCTGACCATGAAGCCCCACTCCATTCGGTGACTGCTGGTAATTTCACCTTGACCACATCTGATTGATTACTTTCAGAAAAGAGGGGTTTTATTTTTGATAGAGTCAAAACAAAAGAAGAAACATGCTTTATATTGTACCACAAGAAACAGGCATTTGGTGTTTATGATTATTTACTAAAAGACCACAAAATATTACGCTGTGTAGTGACAACAAACTATACAAAACATTAAAAATGTAAAACATCTGATTTTGAAACTGATTTTTTTGTCCTCTTTTATTTTGTCATGTTAGAGATGTGTGTGCATTTATCAGAAAAAACGAATCACTCAAAAAAAAAACCGAAGAAAAAAAACCCAAACTATACCAGAATCCTGATTGGCTCACCATTAGTCACATGACATTTTAAGCGCAATATGAATGCACTTCATTGGCTTCTTGCATTTCAGTCAGAATGAATAGTAAATCTGTTAATCTTAGTTATTCTGTATATTGTAAATATGTCTTTGCTGGTGGACTATAATTCATCTGAATGCACAGAGGAGGTGACCATCACGGTCATACGGAAACTCAAATAAAAAAACTTGTTTTTGGTCATTTTCCAGCTTTTTCTGAAAGATCTCAGTTAAAAACATCAACATCATGACTTTAGCATCACATGGGCAGAGAAAAAAAAGAGTAGCAGACTTTCTATGCTCTCTGCTGCATTGATTTGTCTGATAAACCAAGATACCACTCATCTAACACTTCAACGCCAAAAGACATCCCTTCTAGTCAGTGAACTCTCAGTGAACTACTTCAGACAATCTTCATCTGGGAAAAAGAAAAAAGCCGAACGCCTTTGGGCAGTGGAACTGCAAAGGTGTGTTCAGGGCACCGGACTCCCCATCAGCCTCTCCTGCCGCAGAGACAGCAGTCGCTTCAGCCACAACTTCTCTGCTTCTTCTTTATCCAGGAACAACTGCAAGAGAACCAGAGAGTGTCAGTGGTATAAGCCACTCTCACTCTGCTTTGAAGGCTCTGCTCATCAGCAGCTGCAGCCGCCCCTGCATCCACCAGATGGTGCACTACATTTGTTTCTAATCTCACTGCAGTACTGTTAATGAAATATCATATAAGGTCTTAATTTGGACAGTTTATATGGACATACTATAAAAAGGTTCGGTTTGTTATTTTATATGCAGCTGCAACTTTAAAAATCACAAACCATTCAGCAAATGGTATTTTTAGATGTCCCATTTAAAAAGACAAGTGAATAAGATAAAAAGTAATATGGCAATTATTTAAGGTTGTATCTATATCCATTATAGGGCCTTTATCCTACTCTGTTCCTATTTCTTGTATTTGCTTGCTCCACTTGTAACATTTATACAGCAGTTCAGCTCTGAAGTTATGAAGGGCGTTTCAGTCTGAGCTAATGTTGTTCTGCCTGGAGGAACAATACAGGACGGCCAATCAGAAGTGAGCTCATTTACATATATCAGCCCTAAATGGTTCCTATTCTACATGTTTCATGCATTTTATTATTTTATTTTTTTTTTTCGACAGAGATCCACTTCTGACCCGTTTTTTGTCACTTTATAGACTAAAAACAGAACAGAATTCATTTAAACACGATCATTTCCGGTCTCTCGTTTTTATCTCTTAGTAGTAAACAAGCCGTCTGGACTGAACCACTCTGTGTAACTTCAGTGTGAATCGGTGGGCCTGAACCGCTGTTGGCTGAACAGAGGGTACGCCTCAACTTCTCAGTCCGACTGGGTGGCAAAACATTCAGCAACAAGGCTGCATTTATTAGGGTAAACACTGAACCCGGGAACTAAACAACTGCTTATATTTTCATATTAAAGGCAGCTGGACTTATCAGTAGAATATGAATTCTTGTGGTCACTGTGATCTTTAATGTTTCTCTACATATAACCACCAAATCTACAAAGTTACCTGTCTAACTGTCTAAACTCGATTTGTGGAGTTCCTCGTTATAAGGAAAACTGGGATTGCTTTGGTGAGCTAACACTGTCTAACCACCCAACACCCCTGCCCACTCCAATCCTCCCTAATCCTGTAGGACACAAGGCTCATCATCATGGATGTTTTTTAATAAACGCTGAGAAAAACTTCACAGTTACGCAGCATATTAACAGAAATGACTGGTAAATGTTGAATGGAAAAACCAGCAGGACAGGCAAACAATGGCAATTGCAAATTCTTCTTGTTCAAATTTCCCCGTTCTGGTTCCTCAGGCATCATAACAACTGCTACACCATTTATGCTGGACCAGAAACAACAAGCTGAATAGAAACCTGACTTTTATGTGACGCCCTTGCTTTTCATTTCTAAAAGATTGCTCAGAATTCCTGCCATCTTTTTGTACAGTCAATCACACAAGAGTTCTAGTTAGTGTTTTCACGACATTCACCCTGAACGGGAACACAGCCACTCAGTCAGTTTTCCTGCCACTCAATTGGTGTTAACTGCAGTGACTCCCATTAACTGCAATGTCACCTGAATACCCTGTATAGGGGGATATTTGTACAGGTGACGGTCTGTGACATCACAAAAACAGTGAATTCAAAACTGTTTCTGCAGGTCAGGATTCAACGTATGGACTAAAGAGTGAGTGATACATTTAACAGTGTTTTCATCAAACTCTTTTATAACTAAAAAAGCAATGTTAAAGGGCCCCATGATATGGGCCCTTTAAGCAATCCCACCCTGACTACAGGTAGGCGCCAACTTGTCATTTCCAAGTGTTTGCTGATTTACTCTAGTGATGATTCTGTACGGTCTTAATGTCCACTTGTACAGTTCGAGTGTGTGTGTCTATATGAAGTAGCCAAAGACCAATTTTCACAGAGGCATAATAGTCTGTCTTTGAGCAAATGCCAAATTGTTCATTAGGCCCATTCAACTAAGCTTGGCTAGCGTTCAGATTGTCTATTCATATTCAAGCGGGGCAGTGGTGTAATTGAAATTTAAATTCCCCGCATGCGCTCTTCCTAACGTCGACATCACTCCTAATCCACTTACGGCCTGTGTTTTGGCCAGGATCTGCTTAATGGCATCACAGACGGCACGGATCAGAAGTAACCCATTAAAACAAATGTTTCGTATCGTTTCCTAATGCGAGCCAGTGCTGGTCTCTAATTGTCTGAGTTGGCTTAATACGAGACGCTGGCTGGGTTTTTGATTCGATTTGGAAAGAGAGGAAGGAGAGAGGGGGTAAACGGCTCCGTATCATAAGCGCATATGACAGCGTAATGCATAAGAGTGATTCGGGTGTCAGCGTGAACGCAGGGATTTGAGTGATTCCCACATTAGTTGGGCTTATGAGTTCCTTAAGTTTGGAAGTTGGAGACTCTTCGCCGACGCTCATCAGTCTTTACTTTCATCCAAACAACACGAAAGGCGTGAAATCAAATCTGCGCCTGGGAAAAGACTGATCGCTCCCATCCATATGTGTGTGCGTGCGGCGGCTCCGGGAGAGGAGCTAAGTGTATCATTTATGTCGAGTTAAAGCCTGCCGGTAGCGTTCGCCGTAGGGCCTCCACTTTGTCATTGGAGCCCACGTCCGACACATGCATGCACACCCGGTAATGGCCTCTGGACGCATGTCGCCCGCTTCCTCCTGTGTTATGTGCGTGTAGGAGCTACCACGACACACGCGCCAACACTGCCTCCGCACTAACGCGGCGGCGCGGCTAACGAGGTTGAAATTACAGTAGATACAGTAAAGCGGCGGTGGCGGGCTAAATGATTGAATCATTACTGCCGATGGGGGCTCCCGCGCCTTGGGCATATTGCTGCCATAGATCAGCTCGGCTCTGCTCATCTGCATCCGTCACGCGTAACCCAGTTTGCGGCGCCACCGAGACGCCGAGATCTTTCGCGGGAATTTTCTGTCCGCCCGTATTATAGCCAGGGAGCGAGGAGGGACCCGTCAGAACGTGAAGGCCTCAGAAGAAAAGATGAGTACAAATAATGAAAATGCAAAAATAGCGCTGTGTTCAAGAGGACTACGTTTTGAATGTTTAAAATATGAACTGCTAGGATAAGTTAATATAGTCGCTACTAATTTTTTAACAGCTGCCCTTTAAACTGAACAAATGAATGGTCCAATAGAAATGGCCCAAAATGACAGCTTTATGCATATTTCAGCTGTAAAACAAGCAAAGAAAGGTACTAAAATCTATCCATCCATCCATCCATGTCTGTCTGTTTCTGTCTATCCATCCATCCATCCATCCATCAGGAGAAATGTGGCAGAACATCACACGGACAGAATCACTACTTATCGTATTTATCTGCCCTATATTAATTCTAATATTAATATCTATTCTAATACTAATATTAATATCTAATGTTTTTCTGTGTAAATAAACACTTACTGACAATTTTAATAGCTTTTTTAAATAAGAAAATATTTTTCTCAGATGCCTAAAACTTTTGTACAGTATTGCTCCAATTTAAATGACCAGTTTTCCCAGTGGTTCTCCCTCTGAGAGAACACAAAGGGCTATTATTTATAATCAAATTTACAATGTGACATAATCAAACTAAAACAATAATAAATATAACACATTTTGTTTTGTTGAACACTGCTTTGATATTTGCATGATCTCATTTGGGTGTTTGTAAAGTTTTGGTGGCTATTTTTTTTCACAAATATGAAGGAAAGTAGTAAAACTGAGGACAGCTCTTCTAGGAGCAAGTGCGACCAAACTTTTGACTGAAGCTGCATTAGCTAAATATAGAGTAAATCAGTCGAGCACTGAACACAAACATAAACACTTACACTGTGGTGGGCGAGCGTGTCGCTATCGTTGTACTTGATAGCAGTGGGAAAAGAGATGACGTCATCACTCGCAGTGGATGTGTCAGCAGACTCTGCCTCTTTCTTCGGCTCTGCAGGTTCAGTCACCTGAGAAAGGTGGAACAGCACATTTAAACCGCATGCACCTCCTCAATGATCTGGAACGTTCTGCCTCCGATAATATTCCAGAAGTCTTATAGTAATCCACAGTAATCGATGCTCACCGGGGCACCAAGACAAGTCCCCTGGGCATTTTTCACATGGCATGTAAACCTGAATCTGATTCAGCAAACACCAAAAAAAAAAAGAGGCAAAAACGGCTGCATGCAGTTTGATGCTGTGCCACATGATGGCAGTGTCTGCCCAGTGACAAATCATGCTGCTCAATGCCTTGTCCCGTTCACCTTCACTCACCTTGTGCCTGAGGCCTGCGCTGACCGTGCCGGCTGTTGAATGCTGTCTACCCCACATGCACTCTCAGTTTAGAGCAAAGTAATATGTATATATAATATGTAATATCTGGTCATTTGTAAAAGTCGTACAATTTTGAAAATCAGAGTTTCCCCCGAATTCCAGAGTGCTGAAACAACCTGTCTACTGCATGTGGAAGAGTCTTTGGAACTCCGGTCCAGCTTTGTGTGCTATTAGCAGTTACTTCAGTGTTCATCATTCAATTTAATCAATCATTCAGTTGCAAATATAGCATAATAACATCATTCATGAGAGTTCAGTAACACTTTTGATGAATCTGGTATCCATAATGCATTATAAGTGCATTCAATAAGCTCTATACAGCATTCGCAATGCTTTATAACACTTGACTTAAGCCTTTGTAACTGTACATAAATGATCAGAATCGTGCACATGAACTGTTACAACCCCACAGTATAAGGTTTCACAGCACAGAGTGACATAATGCGTTATAATACATATATCTAAGATTACTCACGAGACCAGCATCATTAAGCCTAGTAATAAATATTGTGATTCATATGATGCCCAAACTCTAACATACTCTCAGATGTTCCTCATGATCTTATTTGATCTTATAAGTAGTTTTATAACTGGACTGAACATGCAATAAAGGCTTATAAGCTCTATTTACAGACTTCAGGTAAAGTGATGTTGTTGGTCAGCTCTATGAATTAGTCCATGTTAAAATAAGCACATAACAACTATAAATAAAGTAAGACTGCCTTAAATATGAACGTCTGAACACAGGAATACCAGAATCGCTAGTTTGTACTTTGAACAGGCATTACTTGATTGATAAAATGTACTTTTACAAACTACATATAGACAGTATACATGTTCTCTATGTCTGCATGTTATGAGCAAACAGCTAGAGATTGTCAGTGATCTCAACAATATATAGATTATAATGCATTATGCATATTACATTGTGCTATGAAGCTTTATACTGTAGAGTTACAACATTTTATGTGTGTGATTATGAACATTTATGTACAGTTACAAAAGTCAATTATTATAAAGCATTACGAATGCTTTATACATCTTTATGAATGCACTCATAATGTATAATGGATACCCGATTCATAGAAAGCCTTACTGATATTTCTATTAAAGATTATGAATGATTAAGAGTGAGATTTTATGAAAGCCGCTAATGCCGAAAAACATGCTAGTTAAAGAACTTATAGAGCACAGCTGCAGTGGACTTAGTTTCACTGTTGATCTGCTGCTGCTCAAACTGCTGGAACATGTCTGTGCGTTTTACAGCCTCAGGGAACAGGGAGTGAAATATCAAGCATGTTCGCATGATACTAAACTTGAGTGCTATATTAAAAGTCCCGCAAAGCTTGAATGAAAAATGTAAGATAGAAATATGACACAATGAACCGTAGATCAGAACCTAGGAGAGGAGAGAAACTGTGAAATATGTTTGTCAATTGGTTATTTATTCGACTTTGGGAAGGTTATTAACAAGACACACTTTGTACATGTGCACTCATCATCAAAAGAATAGCTGCACAAACAGCTGGAGGAATCAGCCGACAGGAATGAAACTTGGTGGGTAGGTTTGACATCGTGAGACACGCGAAAGATTCAAGTTTCATGCTCGACCGTGCATGTGATGTAAGCAAGGACGGCCCTATCGCTGTACTTGACTGACCCAACAGCCACGATTGCGAACATTCAGGGAGCAGTGATGTCCTACCTCTCAAAATCTGCAAGAACTGTCTGAGAATATTCAAGCTGCATGGGATGGAGCATCACAGAAAACCAACAGGAGCCTCTACAACTCCATACTGAGAGACACTACTTCTGTATGTGTAGCTCAATAAATATTGCCCATATCAGTCTAAATTTATCATCATTTATTGTTCCTGGTAACCTTTATCTTCCTTCCCAATAGCACTGCAATCCCACACTTCCTTCTGGGTGCAGCTGTTCTTTTGATGGTGAGTGTATATTGTGGCTGAGAGGAACCAGATGAACTCAGAGATTTACGTTCCCAGGAGCTTTAAAGCATTTTCATTATCACACAAATTATTTATTAAGTGTTAGCATTTGACACTTCGTTGTAGACCTATCTTTGCATGCTTTTTTTTTGGACAGAATTTCCTGCATTTTTTCAGTGGAAAACTAAAAGGGCCACTTGGTTTCTCAGTGGTCAAAATGACATGAATATGTAAAAAAAAATGATGACAAACAATTTCAAGGAATACAGACAAAAATAGCCAGATGTTCTAGAATAGTCAAGGTGTGTTTGTTGTGCAAAGCTCACTTCTTATTCTTGCACTGATGTTCCGAGGCTAACGTATTTCCAACAGATTAGCATGGTGTGAACTGCATACCTAAATCCTCAAACTGCATGGAGTGGTTCTGTAATCTCTAGTAGACTTGATTATGTGGTTTCTGACACTGTACGACACACTGTTCTCTATAAACATGGATTAAATATGTTGCATTGTTACAAACAATTCTAACAGCAAGTACTGAACAACAGCATGTTTGAGGCAAATGTGCGGTGATTTAGGTGTTCAGTTAACTTCACACTAATCGGGGAGAAATAAGCTTCTATTATTTGTCAGGAATATTAGTTTTATAGCTTCAGCGTTAATACTAAACAAGTAAACTTGGCTGAACTACTACATGTGAGGTAATAGGAAAACTGTGTCAAATAGATTTTTCGCCTAACCCTTGCTTCACCTGAACTGATCCGAAATCAGCCCCTGTGGCTCAGCTGCTTCAGTAATCTATCACGCTGGCCCATTCCAGCCGTCCTCCTTTTGTCTCCGTCTGTGCGGATCAGCGAGCATTTGTCACTAATCTAATTTCGGAGGTTGAACGTGAGCTCTGGGTGGGAGCTCTGGGTTCAGTGCAGCTGTTTCAGACCCGCTCTGGCTTTTGTGCGCGAGCAGAAGGACCGCAAACGGCACTGAATGGGAACGATTCCGTCTGCGGACAAACGGAATCGAGGGCCGTCGAGAAGCAAATCGAATCAAACCGATGAGGAGGGGAGACGTGAAGCAAATGAAAAGGGAACGAAAGAGAAGACGACGAGAAAAGGAGGGAGAGAAAAGCGCACCTTGGTGGCGTCCCGGGATGATTTGAAAGCCTGAGGAACAAAGGAGTCGCTCTCGATGGCCTCGATGTCCTTTATCCTCCTCACCTGCTCGGCGAGAGAGGCCTCTTCTGCAAGAAAAAGAAGAGAAAAGGGCAAAGAAGGGATGAGGGAGGAAAGGAAGGCAGAGGTTAGAGAAGAGGTCAGACTGTAAGAAGGATGAAAAACAGCAGGGACAATTCGATAAACGTCGAACTCACTGCAACTTCTCTTATAACAGATTAGAACACAGTAAATTGGGTAACACTCGACTGTAGAGCTGCGTTCAGAGGGCTACATGACACCTACATAAGCACGACAAGATACTGGGCTTCATTCAATGACCGTTCTTACGTAGAAAGTCTTTCTTTTCTGGGACTTGTTCTCAGGTAAGAACAATCTATGGACACTCCAGATCACAAAGGTGTGAACAGTTCTGCGGCTCGCCTACGGTTGGCTATTTCTGGTTGCTCCAACCGATTTCATTGAGAAACCAGGAAGAGCTTTAACCGAGTACCAAAAGCTGCTGTTCATAAGTGGGGATAATGCAAGAAACTGACCGGAAAACGTGGGTGAAAGTGGCTTGGCTTTCTTCTGTGGTCTGAAGTCAGCCTCTTATTTGAACCGAAGTGTTTGTGGTGTTGCTTGTACCTACTGTTTTAAATCTTTCACCACTGCACACCAACGGATCAACTGTACAAAATACAACACTCCCCCCGACCACACAAAGCTGGTGCAGCAGGTGCTAGAAAATAACCGCTCCAGAATTTAAGGTGGAATGAGAAACTCAAATAAGAAGTTGGCAAAAAGAAGCTGACTGCAGCTTCATGTGGTTGGAAGGATTGGTGGCAGACAGTGGTTCGTTTAGTGTAGTGTATAAACCCCCCCGCCGCTAAACAGGAGTGCTGTCATCTATCCTCAGCCATTAGACTTTTCCACTCCAATGTAAACAAGTAGCATAAGGGCTTGATGCTAACATTAGCATTAGCAAACCTATGTACATGTGTTTTTTATATTATGACAGCTTTCCTACGGTCTTACAGTATAGCAATCTATCCCAACACTCATAAAACCTGTATCATTATATGCGTAATATCACCAGGTTACTGGAAATATACAGCCTTAATGTAAAGTGATACGGCCCCCACCTCTAGGTCTATGTCAATAGGACTATGTACTGTAGAATGTTAATGAAATCAGGTAAGCTCATCTAGCTTAAGATGTGGTCTAGTTTAAGATGTGGACACCTGCTGCTCCAGTGTATCTTCTTAAATGAAAGGCGTTAATAGGGAGTTTGTGTCTCCTACTGTTCTGGGAAGGCTTTACATGTTGGAACATTGCTAACATTGGACGACCAGTTCTGGGTCACTCCAACTCATCCCAAAGGTACTAAATGGAGCTCCATCACTCCAGAGAATGCAGTTCCAATGCTCCGCAGCCCAATGCTGGGGGCTTCAAACCCCCCTAGTCCACGGCTGGCATTTGGCATGGTGACCTTGGGCTCATGTGAGGCTGCTCCAAAGTGCTCGATTCTATTAGTAAGTGCTTTCACAATAAGCGAATTCACTAATTAGAAAAATATTGGTCAAAATAATTTGTAGTGTTCTGGAATGAGGAGAGCTGCAGGCACTTTCAAACAGCGTTAACATTACCCCAAGCAACCAACCAACCAACCTACCAACCAACCAACCAAAATGAAGTTTCAAAGTCCAACACCATCTACAACTTCTAAAGTGGAAAAGTAAACGAAAAAGCAGGAAAAGGACAGAAAAAAGATGGACAGAGAATTCAGTTATTTATGTTTCAGAGTGGGAGAGAAAAAAAAGCAGGAAAAAAACAATAATCTCATTGTTGCTCACCTGTCAACTCATCTGCCAATCAGTCAGCATGCACATTTCTCCATCAACCCACTTATCCCTCCCTCGGTTCCCTCTGCTGCTCTCGGTGCTTCTGTCTATCTATCTATCCGTCAATCTGGAGGACAGCTGTGCGTTCTTCCGCAAGCCGTGCAATTTAATAACTCTATCTGCTCTTATCCTCTCCGCAGTGACTCGCACATGTAAAGATACAAAAATAGCATCAGAATATTCTCTCTCACTAAAACACGTGCATTTGCATATACGTTAACACTTCACTTGAAGGCCACCTTCATAGGAACTTCACAATACATGCATAAGCTTTGAATAGCAAATTTATAAAGCAGTATTTGAGTATTTATGAACGTACGGCGGTAAGATTATTTTGATGTTTTGTACAGTAAAGGACACAGTATTTACATAAAGATGCTTCAGGATTTGACTACATGACACATACATAAGCCTTAAGTAATCTTATGCAAGCCCAGAGCATCTTATGTCATCTTGGCATTACAGGTATAGCATTGTTATTCAATGCTTATGCAAGTGCTATGAAGTCCCTATGCGCGTGGCTTCATCTAAGGATTAATGTCCCTGTCAAATGAATATATAATCTCATTCCATGTGTGGAAAATGGCTCCAAGGCAGACGTTAATGATTGGCTAAAAGGAGTGACTGCATTTGGGCGTGCCAAAGACCATAGTGTGAAGAAAGTAGCTGAATCTGCGGGTGTCATACTAGTCTACCAGCAGTGGCTAAAATCCCAGTCTACAGGAAATTCTCCTTGGAATTGTGCCAGGAAAGGCATCCACCAAATCTGGCCCAACTGCCCAACTGTTTGATGCAAGAGTGGCGACAAGAGTGGCAACGAAAGGTGCAAAAGCCAACGTCTGGTATAGTGGGCATCTGTGCTCACAGCATGCGTGACTGGAATATGTGTGAAGGTACCATAGACACAGAGGCATATACTGGCATTTTAGAGAGACATATGCTGCCATTAAGATGATGTCTTTTCCTGTTTCAGCAAGCAAAGCCAGGAACCATTCTGCAAATGCAACAACAGTGTGGCTTCATACAGACAGGCTGTGTCCCAATTCAGAGGCTGCATCCCTGAGGGACGTGGTCTACAAAGGTGTATCCTTTGAAGGCTTCATAGTCAATGAAGGTCAAACCGAAATGAGATGGTCTGCTCTATGACAGACTTCCTGTTTGCGTCACCACCCTGCAATGAAACTCGGGATACGTAGGCTGGCGAAGGATCCAGCCAGTGGTTCCACCCACCCGGTTGCATATGAAGGAGCCTTCGAAATGGGACAGCCGGGTTGTGCCACTGTGACGTAACTGGTCTTCAAATGCATTCAAATGCAATTCTAAATGATCCACTAAATGATATGAATATTGTTTATCTGGGTGATGATTATGACACTTATAAAAGGACATATTTTAGGGCAGTTCTATTAGAATGACTATATTACTGTAACATGTGAATTTGTACTGCTTTACTCCCAACACTGCTTTTACATTCCATTACTTGGGAAAGATGATGTCTATTAATGTTCTAGTACTGCTTCAGAAATGTGTTATTCAATGCTTATGCATGTGTTATGGAGCCCTCATAAAGGCAGACGTCAAATAAAGTGTTACAGAGTACACACAGTCAGTCTAAACCATTTACACACACACAGACACACACACATGCTCTCTAATGAGAAGAATTAATTCCATCCATTAACTGCGAGTGTCAGAACGCGTCTCCTCGCTCTGCGCGTTTAATGAATAAATGAATATTTGCTCTGGCTTTTATGCAGTTTGTGGCAGCAGCAGCAGTAGAGCATCACCAGCTCGCGTAAACATGCCGTTTACACCACTCCCATTATCTGACTCACAACACACACGAACGCGGCCTCCTGTACCGGCATTCGGTGCTGAAGAGATTCATATATATATATAGACATAACGTGGAAGTTCAACATTAATATTCAGAAAGCCTAATATTTGATAAGGGGTGATTAAATCTCAAAGATTGCATGCCAAGACATTACGGTAAATCATTAGAGTATACTGTTCATCATTAAATGCCTTCTTGCTGCTGTTCATCCAAAAGATTAACATACTGAAAACAACCACTAAATATTATATATACACTACATATACAGCCAAGTTACAAGAGCAACTTTGGACAACTCTGTAGTTCTCTGTAGTAACAGACGGTAATCCATCTGCTTCTCTGCATATTTTGGCCCCTCTGTTTCACCCTGCTCTACAATAGTCAGGACCACCACAGAGCAGTCCACTCACTGTCCACTCTATTAGACACTCCTACCTTGCTGGTCCACCTTGTAGATGTACAGCCAGAGACAATAGCTCATGTGCTGCTGCACAGTTTGTGTTGGACATCCTCTAGTCCTTCAACAGTGGTCACAGGACGCTGCCCACAGGACAATTTTGGTTAGTGGGCGATAATTAATATATGTAGCTCTGCTCATGAAGGCCCACTGCACACAGACCGAACTAGTGAATACACTTTAGGAGACGTGGGAAAATAAAGAGCTAAACAAACTTCTCTGGGGGGCTAGCTATAGCGACAGGCTGCATTCAGTACTCGGGTAGAAGTGAGAAAGCTGCCCAAGCTGCTCAAAATAGTGCTCATTACATTGATAGTGTGGCGAACACGCAGCTACAATATCCTACAGCAGGCTGTGGCCTGTCCTTCACATGACAGCCCAGTCCACGGCCCGGTGCCTCTCAATCACCCTCATATTAATCCTCCCTGTGTGTGTACGTGTGTATCTATGTCTGAAACCGTGTATCCCTGCAAATGTTTGTGTGTGTGTGTGTGTGTGTGTGTGTGTGTGTGCGCGCGCGCAGCATCTTAATGACTGATACGCCTACACACACACCAAATCCGTCCGTATCGATGACAACCTATCCTCGGCCCGGGAGCCCATAAAAGCCTCATGCTTTTTGACAAACACATTATTGGTAGATAAAATGACTTCCATATGCTGTTTGTCAGATGTCAGTAGGGAAAGATATGTATTTCATAGGAAAAATCAAAAATAATGGACTTTGAGAGGGAGGGGGGAGGAGGCCCAGACAGTGGGAAATCAATAGAGAGGGGGAGAGAGAGCGAGAGAGGCCGCTGCTGCCAGCCGCCCGCCAGTGCAAGGCCAGGTCAAAGTTGATATTTAATATTGACACATTATCCAGGAAATTAATTTAGAGGCCTGAATCCATTGTCGCCGGAGAGCTGTCTTCGACCGCTGATCAGCAGTGAAGGAGGGAGAGTGAAAGAGAGGGACAAATGGAGAAAGAGGAGGAGAGAAAAACAAAAGACGTGTCAAATTAGGGGTGGGCAATAGGGCGATATGTTAGTGATATCACGATAAATTACTCAGCGATACTGTTTTCTGAGCATATCATGGGTATCATCAGATTTCAGATCAGTACTCTCAAGACAACTCAGACCGATTACAGAGCAGGTATTAGAGGTGGGAGATTTGTCAACATGTAACAGGTATCAGGCATCTATAAGAATCAGTTATCTCTAAAGCAGTATAAGTGAATTTATGAAGATCTATAAAGCATTTATGAAATGTTATAATGCTTGACAAAAGTCTTTTTTAAAACTGTACATATACGCTCATAATCACACACATTAACTGGTAGAACCATAGCAGTATAAGGCTTCATAGCGCAAAGTGACATATGTTAAAACGTATAGATTTTTCCTGTTCTTATGATCATTGTTGAGACCCATGTAATGAAGCTTAATACATTCATTCATAGAATGCATAATGTCATAAAGCCGGTCAATAACATCACTTTACTTGAAGTCTGTAAAGAAGACTTAAGCGTTCATAAGATGTCATGTGCTTAAAAAATCATTTTCATTTCTTTGTTACTGTTCCTTTCTCTGTTCTCTGTCACTGTCATTATACGGTACTGGTTTCAACAATAATGTTAATAACGGTGAAATATGCATATATAATGCATATGTCACTGCGCTATAAAGCTTCATCATGTTGTTTTATAACGGTACATGTCTGTGATTATTATAGAGCTTTATGAATGCCTTTATAATGCATTATGGACACCTGATGCATACAAAGTGTTACACTATTACATACTGACAATATTCATACATAGTGCTCAGAAGAGCATATTGTGACATATTTATTATCACTAACGAGATAAATAGTGTTATATTGCCTGGCTCTAACGTGTGTTGCCACTGCATGAAGTGTGATATAAAAAAATCAGTGTCATTAAGTATCTAGACTGCTGATTGGCTGTCTAAGTAACACTATGAATACGTTACGGCATAGATCAGTGTTTCCTGACTGGTGGTACAGAAGGGAAGCCTGTGTAAGGATACATAAGCATGTAGCATTTTCATGAACCTAAACAAGTGCTTGTAAAAGCTTCCATCAATAAGTCAACAAATATCAGTCACCATGCTGCTTTTGTCCATTTAGGATGTTTCAGAATTGATTTGTCACCCACTTCCAGCAACTTACTTCTCACTTCTGATTTCTAATTTCAAGTAAGTATAGAGGAATCGTATTGTTCAGGAAATGGCACGCTGGAATATGGGAATAACACAGATAACCTTTGAACAATACTCAGCCCTGCTCCTCTGGCACTGCGGTTTTGCTGGTGGATTTGGTCAATTTTGGACAATGTATATTGTGATGTATATCGTGTATCCTGAAAACGAGGTCTACAAGTATCCATACCTGCCAACATTAGGCTGTGAAAAAGAGATTTTCCAGGTTATTGGCAAACGGTCTACCCTCAATTTTCGGGTATTTTTGAGGTACTGCGCTTGTACAGATCATATCGTCGCAGTGTAATCAGGACTTTCTCCGTAAGCAGACATCATATTGAGAATTACAAGCTTTCCCATTCACACTTCAACCAGTGAGTGAGAAACTGAGACACACACCTTTGATTTATATCACTATGAATTGGGGAGATTAACAGAAGCCAATCACATGACCAATCAAACAGGGAGGTCCCTGCAAAAATCAGAATATATATATAAAAGAAATTACAAGAAAAAAACAAGAAACAAAGAAAAAAAACACTAACACAAATAAAAATAATAAACAAGAAAACACTGGGCCACTTTAGAATAAGACTACCCTAATAAAGGGTTTATGAATGACACACAATGACTATTAAAGGTTATTAACACTTTATTACGTATTAATAAGTATACACATTAATAAATAGCAAAAGTGAGCTCTTCCATATGATGGATAGGAATATGTATTGAAGCTGACAGGCGTAATGCTGACTAATAGAAAAGGCAAAGTAAGGTCAGCAAACATCACAATCTGAGCTTTAACAGCATAAAAGATTGTGGGTTCACTGTTGACCTTTTTATGTATGTGTTATTACTGCCTATTAATAATTTTAAGGCATTTATGTTCTGATTAATAACCATTAATAAACTAATTTTAAACCATTCATAAATGCTTTATAAGGGTAGCCTTATTCTAAAGTCACATACTGGCCTGCTACAAGATTACTTGCAGTTACACAGGGTGGTGTTGTTTCTATATAAACACTTTATAGACTTTATATAAACAGTCTAAATATGTCTTTCCTTTCCCTAAGATCCATGTAGATATTCGCTGGTCTGTACAGACCAAAGATTGAGAATGCTGTGGTGATGTATGATGATAACTAACTCGTTGCCGTATCGCCCACCCCTGCAGTTCCTCTCTTTTAATGATATCTTGATGTAATATGAATTCAAGTCATACTGTCGGGATGTGGTGATGCTTAGAGGTTTGCATGATTATGAAACAGAGGTGAATCATTGAAACTGCTGAAGGCAAACTGACTCAATAAGCCAATTAGAAACCTGTAATCAATAAGTTATTGTAGTACGCTGTCTGTCTTTATCACAGGCTGAGAGAAAGACACAACTACAGGGAAACTGACCTGACCTGTCCAATATGAAATGTACAATCAACAAATTATTACACCCTCTAAGACAATATCTTCCTTTTTATGCCATAAGGGGAAATATATGGTGAATTAACCATAAATAAATAATAATAATAATAATGGCTGTCACTATCACTCTAAGGACGTTCAGTCATTTGTAACCTGGCAAAAGATGAACAGTAGAGGGCGGTGTTGAACAACAACCAACTGCCTAATAAATGTATGGGGATGTATCGAGAGAAAGAGAGAGGGGGGGAGAGAGAGAGAGAGAGAGAGAGAGAGAGAGAGAGAGAGAGGATATATTGCTGTGCCTGATTAATTCCCGTAATTGAATGCATTACTTCCACGAGGCTAAATTACGGCGACCCTCGTTCCACAGCCAAATAAATAAAGAAATAAATGGAGTAACTGCCCATCATCAGGCAGTCGGTCACAAATGACCGTAAATTCAAAGGTGCTTTAGAATGTCATGAACTTCAATTACGCAGCAAAAAGACAGCAAAACAGGACTTAATGATGGCATGGGCTGAGAATGAAAGCAAACAGGAGGGAGGGGGTATTAGGGGGGACCTGAGGGACTTCTAAAGAAACAAACACAAAGTAATGAAACGGTAGATATGCAGAGAAAAAGCAGCACTCAACCCCAAGACCTTAAACACTGTACAGTGCATTATTGCTCTTTATCAGGTAACAAGTCAGCATATCTAAACAGACTGCACTAACCTGTGCTGACTTACATTACTTATTACATATACACACACATATATATATATATATATATATATTTATATATATATATATATATATATATATATAT